>JAKJXP020000026.1:0-487779 GCA_022225965.2 Diatrype stigma | reverse complement strand
CCCCCCAAAGCCTCCACTTTAACCCTATTAGCCCTTATAATCCTTGATGTGGCGGTGTATATTAGTTACAATTACTAGCCACTGCAACCTGCTACCAGTTGCGTAACCAGGGGAAGTTATCGTGAATTGCGTTGCAGGTTGCGCAATTTCGAAAAATCCCGAATGGATGGATTGCAGAGGGTGGTGGATACCAAATGGTGGACATTACGTTGTACAGGTTGCGTTGCTTGATACCCTGGGTGTAAGACATTTGTATAGGACCTCATACTCATACATAAATCTTAACTAGAGCTTATGGCTAAGCGGCCTAAGTTAGGCCGCCCTCCACTTAGCTAAGACAGTCTTTCCAACCGTATCTCTCGGCGCCGCACAGAAAATTCGCAGTACCTGTACTGTGAGTTTCTAGCCAGATATGTACAGTGCATGGTGAAGTGCTACTGGATTTTCAGTCTTTCGTTTATGACAAGGCACAGTAAGCTATCTTTAGACTTTGGCATTAACCAGCAACCGACATCCTGAAGTATGGACTGTTGATGTGGTCGGCCTGAAAGAAGCCTCGTATATGTAAACGAGCTTGACTTTGGAATATTTCACCGTAGTCTATAGGGTATCAATCAATATTTGAAGGATTGACATATCTCAAATTAAACCAAGGCTTCCTCTGCCAAATTTCAAAATGTTTAGCACGGCGAGCCTAGACATTACGATGTCTACAAGAATATTTATTTCACTCCTCTTCGGTGTTTCTATTCACCGTTGCCTCTTTACTACCGGCGAATGGCACCTTCATGCTCCAACAATTGTTTCTTGTCATGTCACCGCCTTTTCTCTCATTTGTTTCTTGAGGACCTTTTTCGGTTCGAATGCCTTGCTTGAAAGCCTAGTTGAGACAGCTATCCCCTGTGTGGCCTACGTATTGGGCTTGCTTATTAGCATATGTTTCTATCGGTTATCCTCTCACCGCCTAAAGGGCTTCCCAGGTCCTCCAGCTGCTGCGCTGTCGAAACTATGGCACGTCTGGCAGTGCCGTGACTCTCGGAATCATCGCCTCCTCAACTTCTGCCACGAGAAGTACGGAAGCTTTGTTAGAACAGGTTAGGCCAACCAATTCATGAACCGCAGATGAGCGCTAAGTAATTTAAGGTCCTAATGAGATTACGATTTTCCACCCAGCCGCCTTGGAATTATTGGATAGCCCGAAAAGCCGGAATATGAGATTAGACTGGTACGATGTCCTCTTCCCAAAGATCTTCAGCGTTTTCACGAGAGACAAAATATTGCATGGCGATCGTAGGAGGTTATGGGATACGGCAATGAATACCACGTGTGAGTACTTGGACCTCTTTATAATGGCTATATAGATGGTGGTTGACCCTTTTCACAAGCTCTGTCTTATTATTACTCGAGGATCGTACGTCAAGTTCAGATACTCGAAAATGTTATCAGCGAATATTCTGGGCAGCCAATAGCTATGAATGATTTGGTATCATGGTTCGCATTTGACTGCGTGGGCGACTTCGGGTTCGGGCAAGATTTTGGCATGGTGAGGCAGAGGAAATGGCTTGACGCGATCGTTTATATACGCTCATCCTGGTCGCTCCTTGGAGTCTTCACTCCAGCTATATGGATTCCCCGAATTGTCTTTGCATTCTTACCCGTTTGGAAAGTGAAAGACTGGTTCAAGGCACTCGAGTTCTCCGAATCTCTTCTCAAAGCTCGCATGAAGGTGAGCTTCTATCAATGACTTGGGCATGTCAGACGCACCCGCATTTCACTGACTGATGTCATCGCAGGAGGGTCCAGAAAACGTGGATATCGTGTCCCAATTTATCCGCGATTATAAACAGCAGGGAGAAAACGAGCTTAGCTACCTTAAGCTCAGTGGAGATTCGTTCATCTTACTATTCGCCGGAAGGTATGCTAATCATCAGGTCCCCGAGGGTCCTCTATCTCTGTTATCCTCTTCGTTAACAACAGCTAGCGATACTACCGCTTCTAGTCTAATCATCCTTCTGTACTTCCTGGCCCGCCACCCGCAGCACGCTATAAAAATACAGCAGTAACTAGACTCTGTCAGTATTTTAGATGTTAGCGCCTTGACGTCCCTCCCGCATCTCACGGGCACCATCAATGAGTCGATGCGACTCCTTCCCGCAGCCTTAACGACCGACCCGGGCTCTAGAATTACCCCGCCGGAGGGCTTGAGAATCGAGGAAACATTCATTCCTGGGGGGGTGAAGGTTTGTACTTCACGCTATGTTCTTGGCAGACGTAAGTAGTCGTCAAATTCCATGCATAGACCATGCTGACCTGGAAATAGTAAAAACCGCATACGAAGACCCTGAGGCTTTCATCCCAGAGAGATGGTACAGCCGGCCCGAACTCATCAAAGATAGACGGGCATTTGCGCCTTTCGGGATTGGTAAGTGGCCGGTTATGCTTACGTTCGTTTGTGATAGGTACTAATTAGCTATCATCTACTCCTCCACAGGCCGCTACGGTTGTGTGGGGAAACCCATAGCGATGGCTCAGCTGAGGCTCGTTGTAGCGTCTTTATTGAGCAAATATCACATATCTTTCGCGCCTGGTGAGAATAATGGGGAAGCTGTAGAGAGGGATATGAGAGATCAGACAACAGCAAGCCCTGGGAAACTAGTGCTAGTATTCGAGAAGCGAGTGTATTAGGGACTTCTGTAATTGGAACATTGAACTTTCAAGACATGCAATTTTACGTATCAAAGTCAACTGGCCCCCAGTCTCATATATATTATTCGTTGACTTCGCTTTGGATTCGGCCGCTTCCCCCTATTGGCGCATGGTAAGCGTATTGCAAGGCGTTGTGATAGCTCTGTGTGTTCCTCAGGCGCAATACTAACCCGGTAAAACAAATGAGGTTGAAGGATTATGTAAGTCCACAGGGGGAAGTCTCCACACGTAGAACTATGGCCTTCAAGCATTTTTAAAAGTTCGAGATCCCATGTGACTCAACCGCAACAATTCCTCGGCTTATTCTCAACAAGTCATGGCTAAAAGGTCAAAACTGCAAGTAATACTACGGGTTATCGTCCATTGAATAGCTCGCAGGATGTGGAAATTTGGTGGTTTCCCTAGCGGAGCATCACATTGCATCCTACGAGACTGTGAGACCCCTCATAAGCGCACGTGTCGCGATATAGGGGTTAGATAAGAGAGCTTGGATCTTGCCGAGTTTCTACCTAAACAGACTGGCGCGAAAAGTATTTTGTGGATACACTGTCATGTAAGGGTCGATATAATGTGGTATGTAAGCTTGATGGTTGTATTCTCTGGTATCGACCGTCTTCGATACCTCTATATACAGCTAAGTGGGGCTATTACGTGACATACACCATGAAAGGATGGTGATGCCGTCCGCAATCTTTATTTAGCTATTATCGCAATTAGGTAACTTAGATTTCTGTTAAAGGGGGGGACATATTCCCTACCACGTAACCTTTGGAGGGGTGAATCAAAATGTCTACTATCTTGCCATGCGAAATACCTACTACTAGACTTCGTGCTATCCTGTACAAACCCAAGGCTTTGGTTTGAATGCTACGTAATGAAATGTCTTGTCAAAGATTTAGTCATAGCTCAAGTATACCGCATATGGCTTGAAAAGCGATTGGCTACAACCGAACTAATGTGTATCATTTGGAGGTAAATACCCTAGGGAGGTATGTAGTAGGGGGCGGCAGGGGCTACTTGTAGGGGTCCGCTGTTCCCGACCCATCGGATCACCGAATCGGAGTAGGTTTAGACTAGGGTTCCCCTCACGCACCCCATGGAGGTTTATATGTAACCCCAAATCCCACGTGCCCAGCTACCAACTACCGGATTATTATGTTCCTGGATGGGGAGGGGGACGTTGATCATCATTATACCCCAAGTAGTAGCACTTGAGAAACCTCACTAGACGGAGAGAAGTCCTGACCGGGGCAATGATGTCACGCTGCTCTACTACTATTACCGGCTGTCGTATATATTGGAGTTCATAGCCACCCTCCTTTGCACCATGGCCTCGAAGCCAGCTGCCAATAGAGTAGCACGAAAGAAAGCTGCAATAAAGGAAAAGACACGGGACTACATCATGCCGTCTGTTTTCGTTGCTTCCGTCGCCCTCCTCGCCGGCGTTCTGGTCAACGGCTATGTCAGCCCGCCAGGATACGGGTCGAAAGTCTCGAGAGACCAGATCCCGGACCAAGCCCAGATAATCGACCAGAAGGCATTCAACGTACTACCTTCTGTCCTACCCCCAAGCGAAGCTAATGCGACCACCGTAGGTAGACCTATGCCATGCTACACATGTAGCAGGTCGCCGTGCTGAATATTGAGCTAGTATTTCACCCCACCCGGTCTTGATGCGGAATCCTTAAAAGCCAAGCCCTTTCACGTCTACGATGAGGAGTTCTACAATGTGATCGGCCCGAATCCCACGTTGACGTTGATAGCTAGCACCGACTCGGATCCTCTATTTCACGAGGCAGTTGTTTGGTAATGACACTTTGCATCTACAACGAAGTTGCGTAGAGGCCTGCTCGCTGACAGTTTCCGAACAAGGTATCCGCCTACGGATGAGGTATTCTTTGTCCAAAACGCAGGTGCGCCGGCAGCTGGGACCGGATTAAACAAGTCGAGCATCATCCTCAAGGTCGCCTTGTCAGAAGCTGCTGCGGTGTCTAGCCAGCGCAATGCAAACGGGTCCGTGGAGCTACACACGGTTGATTCTAACCCACAAGTGAAGAATCCAAATGGTTGGTATTGTCACATCTATAGCTAGGCCTGGGGCTTACGATTTTTCTACAGGGGCTACCAATTACAAGGGCCAGATAGTGTTCGCCGCAGAAGGACAGGGATCGGACGCTCCCTCCGAACTCATAATCAGTGAGCGACTCCATGGCTCCTTAAGCTATACCGCAGCTAAGTTCGGGAAGAGTTCGGAGGGAATAATGACTGACATTGCTTACTATAGTGAACCCCCGAGAACCATATAACACTACAGGTAAGCAAGTATATAACCAGTGGTACTTTTGAGTCCATGAAGCTAAACACGATATTATAGTTCTCCTCAACAACTACTTCGGGCGCCAATTCAGCTCCTTGAACGACGTCGCAGTCAATCCCCGCAACAACGACGTTTATTTCACTGACACGCTCTATGGTGAGCCTCTTGTTTCATCCCGAAAATCCAGTTTCTGTTGCTACTATAATGTATACCCCCTCATGTTACCACGAAACTACGGTTCTCCTATAGTTCTGGCCGACTTTCGGGTTCCCGTACTGGATTTGACACCGGTAATACTAATATTGAGAGGACAGGGTACCTTCAAGATTTCCGACCAGCGCCGGGATTGAGAAACCAGGTCTACCGGCTCAACGACAAGACCGGTGCCGTTACCGTCGTTGCCGACGCTTTCGCCCTTCCTAATGGTACAATAAAACCAGCGACCATGACTAAATGTCAATGCTAACCCGATATCTCTATCTAGGCATCACGTTCTCGCCAGACGCCAGGCACGCCTATATCGCAGACACTGGTGCGAGCCGGGGGTTCTGGGGCTGGAATCAGTCCTATCCCGCGAGCATGTAAGTTCGGCTGATGATTGGAGATGACGACCTACTATATAAGCCTCAGCTAAACATCATACAGCTACCGCTTCGATGTCCAGGACGACGGGACCTGGGAAAACCAAAAGGTTTTCGCCTACGTCGACTCCGGAGCACCTGACGGTCAGTCCCAGTTACATTCACCCCCTTTCACAGTTGTATTTCTAGATCTCGTCTTGCATCGATGTATGATGCTGATGAGTCTGTATTGTAGGTGTCCACGTCGATTCAAACGGCTATGTGTACGCAGGCTGCGGCGACGGTCTCCACGTCTGGAACCCATCTGGAAAGCTGATCGGCAAGATCTACCTCGGGACGACGTCAGCGAACTTCAACTTCGCTGGCGACGGCCGGATGGTCATATGCGCCGAGACGGAACTCTACTATGCCACACTCGCGGCATCGGGGGTTACATATATCACAGACATCTAAGAACCCCACCGGGGGACTCTGATGTGGACTTAGGTATTGTTCGCTGCCGAGCTTTGCTGGCACTGCGGCAACCCCTAATTATAACTATACCCCTTGTTAGCTATGTGCTAGCTATAATTCTATGTTAATGCATACCCATTTTACACTGAAGACACCATCATGTCATAGCAACGAAATACAAACATTCTCGAGTGACTGAAGGCGATGTAGTCCTATCGACTACATCCAAAGGCAGACCCAGCCAGAACATTAGAACATGGGGTTGCTCCCTACAACACTTGGATAGTTGATGAACTCAACGACAGAAACCATGCGTATATGGCTATGCTATATAAGAATTTTCCAGTAGATAATCAGTTGTTACGACGGGCCTCAATGGCAGCCACTATGTGAGGGGCTCGTTTTACAGGGGGGGCAAAACTCCCGATGGCTTGATGATTCGCTGCGGCTGTTCGCACTTGACATTAATGCTAGTTACTTGACTATCGATCACAGCGCTCACGAGGACTTCTTCAGCGACTCGACATACTCCCTAACCAGATCATCCGCACTCTCGTCCTTGACCAAGCCCAGCTTCAGCGCGGTGGAGGGGTCGAAGTCCTGCGCCCAGCTGCGCAGGATGGGCTCCAGCGCGGGGTCGGGCACCTCGCTCAGGAGCGCGAGCTTGTCCTCGCCGCCGTACTTGGCGAGGCCGTCCATGAGCTCCTGGACGGAAGCCGACACGCCGGGGAAGTTGATGTGGCGGACGTGGCGCGGCAGCAGGCCGCTGTCCATGTGCAGCACGCGCACGAGGTTCTCCTGCACGGCGCGCGGCGACGACAGGTACGACCGGAAGCTGCGGTCCCGCAGCGGGATCGTGCAGGGCTCGCCCTTCATCGGCTCGCGGATCATGCCGGACAGGAACGACGACGCGGCCTGCGTCGGCTTGCCCGGGCGCACCGAGATGGTCGGGAACCGCAGGCTGAAGACGTCGAGGAAGCCGCGCCGGTGCAGGTCGTTAAGGAACACCTCGGTCAGCAGCTTGTGGGCGCCGTAGGTGCCCTCGGGCGTCGGCGTCACGCCGTCCGTGATCACGGGCGGCAGGGGCTGCCCGTACACGGCCTGCGAGCTGGCGTAGATGACGCGCACGCCGGGGTTGGACGCCCGCAGCGCCAGGGCCAGCCCCCGCACGCTGTCCACGTTGACCCGCAGCGACAGGTCGAAGTTCGCCTCCGACCCCGCGCTCATGATCCCGTGGAAGATGAAGATGGCGTGCAGCGGCTGCGCGGCCGCCAGCAGGGTCTGCACGAACGACGGGTCCCCGATGTCCCCCTGCAGGCACGTCGCGTTCTCCGGGTGGGCGACCCCGGCCGGCACGGAGGGCGTGACGAGGTCCGTCAGGACGAGCCGGTAGCTCGGGTCGTTGAGGAGCCGCGACGCCAGGAGCGGGCCGACGAGCCCGCCGGCGCCCGTGATGATGATGTTCTTCTTCTCGCTGGGGGGCGGCATTGCGTGTGCTGTGGACGGATGGTATATGGGAGTTAGTTATATCTGTATTTCTGTATTTAATATTTATATAATATGGTTTATAGCTTCGATTTGTCCACGGAAATGTGTATGATTAATTTGATGGTAACTATTCATCGTGTACTATCCCCTCATCCCCTTCATGCCGGGGTGGTGCAGTGCTGATCCTTTCGGTTAAGCCCTCAAAGATCTCGGAGCATTTGCCGGCACGATATCGGCGGACATCGGCGGTGGCTTTCGCGGGGTAAGCGGGGCGTGCGGAGAAGCAGCAGGGCCTCGGCACCGTAATACCCTAAACCCCGATAGTGCGGGGGAGTGCGGAGTTGGGTGGATGCGGGTACTTGGGCTCGTAATGGCGCTTTGCTCTGTTGTCGCTCTGCTGTCCATCCAGGGGAAGTGGTCCAGCGCCCAGGGGTGCATCGCTAGACTGGTGGGTTTCCGCTCCCCAACAGTTTGGCTAGGTACAATACCTACATACATGACGACATTTGAGAGTGCTGGAACAATAGCCCCCGAATCGACCATGGTGATAGGTATGGCATAATGGGAGTGAGAGGTACCTACATATGTGAGTGTATTGACGCAGGTCTTCTGATACCACGTGCGGACGAGCGGGTGGTAGGGAGTAGCCGTGATGTTCATCCCTTGCTTCTTGTGCGCCTAGTGAAGCGGGAATGCATGATGAAAATACCTGGCTATTATGTGCATACAGTATCTACCTTAATGACTTTAGTGCCCGACCACTGGTGGTTGTACTGCGCTTAATATACGGGAATACTGAAACCTTGAAAATCGGTCGGTCATGTGTTACTGCGGAGCTGCAAGTGCTATATGACGACAGAGTCCCATGACCGGAAAAGTCCAGAAAGCATCGCCGAAACCTTTCCTAAAAACTCGCGACCGGAACTCATCACAAGGCGGTATTCTTGTTGTCGTACAACAAACTACCATCCTCAAGCTATTGCATGCACCGTATATATATATATATATATATATATATATACATACATATCTCTCATCGAGACTTCCATGTACTTGAGCTCAAGTGCATTTGAACACCTAGTCACTATACTCTTCGTGCTTCTCGAGGTAATATATATATTTACTAGTCACCTTGCACAGTACTGAAGTCCGATGTTTCGTGCGAGTAGACTAGAGCTGCAAAAGAAGGAAAAGGTGAAAAAAAGAAGCGGAAAAGAAAAAGAAAAGCAAGAAATAGGCTTCGAGACACGAATAGGGGCAGATTCAATTGGCATATAAAGTGGTGCATTCCATAAACATCCGGCGGCGCCGCCCATTCTGACCGCCGCCACCGCCCCCGGGACGTGAGGAATGTAAGCGCTAAAGCCTAACTAAATACCACGACTTTACGTGCAAGGTGCAAGGCGGGTTCCCGCATCAGTCCCAGAGATCGCTGCAGCGTCGACGTGTCACTATTCGTCGAGGGGAGCTGTTGTACGCTCGCCCACCATTGCCGTTGTCTTGCCAGCTTGCCCTGTGCGATGTCTTGCGCAATGTCATTCGTGAATCGCGGCCACCTAGCCAGTCACCTCTATCCGCTTTCTCTTGTATCACCACACTTGTAATTCCATGGGTGGCCACACGTGCACACATGGCAGCAGCACAATAGCCGGCCGGGTGTGTCCAAAGGGTCCCTCTCACACCTCGTTGCGAGCCCACGGGCAAATGACAGCGACATAAATGCGTTGAGAAAGGGCGGAATGAAACAAGAAATCCCGCTGATAGGGCTGAGGTCTTTTGCGACGCCCCGCAGAGCATAACTTTATTCCCAAGTGTGTGAATCTCCATCGGGCTGCGACAGAAGGCATTCCATTCATTCTTTTCACAGCCTCCTCGTTCCTGCATGACACATGAGGCGAGGCGAGGAGAGACAGAGAAAGAATGAGAGCGCCATATTGTAGCACTGATGTACATTCATTATTTTCATATTACTATTAACTATTCATCTTTTTATTTGAGCCTAAAGAGCGTATGCTTCCTTCCGACTGGCGACCCGCGACATGACATTCTCACGACGGCGGTGACTCCGAGCTGGAACCGTCCTCCGTCCCCCTGTCTGCGCTATCTGCGCTAGTTAATGCTCACGATGTTCTGGCTGCGTCCACGACAACAACACCACCGCTCCAGCCACCACAAATCTCGCCCGTCGCAGGCTCGACGCAGCGATGATCAACCGGCGGCGTCTCGGCGGCGGCGAGATCACGACGACCATGACGACGACCATGATGACGACGACCATGATCGAGATCGGAGGATAGAAATCATCCTAGACGACCTGGATGCGGAGATATCGGGCCGGCAAGGAGCCAAGATCGGTGTTAAGAAGACCCATCAGCTCCGCCACGTCGCAGCCTTCCTGAGGAAGCGATACGACAATGGACACCAGCGGATACCAGACGACGCGCGGATCGAGTTCTACTCGGATAGGGACCGGCTAGCTGGGGACGAGATCCCGAAGGCGTTGAGCGCACTATCGTACAGGGTCTATTGCGAAGGAGATGACGGAGGCCTGCGCATTGACTGGAATGGCTCCAGCGGTCTGAGCCTAGCGCCCAGCCAGCGACGACAGGTCGAGGCCGAGGTTCTGAAAGAGGGAACCGTTGGTAAAATACGTGGAACGATCGTGCGGTTACTGCGGGAGTCAAATGATACCAAGCTTGCACACCCCGTCCAAGACCCGCTCCAGATCGAGATATGCGTAGTAGGGGGTCTGCGGCCCGGTGCGCTGCAGGGCAGTAACTGGGTAGCACGGCGGGCGACCGACGCCTGGCTATGCCGTTACATACGCATACACATAAGAGCGCCCGGGGATTATTTCGTCTTCAAGGGGTTCAACGAGGAGTACGTCTGGCACCGTCCCGAGCTCGACCACCACCGCTCCGCTCCGGCCCGCGCTCTCAAGCAGTGGCTGCGGCACGAGGTTTTCTCGGTCGCGCTGCTCAACGGCGCCGGTCAGACGCAGGCCCAGACACAGGCCAAAACCAAGACCAAGACCAAGACCAAGACCAAAACAACAACAGAAACCAAGACGCAGAACGACGATATCCGATTACTCCTGGGCCAGAGTCAAGGCCAGGACCAGAGCCAAGGGAAAGAAAAGGTCTTGCCCTTGCGTGGGGATCGAGCCCGGGTCCGCGTCGGGAGGACGCTCGAGTTCGAGGTGCCCCGGACGGTCGAGGACCGCTTCGTCGCGGGTGAAGCTTGGCTGCTCCACGAGACCGAAATGTGTTCGGTCTGCAGCGACGACAAGAGGGTGTCGGAGATGCCCCGGAGGATCACGTCATCTTGCACACATCCCGTCTCTACGTGTAAGGAGTGCGTAGCCCAGTGGATCGCGTCGAGTCTGGACACCGTGGCGTGGGATCGCCTGAAATGCCCCGAGTGCCCGCAGCTGCTGCGGTTCGAGGACGTGGGTGCACTGGCTTTGCCTGACGTGTTCGAAAGGTAAGCATCGTCAACTTGCATGGTTGGCGTAGCGCCTGTTACATCTTACCTACCAACCTACCGCTGTCCCCTTTGGAATCTCTCTCAGGGGCCTGCGCACTCACAAAAGTCACGCTAACATAGGACAGGTACGACAATCTAGCTACGAGAGCGGCGATGGGCAGCATGGCAGATTTCAAATGGTGCCTGAACCCTCGCTGCGAGGCGGGTCAAATCTACCCTCGAGGTTGCTCCAAGGGCCAGTGCTATGCGTGCAAGCGCAGCGTGTGCGTGCATCACAACGTGCCCTGGCACAAGCACGAGACCTGCGAGCAGTACGACTACCGGACCCGCAGGCTGAGAAAGGGCGAGAAGGCCTCGGCGAGGTGGATCAAGGAAACGACGAAACCCTGCCCGCGGTGCGATAGGGCGGTTCACAAGTACACCGGGTGCGACCATGTCACATGTAAGTCCCATCCCTAGTTCCATTCCATTCCATCCCATCCCAGACAAAGATTAGTGTCCGTCTGGTGCTCTTCGATGAGACTAAAACAGGGGGGATAAATTAAAGGTATCTGCGGTCACGAGTGGTGTTGGCTCTGCCTGTCACCCCACTACCGAGACGACCAAGGCTTGCTGCAGTGTAAACACAAGGAGGCCTGCCGCTACTTCCTCCACCCGCCCGATTACGAGGGCGGACGCGCGTTCTTGCCCTTCCTGCCCTTCGGCGGTGCGCCCCCATTCCATCGGCGCCCGCACCCTCATCCGCACCCCCATCCACACCCGCACCCACACCAGCGTCCGCACCCGCACCCGCACCCTCACGCGCCGCCTCCCTTCGGGTTCCCTGCAGGAGGTCCGCCAGGAGGCATGGATCATCATCATCCGATGCCCCGGCCGCCCCCTCGCGGTGGCGATGGCGATCCGTTCCGCGTCTTCCTGAACGAGATGATCGGACCTGACGCGGTCAACCACCGCCATCATCAAATGAACTTCGGCGGTGGCGACCAAGAGAGAGAAGCCCGCCAGGGCCCTGGCCCGGGCCAGTTCAATTTTGCCAGAGCAGCAGCAGCGGACTTTGATGTGGGACAGTTCATGCAGCGTGCTGGAAGATAATAAAAAATTCCTCCCCAACCCTTCTTTATTTCTTCTCTTTCGTTAGGAATTCAGCGTTCAGGAAGCGGGTGGAACTAGGCGCATATGGTCCGTAACTATCATTTGGGGGTTCACTATCGGCGGTTTGTGGGCGGTATATAGGTAGCATTTGTAAGATAAATCCGAAGCGTTATAAACAAGCTTCTCACTTGTTGGTCATAATTCCAAGGACGGAGAGACAAGGATGGGAACAAAAACGGGGGTATATTTATAGACTATAACGAACTAAAACAAATAACAGCAACTCACGAAGGGCCGGGAGGATGTTGTCGGCTGGCTCTTTACAAGTGTCAATTTAGCATTTCTTGCATGGTGTGCGATAAGAAAAAAACATATTCAAAGGAGCGTTCCGCTGAGACCTGATCTATGATACAGATTTCTCAAGACAAATAATACAAATACCATCACAATATGTTTTATCCACCCCATAGCGCAGCTCTTCTTTACACTATGCTTGAGCGTAGAGAGAGGCAGCCATCTGACCAGGCGGTTTATACCATCATATACCATGCCGTTGATTTGAGAAAAGGAACGAGTGGCTTGGACCATGCAAAGTCCAAAGGGAGATATAGTAGGAAAGAAATGTAGGATAAGGATTGACCCCTTCACCCTCGGCATTCGACTGGATCAGTCTAATAGCTATATAATTGTATAGGTACTTAGCACTCTCCCCATATAGCACCCTTTAGAATTCAAACATACCTGAAAAGATGATTCATCTTGGATCAGGCTTCGTCTATCGATATTCGACATGTACTCTGATACTGAGGTCGTAATCTTCGTACACCCGTCCACCGCCCGTTTGGTCCAGGCTCCAGCACCATTCAACCATGCTGATTCTATATCTGTTCTTGGTCAAATCATCTGTTCCCAGAGCCTTCTTGAACGTGTTCAAATAGTAGTTGCTGTCCGCTGCAGGTTCTCAAGTCAGTCCCAGATTATCTGGAAGAATACCGAGCTATAAAATAGCTGGTAACTATTCGTAATTCTTTTGCGTCTGTGGGGCGGGGGCAGCGATTTGACATCTAGAGTTGCTCACCCATCTCATCCCACCCGAGTTCGCCTTCGCGAACGCTGAGCCAATACCCGAGGACCCCCTTTTCGGCTTCTCTGCGTTGCACCTCTTGGTTTTCATCGAGTCGTCCCAACTGGTTCCATCGAACTGCATCAAGGTGGTCGATCGTCGCCTTCTGGTTATTATATATAACGTTGGAAGCATTCTTGAAGCAGGTTACAGTTGCCTTGTTTATGACCTTGTATCCGACGAAGAGCTTCAAGGTATTCAGTTCTTCGCCAACCGCCTTCACATAGGTCTGCTTCAGGATATCCCGGCGGTGAAGGCGAGGTTTTACATGCACCTCCGCGGAGTTGAAGAGGATGTACGTGCCAGATTTGGCAGCGAAGCTTGCGGCCATTAATCCCTTTGTACCGTCGATTTTGTCGACCTCCCCATACTTCCAGGAGCTGAGCGAGTTCCCAAACATGTTCCTCACAAAGTTCTTCTCTTGTTCGAGCTCCTTCGCTTTGGAGAAATTCTCGGTATCCACACGGACTCGGGAGCTCGGAGTCGGCGGCGGCATCTTGCTGGTTGTGTAGTTGGCAGTCCACTAGTCAATAGTAATATATGATATAGAATATGGAACTAGGCTGTGTCAAGGGTGAAGTACTTTGCGAAAGGTTGTTATGCTCTGTTAAAAACCTAATGAGAACCCCAGGATTCGCGGAGATGGAACTGACCTTTATACAAGCAAGCCATGGAAGCGTCTCTGGACAGACATCAGTGAGACTCGTAGAAAACATGACCTTGTAGGTACACATGTGACGCCCGTCGATGATTCCAACTTACCCTTGAATCACTTTTGTGGTATATCCGACATTCCAGTCTTCTACACAACGGGACTTCTCGTGTATCATATGGCCGTCTTGTGAGATGTAGAACGGCATCTCATCGCACATGCTATGAATAACCTTACTGTCTGGAATGCTGAGAAATATAAAGGCAAGGTGGGTATGTTGATCAGATTGAAAATAGCCTATTGTCTCTTTTTATGATTAGCTCTAGTGGTGTTTGTCATATGGTATCACGAGCAGTGGCAGTACTTATCTTGGAATGGTAGCATAATACGCGGGGGCACATTCGAGAGGTGAAGGATTGCTACGCATACGAAAATCATTTCTGGCTTATCCAACGACCTAAGAAATATGCTGTGACCACAGTTCCCGTGGGATCGTCTACATTCATAGCTCTGGCTGTCCAATCCATGAACTCAGCAACATTGATGTCTATGATATGAAGGAAATGAAGCCCAAGTACCTGGTTGGAAATCCCTCGCCCCAGATAGTACCACCGTAATCCAGAACAGGCTATCTATATTCAGTATTGAGCTAGAGTCCTTACTTTCATTGTCGGGATCTGATTCAGAGACCTATTTCAACGGGTTACACTATTGGCGGGATCTTGAACATATGAAGTATGACAAGAGCTAAGGGACCATTGATTCACAAACACGACATGACAGCACGTGGCTCCTCACGTTGGTGAACATCAATATCGGGCCAAACTGAGTCGTAGTACGTACACCTACCTACCCGAGTACATAAAACCGAACCAGCCAGTCTATCCAGCTACCTACCTAGACCCTAGACCTTAAACACCAACCCCTCATCAGCCGCGACCTCCCCACGCGCGAGCTCGTCCCATCCCTGAACAGCGCTCTCCATGCCCTCGCCCCAACGGATCCGGAAGCCGGGTATGCCGCGCGCCTTGAAGGCCGCCCACGACGCGTCGAGCCCCTCGTAGAACGCCTGCTCGCCGCCCTCCTCCCTGGCGATCGCCCGCGTCCGCATGTCGTCGGCGTTGACGAGGACGCGGACGATGCTGCTGTTTCCTGCTCCGTGGGCCTGTGTCCGTGCCGCGAGCATCTCGGCCGCGCTCTGCTCTTGGATCTCCGAGCCGATGCTAACGAGCAGCAGGTTCCTCTCGCCCTCCTTGTTGAGGACGGGTTCCAGCGCCTCCGCCCAGCGGGCCGCCGCACCGCCGCGGCCGCCGAAGTCGAAGATGGCCACCTTGGTCTTGCTACCACCACTACTAGTAGGAGGATGCGCCGCCAGGACACGATCGAGCGTCGCCACCGGATCATCGCCCGTCGAGGAGACGACCTCGTCATAGAACCCGGTACGCTCGACGAAGGCGCGCGAGTGCTCGCTCGCAGCGCCGATTACGACGCGCGGCCGCGCCTCGGCTGGCCGCTCGTTGCGTAGTAGATGCGCGAAGGCGAGGCCGACCTTGGAGCCCGGCGCGAAGCTGATCACGATGGCGTCGGTCAGGCTCGCGGCCTGCTCGGGCGTCCACGGCGCGTCGCCCGGGTGGGGCGCCACGGCTTCCAGGGGGTTCGGGGCGAACACGTAACGGTTCATCAGGTAGGCGGTTGTGTGCTGTCAGTTTGTTTGTGCGTTAGCGCTTTTTCTCATTATTTAAGGGGGTGGGGGGCAAGGAGGTAAAGGGTTTCATTAAGAAGATGAAGAAAAAACATAAAGAAACATAAAGAATAAATGAATAAATAAATGTAGGAAAGGGGTGGGGAGCCGACGGAGAGAAAAAGGAGGGGTTAAAAGGGTAGATTGGGAAGGGAGGGGGGGGTTCGAAGACAGTGTGTGTTGCTTCTGATGGCTGAAAGACTAGGATGACAGTCCATGGTTACACACAACCCCTGACCCCGGCATTTACATGATTCAGGGGCTCGAATGATAGGTAAAAAGAAAAAAGGAACAGCTCATCAGTGCCACTCGTTTTCAGTCAGACACTCAATACACGTACCATAACCCCAATCAACACATCCCAAGCGACGCCCTCATCTTTCCGCTGGATCTCGAGCCCCTTTTCCGCGGGGTAGACGCGGTACTGGTTATAGATCGGCATCAGATGCTGGCGATACTCGTTCGTGACCGTGACCCAGCCCGGCACCACCACCAGCGACCCATCATTCTTGCTCTCGCTCGGCCGGACCTCCAGGTCCTGCGCCAGCGTCCCGACAGGCAGGTAGCCCCACAGGTAGCTGCCCCGGGGCGCGGCGGGGCTCGTGGACTCGAGCACGCGCGCGTACCCCCAGCAGTTGGTGCGGCCGTACCGGGCGGCGTCGCCGTACGGCGCCGGCGCCGACGCCGGCAGCGGGTGCGCGTCCCACCAGCCCAGCAGCGTGCCCAGCTTCGCGTACGTGAAGTTGTTGCTCGACAGCGAGAAGGCCTCGGTCCGGATGCGCACGGAAGAAGACGAAAACGACGACGGCCCCCCGCTCAGGGGCGGCAGGAGCGAGGGCAGCGCCGAGGGCAGCCGCACCAGCGCTTGCGTGAAGTACCTGTCCTTCTCTAGGACTTGGATCGCGGGGACTTCTTCTTCTGCTGCTGATGCCATGGTGGTGGTGGTGGTGGTGAGGGAGGTAGTGATGATGGTATATATGGTTGGCCTAGATTTGGTTTTATTTGTATTTTTATATAGTGTCAAAAAATTATAGAGTTTATATATCTATGCCTTTTCCTAATTTCAAGCAAAGGGGTAAAGTGAAAACACTTTGTTGTAAAAGATGCAGGCTTATATTGGAGGACCCCTCACGTTAGTGGAAGGAGAATGACCATATACCTGCATACGTCTCCTTTTCTTGACTATATCATCTAGTCAGCTTATGTAGATCAATCAGCCCCGGAGGATTCGCAAGCGTCGTCGGGCTGATGCCACGGTGAAATTCCGATGGCGCGGTGGATACGGTCCCACTCGTAAAGAGGTCTTCGCATTCGGATACTGCGCCGACATTGGTCAGCGCCGCAACCCAAGAGATCTCCCCCGTCCACCACCGGCGGAGAAGGGGGTCGTGACCACAATCGATGGACCGATTCTGCTGACGACGAGACTAGAGCCAGGCCCGGGAAAAGTCAGGGAAGAGCAAGGGGTTCAACTCCCAACCTAACGAACGGCGATAAAAACATCGTCATTCCAGTTGTCATTTTACTCTTTGATGAAATGGAGTGAAATGAACATCAGCCCCCCCCCCGGTCTTGGCAGTAAGCAGGATTATTGTAGTTGTGAGTCAGCTCGGCGAAGAACCTCAGGCAGCTGTTTCAAGCACTGAGATCCACTCAAAAGGGGCGGATCTATTACTTAGTATATTCCTTACTTCCCTCGTTACCTACTTAGGTTAGGCACCTACCTGCTTCTTCAGCTCCAGCTAGTGGGAAAAATGCAATGAAAGCTGGACTCCCGAAGCCGAAGGAAACGCGGCGCGTGCTGCTAGTGAATAAACGAACGGGAGAAGCCGGCCCCTGCTCGGAGGCGGAGGATATTGGAACGCCGGACGGACTTACCGACAGCATCTACCGAGGTCGGGAACTCAGTGGGTCCGACCCGACCGGGCCCGGCTCGAACTGATATGGTCCGCCCGGCTTGCGACGTCCCGTTTGGTTATGGGATGAAAGGCCGGTTTTTATAGAGACCAAAGGCGAGGCCGAGATTGTGGCACCCTTGCATAAGAACCTTACATAGCGAAGGCTCTATTCGTTCGTGCACAACTAAAGATTGAGTATTTTTACCTTGCCCCTTTGATTGGCATAACCGCTTCAACAAGGAAATTCTTTGATATAGACTTAAGATGTGTGAAGTATAAATAAGCATGTTCTGTTATTCCATACTGGTCGTATATATATATACCTATTCCCCCCCCTCCCCCCAGAGGAAACCGCTTCCATCCCATTTCATCCTGTCCTCGTTCCTGTTCCCTCTCGTCTCATCTCGTCTCATCCCATCTTGTCTGTCTCACCGTACACCACTTCACATCGTTTGGCCTCGCAGCCAGCCAGCCAGCCAGGCGATCGATCAATCATTAGACCAATCCGCCAATCACTCAAGCCAGATATACAGCGAGTTAGATCATTTCAGGACCAACCGGATTTCTCCAGGACATCGTGCGTACAGTTCGACACTGGCCTGCGCGTAGACCTCCTTCCCTCCTTCCCCTTTCTCCATTCGATTCTTTACGAACAGCCAATCCTGCTGAGCAAAACGAAGGTACACAGCATTGACGGACATGCACATATACACACACACGCCGCGTACATAACATATGCTGCTCTTGTTTCCGCGCCACTACACCAGACTAGGACGAGACAGACGGCCATGTGTGTATGTATGTCCCGTCCCGTCCCGTCCCATTAAATTCCTCCTCGGCCCAGGTTTGTTTCCTTTCCTGCGGCGGTGTTTACACAATTTGTAAAGGGGTCACAAAGGGGGAAAAAAGGACAAGACAGTAGATAGGACATAGGTATTTCCGACGCCGTCGCTGATGCATCCTTATCCGTTCATGTTGTTGCGTGAGGAAAATAAAAAAAGTCTTATCAGGGAAAACAAAGAAACGGAGAATATGTGCAGTTGTTTGTTTCTTTCCTTTTTCGGCTGGAGGCCAAGAAAATGGGAAGGAAAACGGGTATACAGCGAGGGTGTTCGGTTCGATGTACCTGTTGCTTTGCTTTGCTTTGTTTCGAAAAGAACGCCATCTCCACCATGATGTGATGTTCGTACAATATGTAGATATGTAGATATGTATGTATATACGTGTGCTCCGTGAAAGCCGGTTTCATCATGTGCACACCTCACGATGACGGCCCTGCTATTCCTGGCCTGCATCTATATAATCGGTTCTTCTTCGTTTTCGAGCCTCGCCACTTGCTCTATCAGATCAAGTCAGAAGCGGGGCCGAACTGGCGCTCTGTGTCTGTGATACCATCCATGGCAGTCCAGGCCGGGGGTTCGGTATTCGCTCTAGATCTCCTAGCGAGCGTCTCTCTCGCGTCTGCCCTCCTGGCAGACTCATGGGCAGCTTGCATATTCTCGAGAAGGCCGAACCTCGCAATTGGATCTTCCGTCTCGTGTGCGCTCGTCTCAGGTATATTAGTTTCGAGAAGCGTCTCTATACTCGGCAAAGGGAAGTCAGGAGACGGGAGATTGGTGGCGGGTACCGCCGTTTCGTCTATCGAGCTCATTCTTCTCTTCACCTCTGTCACGTTGATAGTCGGCAGTGCTTCGGGCGACGGACGTTTCTCCTAGTAAAACCCGTCGCCGTTGGCGCTCGCCCTGCTGCCAGCCGAGGAGAAATGGGGGGTGCTCTGGGTAGAACCGCTACTATCACTAGGAGTTGGCGGCTCGACGACTTGATTGCGGATGGCCATGATCCACTCATGTTGGAGGAGCTCGACAGCGCTTGCCCTCTCCCCGGGGTTTCGAGCAAAGCATCGCTGGAGGAAATCGATGCCTTGTGGGCTCAATTGGTCCGAACTTGGCAGTTGAGGCGGGTTGCCTTGAGCAATGTTGTACATGATAGCCCATTCGTTGTCAAGATTCGACCAAGGTCGGCGACCGGTTGCCATCTCGAGAATGACGCAGCCCAACGACCATACATCGACAGACCCGGCGCGGCCTGGGTTTTCTCCCTTGATCACTTCAGGCGACATGTACATTGGCGTACCTGTCATCGAGTTGTTTGGCCTCGTTGTTGCTGCAATTCCATGAATCATGGTGCGGCCCTGCCGTGCGAGAACCTTGGCTGCACCAAAGTCGACATACTTGATGACACCGTTGTGGTCAAGGAGGATATCTAGTATGTTGTTAGCAAATGTAACTGACATAAGTAAAACCCGATGCTGTTTACTTACTTTCGGGTTTAATATCGCGGTGCGCAATGCCACTCTCGTGCAGGTACGCAAGACCCTCGAGGAGCTGCAGCGCATAAACCATGATGACTTGTTCATCCTCAATACGACCGTGTTCCAGCAGATTGGCCAGTGAACCGCCTGAGCAGAATTCCATGAATATGTAGACTCTGTCGCGATGAACTTCGATGCCGTGATACGACACGACGTTGGGATGGTCTAACACCTCCAACACGGCCATCTCGTCTCTGATCTGGGTAGCAACTTGCGGTATCAACTTCGGATCCTGCAGCCGTATCTCCTTGACTGCCATTAAATGGCCTGTATCCAAGTTCATTGCGGCATACACGTTGCCAAACATGCCTCCGCCCACGAAATGTCCCTGTTGCCATCGCATGGTAACATTCGTAGCTGAAGAGGAAAGGTAGGCCAGAGACCTGTCCACCTCGTTCGAAACCTCCATAACCCGTCCCAGTCCTTGTCGCTCGGCGACGACCTGCCTCTGCATCTCATCGATTTCGAAAATCTTCCGCAGCCTCTGTTCTTGCGTGAACTCGGCGGCTTCTTCGTCGTTTTTATCGAATCGTTTGGATTGCCCGATAAGAGCTTCGATCCTTTCTCGCTCTGATTGCGCAGCCTGGTTCGACTTGGCACCTAAAATATCGAAATGCGATATCAAAAGTGACATGCACCCGGATACCTTAGCTCGCAACCTAGCATACTCATCATCGCCCAAAGCTAGGATATGTCGACCTCTAGTCATGCTCATCGCAAATTCAAGCGCTGGCACTGCCCATCGGAAAGAAAGCCGGTCGGTGACCTTGCAATCGTCACAAATGAAACTGACCCAGTCCAGACCAAGTTTGGTGAGCTTCAAGTTGTTCATTTGCCGTCTATTGCTATCCATGTAGAGCAGAGATCGTTGGCCGAATTCCGTGGCAAAGACGAAACAGGTTTGAATGAGATTCTGGCAATCTAATCCTTGGGTCTGTTTTCGGATAACTCCAACGCTGTCCATGAAGGTATTTGACAGCTTGAAAGCGACTTTCCTTATTTCCATCAGTTTATGGTTGACTTTATGTAGATTTGAGCGGGCCTCAACGATGAGGTCAAGGTGCATATCGATGGTTTCTAGGAAGATCTTCCTTGCCGTAGCCAACCGGACCTGGGAGCCATCGGCTATGAGCCGCATCTGGCCGACCTTCAGATCGAGAGAGCCGAGATCGAGGGCCTGCTGGCTTCGATTGCCGAACCAGTGCAAGGGTGTCTCGGGCCTGAGAATTAATATATACGGATCCGTAGGGTCGTCGGAAGGTTCATCGTGAAAGCAATTCCGTAGAATAGTGGGAATTTCTGTGTCACGATGAGCAAGGGCAGGCGAAGCGATGACTTGATAACCTTCAAACTCATCGACCAGAAAGTGACCAGTAACTGATAGCCTTTCGTACAAGTTTCTGAGGTTCTCTGCTGCGAAGGCGATACTCATGTCCGAGGCATTTTCGTAGTGGTCACTTAACATTCTTGAGAATCGCTGCAACATTCTCTGCCGCACTCGTACGGAGTCTAGTACTTGCATATACCTCTTGCTCATATCACTGGCGCTCTCTTTGGGTTTCCGCTGGAGCTCGCGCTCGAACGTCTGACTCAGTCGGTTGAGAGCCTTGTAAGTGAGATTGCTGAATTGCTCCGCGACCTCCACGTCACCTCCCTGGAGGTGTCGGCCGATCTCATTGGCGAAGTCCCACTCCTGAAACAGCAGTTCTGCTTCCTTGAACGTGTTCTTGTTTCTACTCAGCTTCCAATTAAGCATCTTGAAGTAGTATCTCAAGGCGTCGAGGACTACCTGGTCGAATGTATCGTCAAGCATTGCTGGTAGTTGCCAACCCGGCTGAGGCTGTGAGACAGTCAAATATTCTTGCTTGATCCGGATTGCGAGCCTCAGCAAGAGTTCGAATTGTGATATCATTTGGTCCGTGAGAATGATATTATTCTGCGCCGTCTCTTTCATTTTCCTGGCGTATGCTAGACGAACTTTAATAATCTCCTCAATCAGCCGAGACGGAAAGGTGATGAGAGTAAGTATTTCCTCGATGTACGGTGGGAGATGCCGCTTCTGGAAGGCAACCGAGTTCATGATGAGAGTCTCTTTGGCCTTCGCAATGGTGTTAGATATATTCGTCAGCATGCTTCTTCGAATGAGCGTCTTCGCCTTGATCGCGTTCTCCCGCTTCGCAGCTTCGTCCTCGTCATGTAGAGATTTCAGGCCGTCTTCCTTCAGAAGACGATCTAGGAACGAAGTTTCATCGCTGAGGCCGTTGGTGCTAGGCGACCTCGACTTTGTCTTTTGAAAATCCAGTTCGTCGTTACCGACCCATTTCTTCAGGATCTCTAGCTCCGTGTTGATCATCTCGTTGGTTATATACCAGGACATGACAGCATTGTAGGCTTCTTGGAATGGTGGGGAGTTGACGGTCTTGTGTGCAGCTCCGAGAGCCTCCCATGAGGGATACAAGCTTTCACACCTCTCGATCTTCTTGACAACGTCGCGTATTTGCTCAATGGGGGGCTTTCCGACTTCGCTCTCACCCTGCACTTCGAAGCGGATGATCTCGTCGATGACCCTGTCGAGGTTCGCACGCGCTTCCTCGATGATCCGTCGCTGGAGCGCAAGCGGACGCCCAGTCATCTTGGATCTGATGCCCATCCATAACTCGGCCTTGTGTGCATTGATTCCACCTTCCTGCTCTGACGTGCCGATGAGGCGCTTCTTTTCTTGTCTTACAACATCTCCAGTCAGAACCGCTGCCAACATGCCGTGCCATTCTAAACGCTCGCGGTTGTCGGGATCCAGTAGGTCATCCTCAGTAGCCTTGTTATCGTCGACTAAGTTCTGAAACATGATGGTCTCGTCGTTGAATCGGTCATCAAAGACCCCCTCGGAGGAGGGAGTCTCTCCTTCCGATTCCTCATCCGAATACTCGACACTGGGAGTGTAGGGGTCAAAATAGCCATTCGGGCGCTGGTCCCGGATCATGCGCAGGTATGCGGGTTCCTGGTCGCGAAACTTATCGGCGGGGTCGCTCCGACGGGGACGGGAGCCGGATCTAGTGTTGAGGTTGAAAGATGGCGAGACACCCGGATGGGGGCCACGCTGGGGCGCATAGGTGCTCGAAGGTGTTCGGGTGACGATGGGTCTCTGCTGCTGGCGGGCATTGGCGCCATTGGTAGCGGAACTCGCATGGGTCTGATTCTGTTCAGCGGAGGTACTGGTGCGATGACGACTACTGGTGTTGGCTACCGAGTTGGGGGCAAGTGAGGCCATGGAACCGGAAAGGCTTCCATCTCCGTAAGGTGCCAGAGAGCCCAGTCCGTCTTGACGTTCGAGCTCGTGTGGATCGGAACCATAGTCCTCCGAAGACCCCGAAGCGTCGGAGTCGGTAGTTATAGCAATCGGGCGTGAACCCTTCATCTTATCCTGCACGAGCTCAACCTCGCCTTGTGAAAATCGCACAGCGCGCGGTGAAGTCTCAGCGGACATAATGGCGGTTTATGGTCGATGTCGAGGCCGATGTCGATGTCGATGTCGATGACAACGTCGACTGAGGTTGGACTCGGTCCAAGTGGCACGTGGGATCAAGCACAGGCGATCATCGAAACGACTCAGGTGATGGCGATGGCGATGGTGATGGGTATGGGTGATGGTGATTGAGATATAGTAGGATGTCGGATGTCGGGGTGTCGTGCGTAGGTTGAGGATAGGTGCGATAATGCGATAGGTGCGGCGGGAGTCGAGTGACGAGTCGTAGACTTTCAGGTTAGCATTCACTAGTTTGCGTAGGTCGGAAATGAGCCAGGATTTGAATGGTTTGACCCAAAAAGCAGTCCCTACTGAGCAGTCCCTAGGCAGTCCCTAAGCAGTCAGGCAGTTCTCTAGTGCTGGGTTCCAGGTAGTATTATTGGGTCAGGGTCCAGGGTGTTTGGCAGACTGGTTAGAGTGGGGACATACAGATGGTACAACCTGGAATTGTCCACTGCCCGATTGCGTATCAGGGCATATGACTACTGCTATGTAGGGAACTTGTATGTAGGTCGGTAATAACCAGGCAGGTATTACTTAGTCAAGTACCTAAATAGCATGCCCAATCTGAAGTTTATAAGGTTCAGAATGACCAGATGCAATGAATACCAAGAACCTGGACGATTATGAGATGCATGATAGTCATGTAAGTAAGTTTGTCCAAAGCGAATCAAGTACGCACCAAGTTGACAACAACACGTCTCTAACAACGCATCGCAGCCAGATAGCGTGATATACTCGGTCGGCCCTACATAGTACAGTATCACGTAGGTATCACCACCTGCACCGTCAACCCCAGCATTGATAGATAAGGGAGACGTGATGTAGTCTAGCCTCTGGGTTGTAGGTCTCAGATGCCTTGGAGATCTCGGATATCTTGCTCGTGGTCGTTGGCCCTCACCCTTAGCCTTGTTTTACCATGCTGCTTCGAAATAAAGGGCTTTGAGTGGCTTTACGACGGACGAGTCAGGATGGAGGGTTGTCATTGAGATCGGAACAATCTATTGCAATCGATGTTTACCCTACGCTACCTGTTTGAGCAGCAAGTGGCCAATAGTCAATATAATACAACACTGAAATTGTAGCATACCTAGTAGGGGTAAGCTAGGACAAGTCTCGTCAGTATAAGCCTATAGAATACTTTCCCAATGTCAATGGGTGAGTTTAGTTGTGGATTTCAGCCACGGAGCTATTGCACCGGCCGAGATTTTTTTATAAAAAAACAGGGACTAACAATTCTGCCATCTAGGGTTGCAACTTTCAAAATACGTGTAGTGTATAATACGTATAACGCCGTATAATACATGTGTTATAAGCCCTGACACGCGTCGGAGCCGGATTTACCCTTTCCGGGCCCATATATAATATACGCTAACCCGATACAGCAAGCATACTTCAGCGTGCGTTCCTTCGATTAAAGTTACGATACTGGCTATACTTATCGTCGAGATGCTGCGTCATTCTTGAAATGCCCGAACCGGCAGCGTAAGTCGCCTTTTGGGGCATCGTTAATACGAGGAATTGCAAAGGAACAAGTTAATTCGAGTATATACAGCTTTGAGAGAATTGCAAACGTTATTAATACGATGCGGCATAGGCAAAATACCAAAACACGGTATAATACGGGCTTTAGTATGGGTATTTGGGTGTTTTGTGGGTGGGTCCGTATTATACAGGTGTTAGGGTACATAATACGTGTTTTGAACACCCCTACTGCCATCATCTCAATACTGGATCAATACTGGAGAATGATGTCGTACCTACATAGCACAGCGCTGTTAATAACCCACAAGCCACTAAAACCGTTGCGATGCCGTTGCGATGCCGTTGTGATGCATACAAAATACCATTGGAAGCCTAGCTTGCTGGTCGACCTCCTGAGGAGGCGTTTAGTCCTTAGGACATCCCCAACAGCCCCATCTCACGTGTCGAGCTGTCAGTAACAGGAAAGTGCCCCGAAGGAGGGTCCGGAGGGGTTGCAGACAATTGTTACATTTGATAAATTGGGACATGCAAGGAGCCAAGCAAAGGGGCAACCGATGCTAGAATCTCATCTCCAGAGTGTTTGCCACCCTTCTCCAATTCATCAACTTTAGTCCCCCATCCAAAACATAAGATGGCATCCGGAGATTCCCTTTGCAAGCCGATTTCAACGGACGGGGACGGGTCAAGACCGGAACCGCCGTCAATACTCCGTAACTTGGCTAATTATACATACAATTGCATACCTACAGTAGGTAATACATATATATGACCGTACCTAGGCATAAACAAGATGCCCGGACAATATCTGGACAATAGGTATCAGTATCAAGTCAAGGCCCGCTTAATAAGCATCGAGCACGGCGCAACACCTCTCCTTTATATGAAACTAGAGGCCCAAATGTCCATAGCAATTGTTCACAGCGATTCATAGGATTGCCATCGACGTTTCTAGGATCAATCAAAAATAACCTTGGAAAATAATAATAAAGCCCCAGGCACACAAGGCCTGCATGGTTGTTGGTCCCACTTTACATCCTGTGCGTAGGGCAGCTGTAGGGGTACATGTATGTATGTATGCTTGTATGTACTTCGTACCTGCAGCCCCTCAACGCGACCTGTTTTTTGGCCCGCGGTGCCCCAATTTGCATGTTCCCTTCCCGTTGACGCGTGAAATCATAGCTCCCTTTTAGTACCAGGTACTCCGTAAATACCAGCTTAGCTTGAGGACGGGACTTTCGCTTTACTCTGCACGATGCAAGCGACTAATACCTACTGAGAGACCTACTTAGAGATCTTCCAACGTACTATGTAGCATTGTTTGAAGCAGTTGATTTCTCTTCAATACGCCGTCTCCGTTTCTATCTTTTCATATTTCTTTATAGATGGGTATTCTTTCCGAGCCGAGCTTCTTATGTCCTCCAGAACGCTTGTTCCCGGTGGCTCTTCAGACGCGTCGCGTCCCCCATCGAGAACGACAGCCACTACGTCAAGGAGACCAAGCATCCTCACGAGCGCCTCGGATCACCGCCTCAACACCAATGGACAATACGAAGCTTCAGCTAGGCCTCTGAGCAAAAAGCGCAGTCATGACGCCTTCGCCGTCGAGGAGGATCTTCTCAAGCCTCCTATCATAGTCAAACCGCACCCTCAGAACCTCGCTGTCAAACCTCGAAGCCTCCAGCCCCTAATGCTCCTCCCGCGAGAACATCTCAGTCTATCTTTCCTTGATCTCCATTCCCCCTATGGGAGTTTTGGATCTTCCCGGTATTTCGAGTCCAACATCAAAATACTCGACCTCGAAGGACGAGTGGCAGCCGGCCCTGTCGTGCTTCTCGCTAGGCTAGAAAGTGATAGGACTGTGTATGCGTTGGAACGGCAGAGAAATGGGCTTTATTCTCTTTGCCAGTTGGGCTCCTGGGTGGATTTGACGACATTATGCGAGCTTGCTACCGTCTTCTGTAGCCAGTTAGTCAAGAAGAGCTCATGCCATGCTGCGACCACTACGAACATCCCGCAACCCTTGACGACACCTCAGCTACACAACGAAAACAAGAAGCGGAAGTTAGCCATCGAAGCCATCCAGTCACTGGTAAAAAGGCCGGCTCGGTCAAGATCCGTTTCGACTCCAATGCAGACTGTTGGTCTAGCCACACAACAATCCGTCACGCCCGCAGGAGATGGTCAGTCTACATCACAACAAGACGGGAATGCCTCAGCAAGCCAACGCCTTGATGCACCTCCAGCCAACGCACCGAACACCCAATCGCAAGTACCGCAAGCGTCAGGGCCACAGGTCGACGAATCGCCAACTCCGCCAACGGCAAATGATATCTTTGACAATATCCGTAATCACTATATGGAGGCGCTCTATCATTCAATGGTATGTTTCCATAGAATCTGCTATGGCTTACTATCCTAACATGTTCAGGGTTCTCTAGCATATTTCGCAAAAGGTCCGCTATCTCGGGCGCGTGCTGCTTTCCACCTAGACTGCGACTCGACGTTAGAAATGAACGACTTGATAGATTTCCTAAAGTCTCTTGTCATGACTACTGTTCAAATTGACAAGAAGTACCGTGAGGCGCTGCCTGAAATCATCTCCAAAATGAGTCCCATCATGCAAGACTCGGACGACCAAAGCAGTAGTAAGACGAAGAAGAAAAAAGTGAGAAAGATGAAGCTTGGAAAGAATGGTTTATATCCCTTAGAACACGAACATGCCCGTAAGTGGTGGAATATCCACAAGCCACAGCCCAAGGATGACGACGAAACAACGACCGCCTCGACCACACCGCAGGAAGTCAAAATCAAATTATCCTACTTGAGGTCGCGAGAGACCCAACTGCAGATGATTATCATATTAGAGATCCTTGCGTTGGAGCCTCTGCGAACTCCAGATAATGTAGCCGATTCACAGCTTCCAGGATTGCCTGGTGTCGATGCCGACGCGGAGACAGCGAAACAGACACCCGCTAAGAAGCGTAATCGACACAATTTCCCTTTTCTACTCGATGTTCATGCAGATCGATTGTGTATCTGGCACTCTACGGCCCTAGATGAAGTCAACGCGATGGATGATAGCCATCTTACTCACAAACCCGAGAGTCAGAACTCCTTAAGGCCAACATCAGATCCACTAAAGGACTTCTGTGTTGACGTGATCGTACCATTGTAAGTAGCATGCCGCCCAGTGAGCCCTGACTCCTTGACTAACGTCTCCGCAGTTTCTCTGCCAGGTTGCCAGAACAGTGCGACTCGATCAACCGCAAACTGGGAGGCCCTGTCATGGCGTCAACGCCTGCAAAGGTCAAATCCAGGAGGCCAGAGACCTCTGCAGTAAAGCCCAAGCCAAGGCCCGGCACTGCAGCCAAACGATCAGCTCCAGTGAAACAACCAAAAACGCTTGACAAGGTTTTATCAAAGGAAACTGAACAACATCGTCGGAGCATGTCCCGTGGTCCGAGTGGCATTATTGCCTTGCTTCGATCGACTTCGACTTCGATGCTGAAAAGGGAAGCCAGCGAACCATTGTCTATAACTAACATACCCAAAAAAGACTCCGAAGCGAACGATACGGCATCGGTCGACTCTGCTCTTGTGCCTGTCAGGCGCAGACCTGGGGAGGACAAGGTCAAGAAGGAAGCGATGGTCCAGGCAGAGCTTCAAGATGTTATCAACTCTGTAAGACGGCCGAATAGGGATGTTGTAGGCAAAGCTATGGCTGAGGCTGCCGAGAGACGAGCAACAACCAGCTTGTCCCAGCTACGAAGTAAGTTTTATTCCTGCCTGCAACCCATACTTCTACTTGCCCACCAGTACTAACAAAGGTAATCCGCAGAATCCAAGAAGCCAACGCAGCATCCTCCGCGTTTGCCGAGCGTGGTCAAAGCGACCCCGGTGGGCGTCCGGTTCAGAGACGCCTACAGCCAGCCGGCCACTTTTGCCACCAACACTACGTCTGCCTACTACCGGCAGACAATCGAGGCCGACCAGGTCCCCTCATCGTCCTCGCTGATCCCGTCCTCGGCGCCCCGGAAGCGCAAAAGCGACTCCGCCTTCGCCATGCCCGACGAGTCGCCAGTACCACTACCTCCTACTACTACTACTACTACCTCCACCTTCACCAGGGGTCACATCCAAGCTACGCCAGGCCGGCCCTCGGCGCTACGACACACCAATTTCTTCACCCCGCAGAGATCGGAGGACGACGACGACAACGACGATGCCATCCTCGCATCTTCGCCGGTGGCGTCGCGCAAAATAGCGCAGCCGAAATTCCAGATCCCGCCGCGCCGCCGCCAACAGCAGCAGCAGCAGCAGCAGCCACAACAACCGGTTGTGCCGCATGCCGACAGCGGGATCGGCATGCCGTCTTCGCCCCCTGGCGGCTACGGTGGGGCCTTGCTAGCCGAGACCCCACAGAAGCCGAAGCCGAAGGCAAATCCGCGCCCATCATCGTCATCGCTAAAGGGGAGGTCGTCTCTGCTGCCACCACCACCGGAAAGCTGTATTGCGGCTACGCCGGTGAAGACGGGAAGTGGGAGTGGAGGTGGATCTATCACCGTCGCTGTCGCTGTTGCTCAGGAGGACGACACTGCCGCCTCAAATGGGAATGGGAATGATAAGGTGGTGATGGCGGCGGCGGCAGGTCAGCAGCAGACCCCGAGACGGCCATCGATCTACGAGAGGTTGGGTTGGGATGATGATTTTGATGAACTTGGCTAAAAGTGCCTGTGCCAAGGGTACCTAGTTTGGCTGCCTACTTAACTTACCTACTTGGGGTACTCCAGCTAGCCAGGCTCCCCAAGGGAGTGAGCAGCGGCGAATCTACCGCAATTGGGGCATTAATGAAAGGAGGGAAGCAAAGCATTAGAAAGCCCCATGTGGGAATGAGCAATGAACAGATGGAAGGCTATGATACCAATATGGCTACGTATTACATTTACATACGTACGGTTGAAGTGGGCACAAGCAAAAGCATGGGAATGGCATAGCATAGCAAAGCAAAGCATAGAAGATGGTGTTCATCATTATTAATTCTGTTTGGTTGTCATGTGTAAATATTCCTTGTGTGTTTATTTACTGGCATCGTAGGTCAGCTAGGGGGTCTGGATAGATAGATACCTTGGCAGGAATATAGGAGGTTAATGGTCGATCTACATATATACTTGTGTTGTGTTCGGACCTTTCCATCTTCGCTCGCATACGTGATATGATGGTGCTTTGAACTACTGCACGCCATGAGGCTCGCAATCACCTGACTGAAGGAAGGGTCCCCGTGGTGTCAATCATAAAATAACCCATAAATTTAGAGAGGCATTGACGTAATAGTCGGGATGGCTGGTTTCGAAACCTTGGTGACCTGTGGCCATAGGGTGAAATCGCCATCAGGTCGTGATGACGGTCACATTGCCGGGAAGCATACTTCACGGGGAATGGAAACCGCGATGTTTTATTGGATACTATGAAGAACGAATGTCGTACGAGAATAACTGTCTCTGACAGGACTGAGCTGTTGAAACTGATGTGGAAATAAAGAAAGCGCAGACGAGCTGTTGAAGCTTTTTTCACTCTTTTTTTTTTTTTTTTTTTTTTTTTTTTTTTTTTTTGAATGGGAGAAAAGGAAACGGGGCAACTGCCACTGCAACGGTACAAAGGTTGAAAAGCAGAGCAGGGCCGGAAATGACCCCACTGCCATACACAAGGAAACCAAGACATAGGAAATAGGAAATCCATCCGTACCCCCCAATCCTGCCTCATATCATAAGCCTTGATGTTCGTATAGCCATAATATCCCAGGTCATGGTTGTTAGTCAACCTGCCAGGAACTTGATAACGAATGTGATGCGGTCTCCTGTGCAAACCCCTCCGCCTCATGTATACTCACTGTTTGCTCCATAACCTCCTCGTATAACTTCGCCCACCTTCGCTGTGGTGATATACCAATTCGTCGTGGTGTCGTAGGCGTGTCCTGACTGCTTCTTCCACGGTTTAACAAGCTTGCCAACGGGCTTGTGAGGGGCGTAGAGGGTTAGACTTGAGGAATGCAAGGTGGTGAGGTGTGGTGTTCCATTTGGCCTTACTCCATAGCGGAACGGTCAGCGCAGTTCTCGCAGTCTTGGAGGATTATGAGTGCCTCGGGTGGAATTGCTGATTGTGAGGCTGAGCCAACCCAGACCACCTGGTCCTCCTGGACATCGTAGAGGCGTGGAATGTCTTCAATCCGAACGGTGGTCATACCAAGGTTCTCGAGCCGAGACTCTATGAATATAAAAGTGCGCACATTTCGTTGTCCCCAGAATTCATGCATAAAGCGCAGGTGGAAAGACAATGCCCCTCTCGTGAATTTTGAGTTATGAGCCTCACAAGCTCCTAGTGCACATTCGAATTCCCCGTGATCCCCAGATAGGTGCTCAGCTTCAGCTCCCTCCAAGACTGTTGCGCCGCAATGGGCAAGGGTGCAGCGTAGAGACCTGTGGCTGGCCGTCCTATGCTGGTAGAATTTGTCGCGCCTTGAGAAACCATGCTCATGTCTAGGGCAAGTTTTGACCTCGCACTTGTAGATCAGAGCATTTTCTCCTCTGTGGAAGTTGCAATCATGCCTTGCTAGATCACTCTGTCTTCCGGACGGATCGATGTCTATGCACTCTGGCGCCGTGCACTTGAGGGGGTTAGTATGGATGTTTCGAATGTGTTCCGCGAGGGCCCCCTTGGTACGGAATACCCTTGTCCTCCTTGGGCAATCCCCTTGCTTGCATTTCAGAGCCTCACTAGTAGTGGGTAAGGCTGAGGCTTGGGCAAGATTGCCCAAGTCCATGTTTACCCCGAGAGAACTGCACGACGCCCTGTTAGCGTCGATCTAAAAAAAAAAACCCCTACTGATTCGTAGAACCGTCTGCAGCCAAGAGCTCCCGCCCGGCCGAGATGCAGGGTGCGGGTGCGGGCGCGAGTGCGTAAGACGCAGTATTGTCAGCTGCTTCGGCATGAGAGTGGGCGCATCCAATGCTGTCACCCAAGGGTGGCGGGGGACCAGAACTGCCCTGCACGCCACTGGACTCTCCCTCGGCGGACGCTGCGAGCTGGCTGAAGACTGGATCATCCAAGGAGAACAGGTCTTCGTGCACGTAATCGGCCCAGGGGAAATCTGGCGTCGAGGACATCTTGAGATCGCAGGCAAGCTGTAGGTGTTGAGTCCAGGTGCAGAGTTTCAGAAAGTCAATTGTGTATGGTTAGTTGCAAGGACGCAGGGTTCGAAGCCTTTAGAAGAGATGAAGTTCAGTGCGCAATGTGAAAAGCTGGTGTGAGGTGGAAAGTGTGATAAAGGAACAATGATCAGAGAAAGTTGTTGCTCGATATCTGCTGAGTAGAAGCACCCGAGGCAGCTCTTGCTGGGAGACTAAGAGGGCGAGACCATGTTGCGGTGGTAAGGCACGAAGTAACATTATGGTCTTGATCCAAAGATTGGCTGGATAAGCGTGGCTTGGGTGTACTGCTGGTCTGCCCAATGGCAGAGTCGGGAGCCCCTTCAGTCCAGATGAAGATGGATGGGTGCCTGATGTCAAACACGCGTGTATGAACCTAGTGATTGATGTTGTTCTTCTTCTTGATCAGGGGTAATGTATGTAGAGGTACAAACCTCCCAGTATCGGATATACTATTGTCCATACCATAAGCACCCCAATGGACTGGACGCACTCGTGATAGAAGGGGAAGGGTGGCTTCGTTCGGGACTGAGAAGCGTAAGCAAGGGGGTGGGTAACACAGCTCGGGACATGGATTGACGTTAGGATTATCAGCTTGTTGTGTTCACAACGGTATCAGGGGTAATTGCACTCATAGAAAATAGACTTCATGAAGCCAGGCACTTAATTCATATCCCTTGGCAAATCGCATTTTTAGAAAACCACTTTCATACACATACACACTCAGGAAGTCCCAGTTGGCTTAATCAACGGACCAACTCCATCTTAGCACCCCGCTTACCCGTCGCCTCGTCCTTCTGGTCGCGGATCCGGACGCGGACCTTCTGGAACAGCTCGATGGCGAGCTCCTCCTTCTTCTCCTCCCCCTTCTCCTTCTTCTCTCCCTCCTTCCCCTTGCCATTCCCAACACCACCACTCAAGCGAACGCGCAGGGTATACGTCTCGGCGTCGTACTCGGCGTCGGGCTCCGCCACCAGCGCCTCGGCGCCCGCGGCCGAAGCCGCCAGGTCGCGCAGGCGGATCAGGCCCTCGATGCCGAAGCGGGGCACGAGGACGACGAAGCCGTTGCTGAAGACCTTCATGACGAAGGCGTCCTCCTCGGCCTCCTGGCCCCGCAGGGCCTGGCCGACGTAGTAGGCGACGGAGGCGCGGCCGGCGAGCTGGGCGTTGCGGTGGCGGACGTTGATGTTCTTGCAGACGGCCTCGAGGCGGCCCCGGGAGCGCACGGCCGGGTGCATGGCCTCGTAGCCGATGGCGGCGGCCAGCTGCCGGTGGGCCACCAGGTCCGCGTACCGGCGGATCGGGCTCGTGAAGTGCGTGTAGATCTCCGACGCGAGGCCGTAGTGGCGGAACTCGGGGAAGGCCTGCGTGCCCGCGCAGAAGTACTCGGCGCTCATCATGCACCGCGTCGCCATGATGCGCACCAGCGTGTTGAAGAAGGGCTCGGAGGCATCCGCGCACCGGTCCAGCGAGTCCGCTACTGCCTTGGACGAGTCCGTCTGCAGCTCCATCCCCCGCTTCACTTTCAGCTGGTTAGCGAGCTCGTCGAAGTTGGTCTTGGGCGGCGCCGCGTGCCGCCGCAGGAGCGCCGTCTGCGGGAAGGCCTCGTAGATCCGCCGCGCCACGCTGATGTTGGCGAGCAGCATGAACTCCTCGACCAGCGAGTTCGTGTCGAGTAACTCCTTGGTCTTGACGTCGATCGGGTCCGACGTCTCCGACTCCATTTGCACCTTGACCTCGGGGGACGACAGGCTGAGGGCGCCGGCGTCCATGCGCTTCTGCTTGAGCTTCTTCGACAGCATCAACAACATTCGAATTCCCTTGGTCAGGTCGTCCTGTTGTGACTTGTCGTCGATCCGGATCTGTGCCTGTTCGTAGCTAAATGCTTCCCGAGACTTGATCACGGACTTAGTAAACCGGGCGCTAACAATGTCGGCAGACGTGTCCAGCTCCCAGATCACCGAAAAGGCATATCGCTCTACATAAGGTTTCAAGGAACACAGATCCGTGCCGAGAAGCATCGGAAGCATATCGATACGCTTGTCCACCAGATACACGGTAGTGCCTCGGATACTTGCCTCTGCATCCATTGCATTGTTTGGTTTGACAAAGTGAGAAACGTCCGCGATGTGGACGCCAACCTCGAAGTTCCCGTTCGGCAACTGCCTGGCATGTAGCGCATCGTCGATGTCTTGACAGCCAATAGGGTCAATACTGCAGATAAGAAGGCTTCGAAGATCCTCCCTGTCCTTCCAACCGGGATCCTCGGTGCTAGCTGGAACTTTCCAATCATGACCTTCTTTCGGCAGGCAATCCAGGACGGTTTTCGGGAATGGCCGGTATTGCACGTCGTATTCGAGTAATAGTGCTTCAGTCTCGGCGGCCTTGCTCTCCAGCTCACCTAGGGATCTGACGAAATGACCCACGGGGTGCCGCGATTCGCGATCCCAGGAGTCTATAGTAACCAGCACCCGTTTCCCAAGGAGATCTCCGGCTTGCCTCGTGCGTATTCGGATCTTCGGCACTTTTTTGTCCATGGGTATCAAGAAGACCGATTCTTGCTTTCGGCCCTGCTTCGCAGACTGGCTAACAGAGCTTGGGTCAACATGACCGACATATTGCCGCCAGTTCCGTTTAGTAACGCCCACAACCCTGGCTGTAGGCTGTGGTCGACCTTCCGTAGTGAGGCCTTGGGTCTTTTTCACTTCTTCTTGTAATGCCCGCCTCTCCTTCTCAGTGATTACGTCGCCGCCCTCCTCCGCATCGGCATCCTCGTTCTTTGTGATATTCTCTTCTTCAATGATCTTGGAAGACGGTGCCTTCCACTGGTCTTGGGGGAGTACTTCCACAACGACAAAATCGCCATCAACCGCGCGGTTGATGTTTTCTCGTCCAAGAATTATAAGTGATTTTGTAAAGGAGGGAACCTTGATTGAACCCTCCAGGTAGTTGTACGGCGAGACGTTGAATATGCCTTGGTGCAACATTCCATTCTTCACGCCAGTCATCATCTTCGACATGCTGTAGTATTCAGGGTAGAGGAAGTCTGTCGTCTTCTTATCCCGGGAGAATCCACGTTCCTGAGTCTCGGCCACCATGTCGAGCAGTCGATCAGCGTCCTCGAGCCCGGAAATATAATCATGCAGGGTGATTGCCGGAACATCTTCTGTTCTGGCCTTTTCAAGGTTGCCTTTATCATCAGTGAGCATGACCACGGTTGGTATATGCCCCTTGGTCTTCTCGAGCTTTAAGTGTCCGTTGTACCATTTGACGGCTAGCCGGACAGCCCGGTCATTTCGGTCGTTGATGCTCTCATCCTGCTCCCTGGTGACGTATGTCTCAAGCCGGAATTCGTTGAAAAATACATAAAAGCGCTTGTCTTGGCTTTTGGTAAGGCTGATGAGGCGATTGTACAGTGGCAGTGATCTGTTCCGTAGCTCTTCAAGAACTGTCTGCAAAATCACCACATCATAGAATGCAGAGCTCTGTTCGAAGAGGTCCATAGCATTCAGTAACGCATTTGTATCCGGGACGAGATAATGGCCTTGCGGAAACACCTTTGTTCCCGCCGGTTTGTCGGAGAGCACAAACGGGCTCACTATGTCTGCAGTCAGTCGTCATGATCGAAGCTGCTCCCAAAATAGGGCCACTCACTTTCGCCAGCAGCATTCCGCGGGGCAATGTCAAGACATCGCGAGCAGAGCTTCGAAGAACATGGGATATCTGTTCGAAGGTAGACCTCCCGGACGATTTTCTGGACCTTGCCACTCTTCGTAGACCTCACGTAGACCTTACTCGAGAGGCTCGACGCGGACGGGTCAGCGCCCACCGACCTCTTCAAACTCGTCATGGCGTTTGTGTGTGGTCTAGCCGCCCCGCACTATGCAAATATCCTAAGGAACAACTTGCTATCGCCGCGGCTCTTCTGGTGGATGATGGGAGATGCGCGCAGGAAGTCACGAAGTTCAGATGGTGAATTAATTCGGTTCAATTGGGTGTGGCTAGTGGTGCAGACAAGCTAAGACAAGCTTTGTTGCAGCCACAATCATCATCAACTTCATCGGGCGGCTTTCATCTTATCGTTATCACCCCCACTACCTAGTACCTAGGGCTGCTACTGTAGGTATTGTACAGTACCTACCTACATGTATGTAGTATCAACTCGCTTTGGGATTCGTACACTCCAGACTCAGAGCAACATTAGCTGATTAGGTACCTACTTGGTCCATGCGGCCATGCCCGTTACTCCCCCTCCGACACTTCAGCTCTGCCAAACTAGTATTCGTACCTACCACTAGAAAATCCCCGAGAAGCACTGGCCAGCCAGCCAGGCCGGACGAGGCTAACCATTTATTTCCTCCTAATTAACACCCCAACGCCAGGCCAAACCCGACTGTCTGGAACTGCTATTCCTTGTTGCTCTTCACAAGGTTCACCTCGGTAGGACCCTGCCCTGGCCCTGACCGCGACGACCAAATTGCTCCCGACCGTTGGATATTCCAACTCTTGAAATCGACTCTCGAAGTACACTCTCGAAGCAATAGCCAGACGAGTGCATAGGCATTCACAACCATGAAGTGCACCTTGCATCCGGTAAGCCTATCTAGGAGTTACCGATCCTCCGTAATACTTGCCCACCTACATACTTTCTAATATGTAGATGTTGGTATAGGCATGCAGGATAGAAGGTAACCCAGAGACCGAGAAGGATCACGCACAAGACCAAGGAAGCATCTACCTTCTTCTTTCTTTCCCTTCCCTCTTTCTTTTTCCAGCAAACCTCCGACCGGTTGCATGTCATGCAGTTGCATCGAGGGATCTGGAGGTTTGTAATACAGGCAGCAAGCAAGATATAAATTCTCCTAAAGCAAGCATGTAAAAAGCAAGCATCCTGCTGTGTGAGCAGGTTTATCAACCTAGCCCTCAAGCTTCTTGCTTTTTTCCCTCTCTCGACGTACAAATGTGGTAAAATCAGACGCAGATCGCAGTCTTCCAAGTACCGTGATCCCCCTAACCAGACGGTCCTGCATGCAAGCCAAGCCTCAGTCTTACGAGCCTCGCGCGAAGAGATAGATAATCGGTTTGTTTACATACCTTGGGTGCGCTCGCCCTTCGTGGATGGTGAGCCAGTAGGCAGACGTGAATCTCGTTGATTAATACTCGAGACGCGCTCTCTCCCCCTCCCGCCTCTCTGCTGCAGCCTGCAGGTTAGGTATTTGAAACACCAGACACCAGACACCAGAAACAGAAAAAAGACATGCCATCGAAGCAGCAGCGCAACTTGAGACATGCAGTTTCTCTTTGCTTTTCCCTCCTTCCCTGCTACCTAACCCCACACGATTCTGCATCATGCAGCGAAATTCCATACTTTTGCCTACCTACGCACGCACGTACGCCCACACACACTATAAACATACGTGCATACATACACATATACGCATGCAGACTATATCTGGGTAGGTAAGTAGGTTAGGTAGTAGGCAGTAGGTAGTAGGTATGTAGGGTGGTGGTGGTGATGTCCTTGCAGGCAGCCGAATATGCGCTCCACCCAGTGCCCAACGGGCGTGCAGAGACGAGCCAGAGATCACTAATTCGCCTTTGCGGATCTATATTGATCTGGATCATATGATCGGCGGCATTTCATCCGGGGATTTCTCCCATATTACGCATTGCTTCATGCCGCCCAACACGACGGGAGACCAGAGGGAGTGGGAGGGAGGCGCCCGCGCGTTCTGCTATCAGCTATAACACCATATACTACTATAGAATAGGTATGCCGGGATATACACCTCTAGGTAGGTAGTTACGAAGCCGCACACACAGGCTTGGGCTTGCCGAGCCGGAGCGCGTCTATCATATCACAAAAATAGCATGTGGCTTTCCCTTGACAGTTCCAAGAACTCGGGTTGACACATCGGGTCCCGGGCCAGGATGTCGTGGTCCTCAAAACCAGAGCTTCATGCTACTAGGCTGCCGACCAACCAGGTGGTGGTGGTCGGTGGTAGGTAGGTAGGGAGATAGATAAGGTAGCCAATTATGTTGCTCTGATAGACTATAGTCTCGAAACTTGACTGAAGTGTGACCGGGACGGACCGTACTTACGCTTTAAGCTCAGCGAAGAGATCCGGAAACTGCAGAGGTGGCACCATCACGAGACTCTTGGTTTGCGACGGCGATCTCCTTGGTCTTTTCGTCACGATTGCCAGTGGCGAGAACACACACCACACACACAACACACACAAAAAAGCTGTTAACAGACCTGGTCCGTCTCTCGAGACAACATGAGTAGTGTGCATCCGCGGATGCACTGAGGGGGCATCGGTCCCGCAGGACAGGGTACGTAGGTGGGCTGTCGACTACGACGATGAATGCGTCATACCCAGAAATCCCGTAGCGTAGACTGAAGTGCCACCTCGATCAGAGACAGTAACAAAACAAAGTAAAAAAGCAAAAAGGGAAAACGAAGAATGGGACGCGCGGTTGCTTGTTAAGATCGGTTACTCTAAAAGCTTAGGATAGGAGAAGTAGGTGTGCCGGATTTCTATGTATAAGTGAAAGCGGGCCCCCCTATGTAGGTGTGTAGGTAACTACAGATATACGTATGCGACAAGGCATGCGGCGGGCGAAGGCGTCCACCACGGACGTAGGTCTATACGTTTCGAGCACGGGCTGCTTCGTTACCCAGCTGGAATAGGACATTCGGCAATCTCGCCTCAAGAGGCTATTCGATACAGCTAAACATGAAACCTGGTCATGAGCGGGAATCTCAGGTGACGATGTCGTGACCAAGCCTCTGGAAAGCTTTCCGAATGCCGTACTACGGCACCGTCGAGGGGGCATCGGATAGTTACCTTAGCTACACCTATATCTAACTTGACAGTATACACACATATGCATATCCCATGGCACAAGAAGGCCAGGAGTTGCTGTTGTGCTCAACCAGTACGGCAGTGTAGGTCTGTAGGTATCCGAAGCTGGCAGACGGATAGCTGTGTAGTGTATAGTCAGACGCCTATAATAGCTGGCACGTAAGGAACGTTGGGAGGTCACAGATGGTAACGGCCTTTTTCTAGGCGCATATCGACTATGACACTAATCAGCGACTAGCAAGACGACGAGGTTTAGTTCAACTTCTGTATCGCGTAACAATAGCAACGACGACTATGCCATCTGCAGTTACAGCAACGCAGCAGATGAAACAAGCCCTCCGCAGACTCATCTGGAGAGGGTGCGGGCCCTGATTGGCGCATCGAACTTCTTACATCGGAACAGAGCGAAGAAGAATGTCGCAAAGAACAAAGTATGGGGACGGATTATAGCATGGGACTGGTCGGTTGGTTTGGGGGGGAGGAGAGAAAGAAAGCCTCTGCAAACTGCGGGTAGCAAGGGTCTCCCGCTCCTGCTGTGGCATGCCAAGATAACGGGCGAGCAAGCAACGCCAAGGCCTATGCACTCGGCTTGGCTTGGCCTACACACCCTGACACCCAGTGGGTAGTAGGTTATAGCAAGATCGTGGAAGTGGCGTCCGCTCTTGGACGACTTCATAGGTGGGCGCTGCCATCGACTGCCGAAGAGGGGGGGCCAGACTAGGCTGACAGTGATAGGACGATAGGACGATCATTGGACCTCGTCGCCAGAGGGCGATCCACTCATCAGCCTATCTCACTAAGCTGGAAATCCCAGAAACCCTTGACCTGCTGGATGTCGATCCCTCATGGCTGTGCCGGGGTACGTACTGAGGGGAGGGAGGCTGGTGTGAGGGCGCGGAGGACGTCGGCACTGGCTCGGTTGTTTCGGAGCGTGTGGCCGTGGGGAGAAGCGGGCGCAAAGCCACATTAACACGCGTAGATAAGACCGGCAAAGTGCAAGGCAGCTGTGTACAGTGAAGTGGGAATGCGGTTAGTGATGCAACGCGACGCAACCAACCCAGGCTGCCAGGCCGCAGACTGCAAGGCCTGCCTGCCTGTGCCTCCCCCGCCACTGCCCACCAGAAACACCACTGCACCAGAAGCGGGGCACCATGAAGCCAAGCAGCCAAGATATATTCACGGGCAAAAAAGGCATGGGGAGGGTCAAGATAGGCGACCTAAGGCGACCCTGGTATTCACTCACTATTCATCAGGAGCAGGAAGAGCAAGAGGAGCAAGAGAGGGAGAGTGGGGGGAAGACGTCGATGCCAAGGAGGATATGATTTGCAGACGGGCAGTGGGTCTATAGTGTCAGCTGGTTGGTGGCCAGAGACTTCAGTCCTATCTCGGAGCCAATGAGCTGCTGGGGCCACCCGCCTAGATGGAGTCGTTTGAGAATCGAACCCTTGCTTTCTCGGTCTCCCTTTCCCCTCATCCCCATTCTCAAGTCTTGAAAGTAATGAACATTCCTCTGGCTTCACACCACACACACACACACACTCTCTCTCTACTCACTCCTCCAGAACCGCTTCCCCAGAGGAGTCTGGGAGTCTAGGCCTCCATATCTAGGCCTCCATAATTAGCGATTAGTCTTTCCTCTGTCTTCAAAGGCCCAAAGATCCACAGAGTCACATGGCTCTAAGACGCAGACTCGATGGGCCTAATCATCTTCGATAAGACCGGCACCGTCTCTGTCGATCTGGAGCTTGTGGTCGCCGGAAAACCGAGTGGGTACAGGCCGTGATGGACGCAGGGAAGAGCCGTGAGTAAACAGGGGTAGGTATATCGGAGCCACGAGACGGAGCTTGGTTTCCCGTCAGCTTCTGATAGTGACCGCGTACGCAAGCCTAGCTGGGCCATGCAGTTAGGTAAACAGCGAAGAACTCCGAGGTGACATAGAGTTTCGGGCAAGGGGCTGATGAGGACTTGAAGTTGTGGTTGACTGTCGCGGCAACCTGGCGATGCTAACTTGTAGGATAAGCGCCCTCTGGGGTCCTCCCCTATTCTGCTTTGTAGATATATATATGTGTGTGTATGTGTACTCTGGCGGTTGAATGCCCATTCGAATTCGCCTTTGTTACTCACCAGAGCTCTGCCTCAGGTGCTCCTCGAATTGTACGTCAAGCTCACTACAAGAGTCTATGACCGAGTTCTCAGCCGTAGCGTGGCGCTTTGCGAACACTCGCTAGAAGGCCAACCATTCTATAGATGGGCAGGAATCGTCTAGTGGCTTCAGCCAACAGCTCAAGCTAGGTCGCTTATATTACTGATCAAGTCATGGTTATCATGGAAAGAGTAGGCGTATCCCGAGTCTTGAGACACTGACGCGGCCGCTCTCTCCGCCATGTGCATCGATGTTAGCTGAAGGTTATAGAGGATACAGCGGACTATACTAGTGTAGCCAGCAATGGAGTATATAAGCCCACATCGTGCTTCTGCGCAAACAATATAACATACATAGGATAGGGATCCGCCTTGATGCTGATGCTGATGCTATAGCATCGACAAGCGCATTAGCGCGTGTGCACCTAGAGAGCTAAGCATGTAGATTTGTGCGACAGTCATGTGTGCTGGACTGCACGAGGCCGAGGAGCAGAGGATCGGCCCTGGGAATCTGAAACTAGCCGACCGGTGACAAACAGAGCCGTCGAAGGTCGGCCGCGCGAATTAGAGCTCCTGCAGGTCGACGAATGCGTGAGGATGGAGCTTGCTTGGCTGCAGTCAGTAGCGGCACGCTGTTTGATTCCCTTCTACGGAACCGCCTCTGGTCAGCTGCAACGGAGAGGGCAGTTTAATGCTTGCTTGATAGTCACAAGGGTAGTAGAGAAGCTCATCAATCTTTGCCTCCTCAGGATAAGATGAAGTCATTCCCAGACTAGAGCTGGACGGCAAGGCGCTTGTGGCGTGGCGAAGGGGAATTCTACCGTCGACGCATACCATTTAAACGAGCCGTCAGGGTTAACGCCTAGTCTAAGGGAGGTCTTGTCCCTTTTCGATGAATAGCTTACAGTATATATCCACTTACGACTTCTAAACTCCTATTAATATATGCAGAGGTAGTACATGCCTAGCGAAGGCACATGTGGGCTGCAGTCTGACCTCATCCTATAGAGACCCTGCAGGATGATTCCCTGGGCATATCGACGCGCCGGATGTTGTTGCTTCGCGATCTCGGATAACAGAGGGGGGAGGATAACAGTGGAAAAGAGGCCGTCGTTTGCAACAGCAGTACCTCATGGATGCCTCTTTGCTGATCGCCACTCAAGTAACGTAACCAACTGAACTGGTGGGACAGTGTTTAGTCGGTAGATCAGCGATCTATCCATACGGAAGTGATCAACAAATTCCCAACATTTAACCATCTAACCACATAAGCAAGTATAACTATGAACTATCTTCGCTTTTTATAAATACTTGACACTTGCCAGCTTCAAGCCCGCAATCAGGGATCCGGCCCAAAATACAAGGACTTGAGCGTCTAAACTTGGAGATGCTATTCGTTATGTGACCGGTTTCCGCTTGTCTCGTAATGACGTAATGCTTGCATCCAGGCGACCTGAGTCTTCGTATTCAAACCGGCTGGGCCTGCTTGAACGAGTCGAAAACACAGTAGTTGCTCAATAAGGCAGTTGAGACTGGGTCCGAATCCGATCCCAGCTGGGCAGAATATGTACCGAGGAGCGAGTAACTTCCAGGTTGGAAGCAAAGCATTACCGGTGGTAGAAGCAGGAAGAGACGACAATCTACAGACGGGGTTTCTCGTTTACCTACGATGTACCAAAAGTACGAGTGCCCAGGTGGGTATCGTATCTCATAATCATACATAATCATATTCAAGCGTCCATTAATCGGTCATCATAGAATAGTCCAAAACAGAGATGACGGCATATGCAGCGGACGTGATTCTACGTACATGCCTAACTCAAGTATATCTCATCCTTGAAGCATGTAATAGGATGTCGGTATTATCAATAATTTACAAGCCCATTCGTACCACCTCTCAAGACCCCAGCAACCTCGCACCTTAGCTACCTGATTAGCACCCCCAGGGCCCCCAGACAAGCCCGATTGCCCCGAGGGACTGGGAAAGCCGCGCGACGCCCGTGCTCTCCAAGGGCGATGATTGGACCAAAGGCCGCCGAGCTAATCTTCCCTGGCACGAACCTAGGAACACAGTCACTTACAGAAGTCAACAGAATTGACATAGCAGCCGTGGCTACTGTGGCACTTCTCGTCAAGTCACCTACAATGGGTACATACTTACCATAACTACCTTGTGTATGAATATCTGGACAATTACGGAGTACTTAGGCAGCATATGATGGTCGTCGAACTTATCCACCCGCTCACTAATGTATGTACCTATCCTGCTAAACTAGCTACATGCCTAGACTGGGCACCTAAGCTAACAAGCTATAAGTAACCTTGGAAGTACCTACTATGTGCACCACATTCTCCTCTTCCGCCCGCTCTTCTGTAGCAGGCCGGGGCCGAATCTGACCTTCAATGCTAACTAACCCCACTAGTGCCGGGCGCGTGAGGGAACGGGAAATGATAGGTCAAGGGCGAATGCCACATGCCCAGTATTGAATGATAGAAACGTGGGAGATGAGTCATACGGGGCGTATATGTGTCAGAGACGAAGAGAGGCCGAGAGACCCCTGGCCTTTGGCCGAGTACTTTGCTACGTACAATGTAGTAGAAGTTGGTCCTAATCTATATGTTGTGTAGAAACGGACGATTGTGCATTTTAGTGCTGACCAGTAGACAGGTAGACAGGTCGATAGGTCGATAATGCAAACCTATTAGGCATGTCTAGAGCATTGCATCTTACACGGGCATTGCACCAACAGTCTCTTTTCAGATCGAACAGAGGTATGGCGTTATTTTTAGCTGGAAGCATCCAAGGCGCATTATAGAGGAAACGGGCCATTCCTTCTTTCAGCCAAGGGATTCGTTGTGTAACGGCCTCTTGACCGGGGTTCCAGGGGTCCCATTATACAGGTACCTATATTATATTACTCCGCGGCAGCCTTGCATTCTGGCTTGCATTTCTAATGAATGGCCTTTATGTAGTAATATAGTAATAATATCCCCCAACGGAGTAAAGTGATAAGTGGCTGTTAAGCCATTACCAACTTGCTCGCATTTCTCCTCGAGCACGATACCCAACATCAGAGCCATAGCATCAGTAGATAGCCTCAAGAGGAAATGTATGTTAAACTATGTGCAAATACTAGACATAGCTAGTAGTGCTTGTGTTTGATACCCAATGAATAGACAGCTTGCAGAAATGCGACTCTAGTCCGGCAGCCCCGGGCTGTCGGAAGCTCACCTTTGCACTCCGCAATCCCCCGGCGTATGCGAACCGTATTACCTTGTTACCTTATACGCAGTAAGTGGAAACATGGAAGCTGACGGGCATAGAGCCAGACTGGTATTAGTCGGCTCGAGTGGCGTCAACGACGGCAAATTAACTACGAGTGTTTACTACGTAGTTGATATATCACCAAGCTCGTAAAACATAGGTATTTCTCCGGAATTAACAGCGCCCGAGAAGATGGAACCGCAAATAAACATTGTGATTCCACTTCCTCGGGTCGCCTTGACAAGTCGAGAAACTTTGGTAACATGACACCCAGGTAGCACATGGGGCTCCCACTCTTCTATCACGAGAAATATCTCAAGTTCCGTATAGTGACCGGGCCGGATAACGGAGACATAGATAGACATGCAGGTAACCTGGCCGTCCTGGGGCCAGAAGCGAATAATTCCCCTCGCCATTCCACGGCTTTAGCCGACTACATCTGAGCTTGGACAATGTCTAAATGATAAATAAGAAATTCTCGTATCATGGACCATGATTACCTATTACTCACGTTAGTTTCCCGCGTAGTACCTACATAAGGACCAAGGACTTACCTGGATTACTAGCAATATGCGAAAGGTAGCCAGCTGCCATAATAGGCAACTTGAATAGAACTGAGTTTCGATATACCCGCAAAGATCCAACAGCATACATAGAAACAGACTAAGTGATACATAAACACCCAAGGAAAAGAACCCCACCACATGTTATGGCTTAAGAGACATGTTGAGGCAATCCCTTACTAGTTCGCCAGCTGTGCCGCCGCGCACAAGCAGGCTTCGTAATAGTTGTGGGTAAGATCCATACTCTATACGGCTTGCGTAGATCGAAGGTAAAGGCTCCTTGGCTGTCTTCGAAGAATACGTTCAGAGGGCCCCGGACACATCCGTTTGACGATCGTTGGATCTTCCCGCGACTCCACTGAGGTCTGTATTGAAACTCCAAGCATTCGGCGGGGTTACCCAGGGCATGTGAGTACTTCGTACGCAACATGTAAAAACGACCGCGGAAGGCATGACATGGTTCCTCAGATGCCGGATAGATGATAATTCGATCATCAATCAAGACCCACTGCGTAGAAGATCGCAGGACTAATAGAACAACTGCCTATGGTATGATGAGTGAAAAGGTGATGGTCGCAATTCACAGCTTTGCCTTACCAATGTAACTAGGTAAATACATACAACCAAGCTCCCAACCTCGTCCCGAGATGAATATATACACCCGTGATCCGTAGTTGGTAGTATTCTTGCAAAAAACATATGCACCATTCCTTCTGTCATTCCTAGTATAGAGATCACTCGCGTGTTTATTGTCTTCCTTAAACCGAGCGGCTACCTAGTAGCCTGAGAGAGCTTTATGGGGGTTTTCCAGAACAGATGTATCAGCTGCAATTGTGGAACAGCGTAAAGTACAGTACTTAAAATCCGGATCAAACTAGCGGGGTCTGCTAGTGATTAACAAATGATCTCGCAGATTGACCCCTGTCGCCAGCGCTTCACTTACTAAAACAAGACATCAGCCAGTCTGGTTAGATATGGGGTAGGTATATCTACATGATCGAACCGCAGGCCCTCACGAAATACATGAGGTAATGGATAACGATAGCCCATGGTAGGCACCCACGATGTAAACTTCAAGGTCATTTGAGAGGCAAAAGCATTGGAGAGATGTCTTGCCTAGGTATCTGGATCTAGAGTCCTTCCCTTTATCAGTCAATGGCCCAGGTACATAGACACGAGACTAAGAGCTACCATGAGTTGACTTTATGTCAATGCTAACAAAATATCAAATCGACCGAGGCCAGCCACCAACTTCCTTGGAGCAACCTGTTTCGTAGATGCGACATCTGAGATCGCATCGCGGGCAAGATCAACATCGAGTGCCGCCTGGCAATGCAGAGGCTGAATAAACAAGCTGATATAAGTCATTACTCGCGTCTCTTCAGCTTGATCGGCAGTCCTTACACGCACAGTAGTGGCTTGACTGCTAACTACATACCTACCTGCTTGCTCTGCTTTAATTAGTATATATGGATAACATCTATCACGTCCGCTCTCCAATTGTCGTATTTGCTACTCGCCACAACCGACACCAGGCTCAAGGGAACATCGATCATTCTTGATACGAACTATCTACACGCCCCCTTCTTCTCTTTTGGTCTTATACCTTGACTTCTTGACACCTCGGATCCGTGGATACCTTATGAAGATCCACTCTAGACCTCCTCCCACTTACTAGCATCCCCTACCAACGCCACCATCCTATACTCTGGCCTCATTGGCTGAATCTTCCAATCTGAGCCTTGAAGATCCCGGTCTTCACTCTGGAACCCTTGGACGGAGCAGAACCTACATTCTCGGCGGGGACGGCGCAGAGAACTACTCGAAAGCTCACATATCAACATATCCTAGCACAGATCTCTAGCACAGTCATAGTCACGTCAACTAAAGAGATGCTATTATTCGACCGTTCTTCCAAGACGATCGTACTACCTTTCCAGTAGCGTAGCGCTTCCTTAGAGAATATAATACCAACAGCGCGCGTGTCTTCCCGGCTCTCTCCATTTCTGATCGTGGGGCTCTTAACAGACACAATACTCATTAGCTCATTCTTCGACCTTGGTCTGGTGCTGTGCGCTGTGGTCCAGTTGTCGCAACACTTGCATACCCGCACTTGCTTGTGCTCACGGTGAATCCACAATTATCACAACCTGGGCCGCGCCTATACAGATTTCTTGGTAGATATAGACCTACTCGGGCTAGTTAATAGTCTACTGGGAACAACCCTGAATGTTCGGACTATAGCATTGCAAGACAGAGACAGCCTTTACTAGTCTATACTCCTTGACCAACGGGTAGTTCTCAATCCCAAGACAGAGAATCGCGCAGCGCAGCATTCATCCCTTCATCGGAGTCCCAAGACTTCACTGTGCCGTTTATGCCGGTCTTGGACGGGAGGAAACAGTGTAGTTGGCGGCTCAAAATAGCTTAGCAGAATCGCGTTTCCCAACTTCGGCAGTCATAGGTCAAACAGGAGGCTTTACTAGTTAAGAATCACTCCCTCCACCACCACCTCCTCCTCCACCACCACCACCACCACTGGCACCGACACCACCATCATCGTCGCCGCCCTCCCTGTTCGCCATCTTGCTGGACTACCCGTCGATCCACACACCATCTTCTAATGCTTAACTACCGCCCGCGCATCTTCCCATGCCCATTCATCCCTAACTGTACTGTACTATACCACAATTCGTCATTCCTAAGCCTTTGCCCACAGACAGGTTACCGCCCAGTTATCTCCAACCTTAACGTGTCTGACTACGACCCGCGGCTACTGCCTTCTGTCTAACCCCAGGTTCTACCTTGCAACCGGCCCTGTCGTTGCGCCTCTGGTATCGTACATGCGCATCTTTGCAACAGCTAGCCCTTCGGGAGTACCCACGTACATACACTGCACTGCAATATAGAGACAAGGAGGGGGATATGTGCTCCAATAGAAACTGGACCGGCCTTGTTTCGACTACAACACTATCCTCTCTTATACACTGGCGCTTATAACCTTTCCATGTCCTCGCACATCATCTACTGCGTACATACTTGACTTTGTACATATGTATGGCCCGAAGCTTTCGACTCAATCAGCTTAGACTAGCTACATAGATAGCAGTTCCGTCCGAGAAGATACTTATAGGCTTAACCTCGAAAGCCAAGTCGCATTTCCCCCCGGCCGCTGTTGTTCTTGTCCCGCGCCAGGGTGTATAGGTAGTGAAGGACCTTGCACCTGTTGGAAGCTCTAGACTGGGTCGAGTAAGAGAAGAAGGAGTCAGCTCGGCAGAGAAGACGAAGGGGGGTAAAGTGGGAAAGCAAAAGACTCGCTCTCATTCGCGCGCACTCCCTTGATACCCCCGACGAGAGATGTCCATCTGGTATATCCACTTGGGCTCTCAATTACGATACTTGACCTATTGCGTGCAAGCCTACCTACATACCTCGTACATGAAGTACATGCCCCGGTTGGGTATCACTACCAAGTACTTGCTCGACGGACACCCCTCCTCGACCCGGGCAGTACCAAACCCATCTGCATACGTCCTCCTACATGCCTGCCTACATGGTCCCTATGTAGACACTTAACAAGAACCTGTGAGCAAGAAGGCAGTGAGTGAGAGGGCGTGCGAGTGAGCGAGTAAGAGTTCCCCGTTTGGGTTTCTGTTGAAACCAACATTGACGTTTACTTAGCAGCCCATGAGAACCGGTCCTGCATATTATTCTCATTATATTATCATTATCTTCTGCAATTACCTACCGATCTGCCAGCCTATCCATCTCTCCTGTCTTGTCTTATATGTCCCGCAACGCAACCACGACTACTGCCTGCCACTCCTGCCGCATTCAAGCTACTCCTCCCACTCCGACTTGCGAGACTAGCCAGGAGACTACAAGACCTGCACCTTACTATACTATATTACACTATACTACCTAGGTATATCACACTATATCTGCTATACCATCTGCAGTATACGTACTTGCGGATACCCATCTACTCTCCCCATATACCCGACCCATAATACCTGCCTACATATGTATGCGCACTTACATACATGCCTGCGTGCCTACATATACATATACCTCCTATCCTTACATGCCCGTATCCTGCCTATACCACGCCATGCGCCATAACCCATACCCATACCCAGACCCATACCCAGACCCATACCCAGGCCCGTACCCATACCCATAACCACCACATCCATACCCTTCCCCGAACCGGTCGGTCGCCCGCACGCTGGCGCACTGCACTGCACTGCAAGCAGGCACTTTAAACCCGTTGGTCCAGTCTATTCCAAGATCTGCTACCTACATACACCATCCACCCCATACACCACCATCCATACGCATACATCCATACACATACACACATACTTACACATACATACATGCCACCCGCACGCACTGGAGCTGCACACACACACCACATACACCACATACACCACCACATACACCACCACCACACCCACGCACAGGCTCTCACTCGCACATACACACCACATCCCTCCGCCTCGCCTCGTGGTTGCGACACGGCGCGTCATTCACCATTACTACGTATCCCGACCTTTTTATTTTTAAACAAGGGACAATAGTTTTGATCCAACTATATCAAGACACGTCGCTCTGCAGGCACAGCATTCTCCACGTCTATCTTTCGCCGCCCGCCCCGACGTGCAACATCGTCGCCCGCTCGCGCGAATGTATTCCACCCAGCCTAACGGCGCTGAGGGTGCGACCATCAATCCCGCGACAATCAACCCTGCCGCTCTGAACTCTGGTAAGTCGGGCTTCTTTCTTCTTGCTGTCTCGTTCCGTCTCGTCTCGCCTATTTAAACACCGCACCTGCGCACCTCCTGCGCGCGCGCGCCTCGAGCCCGGCCTTGCGCTCGTTGCATTTTCTGTGGTTTGTACATGTAGAAAAGCGACCCTTTCCATTCCTACTCGGCTTCCAACTCGGCATCGCCCAACCGTTCCCCTCTATGATCCGTGCCAGCCGGGGTTACATAGTGATCGCCACCACAACTACCACTGCCAATTACAACAGCAACAGCAACAGCAACCGCAGAAGCAGCGGCATCAATGGCAATGGCAATGGCAATAGCAATAGCAATGGCAATGGAGATGTCTACAACTACAATAACAGGAATGACAACAACAAAAACAACAACAACAAAACAACATAAGCGCACGATGATGAGTTGTGGACCAACGGAGTCGCCTGTCTAGGGACGCGCGTGGTTTTAGGTTCGACCGGAGCTCTCCAACTACTGTAGCCTGGCAGGTTGACAGTCGTCGGCGTCATGGTTCCGATGACTGAACATCATTTCGCGCAGTGCGATGCGCGCCCGCTCTCCGGGTCCACCACTATGTGATCTGAGCGCTGCGCAATCTCTCCATGGGGTTTCCGGCTCCGCGACTTCCAGAAACTCGTGGTCGCAATGGATCGATCTTATCTTCACATGAACATAACCCGGCCCGAACTTTAACGAATGCGCACCCACGGCCCCCTCGGAATCGGAATTGACTGTTACTATTACTTGTGCTTGTGCCTGTGCTACTTATAACCTTTTTTCCATCTAATGCGCAATTCACAGTTATTGACTTTTTGATTTGCACAGAATTGTTGAATCCAAGCTCGCGAGGCTTGAAACGGAGTCGCTCACCAGACCCGTACCACGACGTGCCATCAGCTGGGACGGGAGACGATGGTAAGTTTGATTGAATGACGGTCCTCTTGGCTGAACTCTACTTTATTCTCGTGTACCCCTTTACGTTGCTGTCTGTCGTCGGCAATACCCACGTAACCCACGCGTACATGCCTTGCGTACACTTACGTACATCCGTGGCGCGCGCATATCGTGTTTATGTTACATCTCGTGTTGCCGTACGACAGCGTCAGCCCTGCGCAAGAGCACCGATTAGAGAGTAGAGGACAGTCAGCCAGATGGCAACGTTTGCTGACCGGCGTTACTCGCCATACCAACAGATTCAAAGCATCAACGAAAGCGCGGCCGACCTACTATGAAACCAGCGCGAATGCCTGGAAATATCACCCACGCATCGCCTACTCAGAATACCCTTCCCCTCCCACCGGTACAGATGCCCCAACCAATATTACCGCCGCACACTCCGCAGAGTCAGAAGGCCTCGCTGCCCTCGCACCAGCAGCAGGTCGGCAGTTACACACCGGCTCCCGCTCCCGCTTCCGCCCCTGCCCCTGTCCAGGCCTCTCCCCCGCCCAAGACAACCCCGACCAAGACGACGCTGAAGGCACTACCGACGGTGCGCGATCATACCACTGACCAGCTTGGCCCAGGCGGAGACGAGTATATCCCTCGCGAGACGGACGAAGCTGGTGAGAAAAAGGTTATGCTGAATGGCCAACTGCTCGGCAACCGTGAATACCGATGCAGAACATTCCTGGTGCCCAATCGCGGTGACAAGCTTTTCATGCTAGCTACTGAGTGTGCTCGCGTGCTTGGCTATAGAGATTCCTATCTCCTCTTCAATAAAAACAGGTCCCTGTTCAAGATTATCGCCAATCAGACAGAAAAGGACGACCTTGTCTCACAAGAGATTTTACCGTTCTCCTACCGATCCAGACAAATCGCTATAGTCACTGCGAGGTCAATGTTTCGACAGTTCGGGAGCAGGGTAATCGTCAACGGTCGAAGAGTGCGCGATGACTACTGGGAAGGCAAAGCCCGCAAGCAGGGATTTACCGAAGCCGATCTGGCTGGGGAGAAGAGGCCGGGTGCATCCAAGGTCAGAGATGCTGCCGAGTCTGCTAACAATGCGGCCCCACCGTTTGCTGCAGGCCCGCAGGGAGAAATTGTCTATACCAACACTCCGCAGTTCCCTGGTGGTCCCCAACCCCCGCTTGTCCAACCAGGTATGCTAGGATTGCCGCCAGGAACCTCGACGAGAATGCCCATGATAACAGCAGGACCAGATCTGACCGATACGAGGCCTCGTGACTACAGCACCACCTTTATCAAGGGCGGCCCCAGGCAGGAGATTACCGGCCAAGCGTACCAGGACCGAACTCAGCCGACCCCGATGTCCGAAATCAATCAGCATGCACACCAAGCCGCCGAGTACAACAGGAATGTCAACCAGTCGAGAGAGATACGGAATGAGTATATGCAAAATATATGGCGAAGGCCCCACGAACAGCCAGCGTCAAGCCAGCCTATCAGCAATGACTCTGCGCTGCCAACGTCATCACGCCCCGGGCAGTCACCTCATGCGACCACCGTGAGTATGCCCCCCTCGAACATAATTCCGAACCAGAGCCCCCAGATGATGATGACTGCCGCACCGTATTCGCAACCCATCCACTCTCAGCAGCCGATCGGCCAGGCGCCGATGCGGGGAATGCCACAGCCTTCGTCCCAGAAGCAGAACAGACCGTCGAGTATACAACCCAGTGCTAGTAGCAACATGCCCCAGGGCGCGCCAGCATACAACTACGGCTCCTCGAATCAGATGTGGGGGCCTCCGCAAACGCCGCAGACGCCTCAGCACTATTCCAGCTATACTACGCAGGCGCAGCACTCGCCTCATCCCCAGCAGTCTCCGGCTCCCCAGCTTCGTCATCAGAGCAGTACCCCCCAAATGCAGCCGGGGACCATGCAATACCCTGGCATGCAGACGCTCGGACAGGGCTACCCAGCCCCTGGGCAGGGCATGTACCCCCCGGAACAAACGCCCCGGCAATTCATGCCCCAGAACCCAGGAACAAACCCGGCCGTCACGCAAGCCTGGTCTAATGCACCGCAGACATCGTCCGGTGGAAACTGGTGGGCAAGCTCAGGCCAATAAGTCTGGCCTCGAGATGATAGGATCTAATAGGCCTAACGAATCATATCCGGCCAGGCGAACATCTGCGTGAAGCTGCAGCGCCCATGGCGGTTGCTTTTTATTGTTATTTCCTGCTAGGCAATCAAGACGCTGGCTACTACTCTTGTTAACATGAGCGGCCTCATCTCTCACATACAGCTCCTACACCTAGATTGGTTATAGGGGGTGGAAGAGAGGAATCGACCGACGTATATCCATGAGCATTCGCATCTTCACATTCGTTCGAATGATTTTTGTAATGGTTCTTCAGCACTTGACAGGTTTCAAAGACTGGCGGCGAGCGAGCTCTATTCTTCTGCGGACTGCGAATCACCACGGCATTTACATACACGATTGATACCACCTACTACAAGACTTTCATCCGTACAAGTTCATGTTTTCAGCATACTCGATCTTTCATTCGACTTATTCCCAAGGGATCTTTTCTTATCCACCGAGCGTTTCTAGAGTCTATGCTGTTATACCTTCGTTTTCGTGGCTTGGCAGTAGCAACCGCAGATGGGCAACTCGGGATTATCCCAACGATCTGTCCTTCGGCTCAGATTGTCGGGTGGATTTCAGGCCACGTACTAGCCTACCAGCGCCAAACCAGTCAGCAAAGCGACAAGTTTCCGTAACACCTATGTCCAAAGGGTTCGCTATGTTGTGACTAGAACATCGACAAGGACTGTCAGAAAATGTGATATGATGACATTTTTTAAGTTCGCCTGGAACCCGCCAATTCAGACTTTTGGCTCGGTCCGGGCCGGACAGCTCAGTCAACCTAACCTAGTCCTGTCCTGTCCTGTCATGTCGCAATGACACGAGGCGCCGGCTCGGCAAGGGAAACAAACTTCTGCTGGTCTAATGGGGCTTGTCAGCTGCTTACATGTTTCACCCTCCGAGAAGCATGATGCTTAGATCAAACACTTTTAATGCACCTTTTATCTTCTTCCTCTGGGTCTGATTGGGAAGAGTTAGTACACAGTTCGGTAGCATTGGTGGAGTTCTTTTTCATTTCCGAACACGGATATCTGGCGGGGTTGTCTTCTTTTCCTGGCTCGAGAATACATGCTTACATGGTCTTTTATTTCACTTTTCCTTTAGGGGCCGGATAATAGGCGCGCCCCTTTCGATCCGACTACGGGCGGCCTCCTGTTCTCTCGATCCCATTGAGTGGGCCCGGGTCAACAGCTCTTGCCTGCCCCGTTTCATTCTTGCTGTTGTTTTTATTCGCTGTATGCTCGAGACTCGATTATCTACGCCGAGAACATGGGGGGCATGGCAGGGCAGGGCAGGACTGGGGACAGTTTGCATGATCAGGGATATATGGGAGGTTTGCTTGTCTTTTTTCCACGGCGGTTGTTGGTCGGGTACTTTGAATTTCTGAGAATACCCGCCCCTACTTATTTGTGAGACGGGAGGGCGATGGGTTTGGGTTGGGTCCAACCTAAACCTCACCTCCTATCTATATCCATTACCTTGTTGTTTGTTACGTCGTTTGCTGTCGTCGTCGATATCGAATTATCGTTCTTGTCTTTGCCTGTTGTCGAATTTTGTTCTTGTTCTGGTTTTCTTTTCTCTCCTCCGCTGGAGTTGCGCGGGTGGTGGTTTCAACTACTTTAGGGGAGCATACGCAAACGAGTGACGCGCGCAGCCGGACGGGTAATACGTATTCCATTACTCTTCCTCTCAGCAGCAACATATGACACAACGCATGAACAGCGCTGTTGTTACTCTCGTGCAAGCAATCAACCGACCACCCCATAAAGGGGGGGGGTTTTCCTTTCTCGTAGATCTGATCTAGCCTGCCGTCTTGTTTTATATCTTATCCCAAGACGCGCGCAGGTTATAGTTGAACATGCATAGGAAAAGGGGTAAGTATTCCCCCTCTACCTCCTTTTAGTAAGTAAATAGATGTGACGAAACTTGTTGGTTTCGTCCCTGTCTCATATCAACTACTAGCTAGCTTTTACGCTATAGTCCAAAGCGAGCGGATCCTCGCCACGATGACGAGATCCGCGATCCGCCACTTATTAGTTGTCACGAGTACTGGTATTCCTGGAGCATATATATATATGTGTGTATATGTATATATACTATCAAGCTACACTATGCCCCATGTCCGCTCCGAGGCCCAAGGCCACATATCGCCACTGGTCACCGGGCCTCGGGAAACTCGAGGCTAGCATACACTTATGTTTTTTCTCAACACTGCCTAGGTAGTGTAGGTTTTCGACTAGAAGGGAGTGATGATTATTTGATTAGTACAATACATCCACGTTGCATTCGTTACGTTGTGTTCATGTATAATGCCTACCTAGCACCTACCTGGGGTTAAGTCGCTTGTAGTTAATCAGTTAGGACGGTAGTTTACAAACTCAACACCGTGATGTGTCGTGTTCAGGTAAACAGGTAGAGTTGCCGAGTGAGCGAGTGAAAGAGTGTAAATGGGTGTGGGTTGATACTTTAGAGAGGTTCCTGAAGCAATACCTTCAAATTTTACCTCATGCTTACGTAGGAAGTACAAATCTAATATACCTCATGTGCGTGTCTATAGATCTATACACAATATACACACTCAAATACGCAAGTATAGAGAACCGGAATATAGGCATCGAAACCCGGACAGAAGGCAGGGCAGATGCTAGTGGAACGTCAGTCAGAGTCAATGTGACGGCTATATGCCAACTACATACACACTGAGCTAAACCAATCACAGCAATTTACCTAATTTTCCCAAACAAACAAATCTGCAAGTTAAGACAGCAAACTTGCAGACTACCATGATATATGGACCGTAACGGTCGGAGTCGGAGTCGGAGACGGAGACGGAGCGCCACCGGGTCCTCGGCATGCCTGTATCGTAACCATGCCCGAGTAGACTGAGAAGATAATGACTATATACGTAGTCACGTAGTTATGTACCGCATTCAAGTAGAACTTAGAGCGTTGGTTGTGATAATGAATTTCTGTTGTTAGGGGAAGCCTTCGGCCAGCACATCTGATCTCGTTTACGTTGGAGGGGAAGGGGAAACAGCAATGCTCCATCTAATTCCACTTAACCATTATGTAAGTGATGAGCACCAACACGCATATATATATATCATTGTTGTAATATTACAGCCATTGCTGTCAGCCGTGCCCTGATATGCAAAAGGAGCCCCATGAAAATATATACCTAATTGTGTGAAAAGGGGTAATAACATCGAGACTTTAGTTGAAGGATATACAGCTATCATTCATTTAGTTGGATGTCGAATAAAGGGGTATCTACTCTCTGTAAGCATGTTCGGCACACTTTGCCGTATTCTTACTTGCCTTGTCCACTGACTGGCTTGTTAGCCAACCTCTTCTTCCCGAAGTACACCGGGCCGAGTTCAACACGTGGAGCCAACACAACATACCAGACCATACCATACCCACACCCATACCTGAATACTCACCTACATACATATGCCGTCCTCCCATGGGATATTGGATCTGTGTGTGTCTGTGTGCGCGTGTGTGTGTAAACGTGAGGTGATGGGGCGAAGGGAGTGCGTGGGGCGCTCGATCATGCATGTAATACGTACGGTACGTACGGTCCTCGCCAACGTCATCCAGAACAGAGAGCATGTATGACGAGAGGGAGCACGTAGATTTAGTAACAACTCGTAGGTAGCCATGTAACTAGGTAGACTAGCTACAGTGTCGGGGTTTTCGGAAATAGCGGGCTCGCTTTTCGCTGCCACTCTTCCTCTATGAAGCTGTGCAGTTTTATTCTGGTTGTCGCCCGAAAATAAGTCGCAGGGCAGGCTGCCTCTTGTTCTTGGTACGTCATGTGAGGTACGAAGATAAGTTCTCATAAGCAGTAAATGGGTACATTTCAGATTGGGGGCCCGGTTAGTAACCGATTAGCCAGCCATGTAGTTGTCCTGCAGGAGAGGACTATGCCTGATATCTGATCAAACGGGGTAGAAGAAAAGGAAAACGGGCGGGCCTAGACCTCTGAGCCCCCCGTTCATCCGAAGAATAGGCCATATGTGCGGGTGTATGCCTAGTAGTCTCCCTGTCTGCCTTTACCTAGGTATGTGTTGATGGGTGGGTGTACAAGTAGTCTGGGTGTTCATGTACGTAAGCCGCAACCGCTGCGTAGGGCTGAGTCAGATCTCCCACTGTTGACTCAACCACAGTTGGCCAGCAGGCAACTACATGATACCTACCTGGAGGTGGTGGTAGCCGAGATGGGGACGGGGGATGGGGTCAGGGTGTGGATGAGCTGACGGCGACGGGGATGGCGTGTGGGGTGGGAAGCTAAGGATGGATGAGTTTGTTCTCGGCCTTTGCTTGTGGCTGGCTGTCTAGTTCGGGTAATTTATTGCTCACTGTACGCCCTGGCTCGACGTAGGCCTCTTCAGGTATATACTAACTACTAGGTTTGCGTGTGCGCGTGTGCGTACGCATACACTTCATCCAAAAGCTGAGGAACAGGAAGAACCGGGCGATCCGAATCTGGATAAGGGGACCTTTCACTCAGCAGGGCAAGACATGGCAGGGCAACGACTGTGTTTGCATGTATGCAAGCATGTAACTACATAACTATGTACTTAAGTACAACGCAATAAGCACGCGTACGACGTTGCGCCCGAACCCCCGACCGTTCCGGAGCGCTGGGTTCGAAGGATCGGGTGCGTGCGGGAGGAATCGGGTGAGGCCCATTCTGACAGGGGCCGGGGTAGGGTGATAAAGGAGGGGTCAGCTCAGCTTCTAATGCATCCTACATATGCGTATAACTAACTAATGTACGTGTATACGCAAGTACGTAAGTCTGGGGGTGACGAGGGATAATCTGATAGGTAGGACTGCGCCTCATTGACGTCTAGTTACATCGGGTGTGTAAATAGATGGGGGCATACATCAGTCTCCATGGATACTCGTGTACGACATGCGTTTCGTGTTGCTATTGCGTAAGTACCCTGTGCGTAGGGCGAGCTTTTTATGATATCACATTTCTTATAGCTAACAGTTTGTTCATATATGGATGTGCAACCAAAGGTATTTTATTTTATTAGGGTTAGTAGTATCATTCTGGATAACAAGTTTGTTCAAGTTCATGTATGGCGTATTTCAACTGTTCAAGCGGTATGGTCATTTTCGTAGAAAGAGCGGCAACGTTATGAGCAACTTTCAACTTTTCGGTATAAGATTTCATCAAGAAAACGAAAACCCGGTGCCATGATCACTAGGTCAATGGCAATGCCGATATATAGAGTACCTATAGAGGCAAATAATGTAGCCAAATATGCATCTACATATTTCAATGTCAGCTATGTCGTTTCCACCTGTAACTGTTTATCCTATCGAGTAAGAAGGTATACATTGAAAATTATGCTAGAAAAGTTGCCAATATCATACATAAGTAAGAGCATATAGGCTAAGCCAGACTCCGAAGATGCCGTCTACCTGCCAGCCCAACTGGTAGGCTCTAGAGGCGCTTTCCATAGCCGCCCTGACATCGTTGTTGAGAACGATCCAGTAACATATGACGTTGTGCCCAGGTCTCCGTAGTAGCGGGCCCAGATCCTCTTCAGGGTATGCCGCCCTTTCATCCCGGTCTTGGCCTTGGCCTGCGGGCCCGTGGCCGTGTCGATGTGGAAGTAGACGTACGTGCCTCGCGCGACGGCAAACGCGGCTGCTCCGGCCACGCGTTGCCCCTTGATCTTGCCCACTTCGCCGCATCTCCAGGACGCCCGGTCGATATCCCCGAACGCCGTCGCGAGGAAGTACCGGTTCGCCGGTCGGCGGCGGCGAGGTTGATGTCCCTTATGGTTAAGAATCTTTCTCTGGCACGAGGCATGTTAGCAGTAGCGAACCCCCCTTTTTCATGTGAACAGCGAGGAAACGGGGCTGGTACTGTAGGTTGCGCAGTAATCGCCCAGAACGTGGGCGAGGGGATACAAAATGAGCACTATTTAACGTATCAGCAAGAAACCTCAGCTCTTCCGAGACTTTCAGGTCCTTATAATGAGATATTGGAAGAGCATGGCGAGCGTGTCCACAACACAGGTGGAGGATACAGGCGGAGGATCGGAATGTGGAAGGCATCTACGATTCATGCCCATGAATGAGAGTCGGGTTGAGCCGATGTAGTCGATACACGGATATCCGTACAAAAACATGCTAGGTGAGCGATTGGGTGCCACACTGTAAGAGGTAGAGGTTGATCAAGGGGAACACATGGATCCTGGTGGGCAATGAACACAACCAGCAACGAAGCTAGGTATCGATCCAAATCATTACGAATCGGATCCTTGAGCGTGATAACTCACGGATACCGTGATTAATGTCGCTCAAGGCAAACTTTATGGTGCTTTGGAACTTAATACATCTTACTTATTGAGCATTGGAGGTCCACGTAGGACGGGGTGCCACTAAAGGGGAGCTTGTGTTGGAAGAGAGGTGATACTCATTCGAAGAGAACTTCCTACCCACCTCGGCGAATAGCCGTGATAGCAAGTCTAAGTTTTAATATCCCCTCATCTAGAAATCCATTAAAAGTCCTTTAAACTTAGATATAGGAAGCTTGAGGGGTGGATAGGATAGATAGAGGATAGAGGGAGGGGATGGAGCTTGTGATACGCGACATCATGACTGCTTCAATAGAACATCAAATACGATACGCAGCATCTCATGTGGTACCTGGATCTAAAGTACCGACAGATCGAAAGGGCCTTTGTTTCGATCATGAATCTTGTCGAACGCTTCAGGGGGTGAGTTAAAGGATTCTACCGGCAGGTGAACTAACTACGTTACGTCGTTACTTAGAACATGTCTTCTGAGACAGAGTTCATCTCAGGACTACCATCCTCACCCACATAAGGCAAATCTTCTGTGCAAGTTATTATCGGGTTGAATTATATGGTTTGTAGGCACCTTGGGAGGTAGTCGGTCATTCCCGAGGTCTCCCTTAAGCCGGCCCGCAGCTAACGGACGAAAAGGGCGGGCCGGTCTTAAAAGCGGAACGGAAGCCCCTGCTAGACAGATTCCACGGTAGGTCAGCAGCACCTGCACCTTCAATGTTGGAAATCCCCACTCTACCTAAGCACTAGGTACCTAGCTAGGTATTCTACCACAGTTTTCCCGAGATAGGCAGATAGGGTAATATCAGACCTGATTACAGACTGTTTCTCCATTGAGTCATCAAACAGCTCAATCATCTCTTTCTTGGTCTAGTGGTCAGGATACCTGCTTGTCACAATTAACAAATTGCTGCAATTCGCAGGTGGCCGGGGTTCGATTCCCCGAGAAAGAGCATTATATTTTGTGTTTTTTTTTCTTTTTTCATTGAGTTGATCTTCCTTTATCTGGTGGACATATGTGTCTTTTGGTGGACATATGTGTCTTTTGCCCATGCACTGGAAAATAAGAGCGTGCAGCAAGCAGTAAATAGTTGTTTGTCGACTGGTCTGTCCTCTGCTGCGGGGTTCACCACCCTCGGCTTTCCTCTACCATCTACTCACTTCTGATGCCCAGAAAATAAAGGGCTTGCTTGGTTGGGGCTTGGAGAGGATAGGTATCAACTTATTTAGTAACATCTGAGAGAGTTTTTCTCGCCTGTCTAGTCTAAGTACACATGATGCATAGAACTACTTTCTGTTTCTGTCTGTCATTGGAGTTGTTCGTAGGTAGGGGCGTTTGGTGTTCATACGTAGAAATAATACTCAGAAAGACACTTGAAATATGACCTAACGTTATCCAATTCGCTCTTGTTACAATGCGAACTTGTTGTGTATACATGGTTGATGCGCGACCGAGTAACAGGCTTGGTAGCCACGAGAGACTAGGTACTCATTCACTTCCGAGATCCCGGACTCGCGCTGGCTAGCTAGCATTCTCTATTCTTCATTTACCTTTCGACGGGACCTATAAGGCAAGCAGATAGAGACAGACAGGCGGGCAGGCAGATTAAACGAGGCATGTACGTAGGTAGTCAAAGCGTTGCATGCGCTTCGCGATTTTATCTTGAAGTAATGCTAGCTGAGTAGATACTCAGAGAGGCTTTACACGGATCGACGGACTGGCTATGTACCTATCTAACTGGGTACCTACTTATCTACTGAATGACCGATTCATCTCCTTGATACGCCGTCCATGTTTTTTTGCGAAAGAATGAAAAGATCCCATAACTCCCGCCCTCCCAAACAAGCAGACCAAAAAGAAAGGGCAGAATCGAAGACCTGCAGAGGAAGGGAGGGGAAAGTCAATGAATGAAGGAGCAAAAAATAACAATGTCTATCGTCATAAGCAACCCTCATTTCGCTTCGCTCGAGTTCACCTCCCCTTTACCGCGACACCACCTAGCTACTGCTCCATCACGTCGTCCACCTGGGCATCTTCGCCCCCATCGTCACCCCACAAGCCCTCGAGCTTGAACTCCTTAGCCCACTCCGTCACGACCTGCTTCTGGTCGGGCAGGGCACCGGCACCGTTGGTCTGGGCTGCCGCCGTAGCCGCAGCCGCGCTGTCGAGGGCCACAGCCAGGACGGGGGCGTCGACCCAGCCCTGGATGCGGCCGTCGCGCCAGTCGGTGATGACGGTCATGGCGGCGGCTATCAGGTTGGGGACGCCGCCGCGGCCGAGGCGGCCGCGCTTGCGGGCCACCTGGACGAGGAAGTCGGTGGTGGGGTCGCCGTTGGCGGCCGTCACCAGGGGCGGCAGGTCGTAGACGTCCATGAGCTTCTGGATCAGGTCGGGCGAGGTCGACAAGCGCCGGAGCAGCAGCGAGACGGCCGGGATCGGGTCGTCGATCTGCCGCGGCGGGATGGCGTTCAGCAGCACGAGGTGCGCGTGCGCCTCGACAGCGCTCTTCTTGCTCTTGCTGCTGTTCTTCGCCGCTGACGAGGACGAGGTGGCGGCTTCGTTGCTGGCGGGTGTGGATGAGGGGAATACGATGCCGGGGGAGTCGAGGAGCGTCAGCTGCTTGTCGATCTTGACGGCCCGGATGCTCGTGGTGACGCCGGCCTCGGCGCCGGCGGGGCAGGCGGAGGCGCCCCCGCGACCCCCTAGCCGCGAGAGGAGCGCGTTGATGACGGACGACTTTCCGACGTTGGGGTACCCGATGACGCCGACGGAGATGGCGCGCTTGAGCTGCTTCGAGGCGGCGAAGGACTTGAGCGACTTGAAGAGGGCGGCAGACGAGCTCTGGACCGTGAGGTCGCGGTGGTTGAAGGTGTGCGCGTTCGGGGCGGAGCCCGACGCGCGCAGGGGCAGGGTGGGGAAGTACCGCCGCAGATGGGTCAGCCAGCCCTTGAGGACCGGGGACGGGACCAGGTCGACCTTGTTCAGGATCAGGATTAGTCGCTTCCCACCGCTCGCGGCGGCCATGACCATGCGCTCGACTTCCCTCGACCGGGTGCCCTCGGGATCGCGCGCGTCGAGAACGTAGAGCACGACGTCGGCTTGGTCGACGACCTGCTTGAACACCTTGTCGTAGGCTTTCCTCGACGACCCCGTGCCAGGTAGTTCTGCGCCTCCTCCCTCTTCGTCCATGCCGTCGTCTGATGATGCGTCATCATCGTCGAAGTCATCGCCGCTCTGCAGTTCGCGATCGTACTTCTCAGCCGCTGCTCTAGCGGACGCGATAAGAGCGGCCATGGGATTCGATTCGTCGACATCATCCTCATCCATTGCGTCATCGCCGCTCATACCATCAAACTCAGAGTCCTCAGCACCTTCAGCCAGCTCGTCGTCGTTGTCGTTCTCGTCCTTCGCAGACGCATCGCCGGTCTTCGCAGCCCGGGCTAGCTCCCTCCGGCGCTGCTGCTCCTCCTGCTTCCTCCTCCGGCCCTCCTCGATCTCGTGGAGGATCTTCTCCTTATAGGGGAACAAATTGGGGATACCCGGGTCCTTCTTCAACTTGGACTTCCATTGCGGGTTCTTCTTGGCTTCCTTTCTGGCCTTGCGCTGCTTTGCGGCCGAGGCCTTCTCGATTTTATGCCGTAACCGGACGGGCTGCCGTTTCGACTTGGGCTCTGCAGATTGGGAGATTTGAAGTCAGTAATGGACCAGCTTGATAGCGCATCTCCGAAAGAGGAAGCTATAAACGTACTCTTGGGTTTTGTGATATTGCTAGCCATGGTGACTGACTGGCAAAATTCAATGCGATTGTGAAGTTGCTTGAAGGAAGGCCCGGCCTATTTTCACGCTGCTTGCGCTCCTCCAATGCACCTACGAAACTTTGCTTGCGATTCACAAAAATTCCAGTTGTGCCATAATTCACCGCCCCGTATGCCCCGCTAAAAACTGTTATCTAGAGCGCTAAGAGGCTAAAATGGAGCCCAAAAGAAGTCCCCCCCCCCCACTCTATTGCCCCGCGGTTTGCTAACTGGAAGCGCTTAGCAACGCCGATAAGGCCGTAGGCAAGGGCAAGGTCAGGAAGGGAGGGCGCTGGGGGCCCAGGGGCACAGGGGCCCTGAAAAAAACCCTTCGGCACGATAGTAGCTGCCAGCCAGCCTACCAGTGGAGCTTTTATCGGGGCAGCCAGAAGCCCACAGGGACGGTTCGGCCGCCGCCGGCGCCACGACGCTGCCACGATGGCCTCATGGACCGTCCCACGGCGGAGTTCCCTAAATAGGCCAACAGCGCCGGCGGAACCAGAGATCTCTTGTCGGATCTGCTTCTAGGATGCGAGTTATTTTTATAACGTCCGAGAACGTCTAGCTAAGAGATACATTTGCATGATAACGTACATGAAACTTAAAACAACGTCTGCGCTCTTGATTTGACTTCGGGCATTAGACAAATAGACGAATATTCTTCTCGACTTGGCTGTCTCTGATTATTGCCTCACCCAGACATTTTACTTGGACTTCTTTCTTACTTAGTATTGTCACTTCTTTCGTCGCATTCGCAGCACCGACAATCAGACTTACTTAGATATCATTACCACTAAAATGTCTTACACCGCGCCCCCGCAAACGCTCGAATTCGGCGGGTTCCTGTTCGATATGGACGGAACCATAATAGACTCGACGAATGCCGTCGTCAAGCATTGGCACACGTGGGTTCCTGCCGTACAGCCACTATTGATCTAGGCTCCGAGTGCTCACATGATAGGGAATATACAGGATAGGAGAGGAGATTGGCGTGGACCCTGAGGTGATCTTACGGACATCCCACGGCCGCAGGAGTATCGACATGTTGAAAGTGCTTGCCCCTGAGAAGGCGAACTGGGAATGTGAGTCCCTGCTATTGTATATATAGGGGGTGACGGATAGGTTCCGCCCGCCCCCTCGCCCTGCCTATGCCCCCTTTCTTCTCCCTTTCTCCCCCCTTCCTCTCCCTACCCGCTTTCCTACCTATCCCTTACCTCGAGAGGGGAAAGAAGAAAAAGAAGAACAATGCTCTAAGACAAGTACTTTTCACCCTGCAGATGTCAGATACATGGAAGGGCTCCTGCCGAAGCTGCACGGCGACGACGCCGTCGAGATCCCCGGCGCGCGGGCGCTGCTCGACGCGCTGATCGCAGCGGGCGCGCCCTGGGCCATCGTGACGTCGGGCACAGAGCCGCTGGTCAACGGATGGCTCGACCGGCTGGCGCTGCCGCACCCGAAGGTCCTTGTGACGGCCGAGTCGGTGGAGAACGGCAAGCCGGACCCGACGTGCTATAACCTGGGGCGCTCGCGGCTGGGACTCTACGGCCACAGCAGTAGTGAAGGCGAGAAAGGAGAAGGAGGAGAAGGGAAGGGAAAGGGTGAGATCCTCGTCCTCGAAGACAGCCCGGCCGGCATCCGAGCCGGCAAGGCGGCCGGCTGCCGGGTCCTCGGTCTCGTCACGAGCCACACCGCCGAGCAGGTCGTCGCGGCAGGCCCCGACTGGGTGGTGCGCGACCTGCGGTCTGTGAGGGTGGTCGGATGCGACGGCGCACAGGCAGGCGGCGCTGCTGGGAGGGGGAGGTCAGTCGTGACGCTGCAGATTTCGGACGCCCTTGTGACATCCTCATGAGGGTCGCGGCCATGGTATCGCTATGGTATGCCCCCCCCTCCCATGCTATGCGACGTGACGCAGAGCAAGGCCAGCGCTTCGAAGGTATCTGTCTACCTGCCTAGGTACAAAGGCCCAGACTACGCAGGTATCTGACTATCGATCTACATTTTGCCTACAGCTCACAAACCAACCTGGCCTGCCTTGCCACCTGCCTAGCTTAGTCTAACCAGGTGGGTACGGGTAATGCGATGTGACGAGAGACAGACAGAGAGACACGGACTGGTCACATACGGTAGATGCAACCCTCCATGCACCTGAATGAACGGCGATGAGATGGGCAAGAGTGGTGGGGCGGGAGGGGGCCAGAGGGAAAGGCAAGAGGGAGAGGGACAGAGAGAGAGAGAGAAAGAAACCAATACTGTCTCAGATGACCACAGAGGGACTGAATGAACGAAACGGGCGAATGGGCGAGCAAGCAGCCAGATCGGGCTGCCTGCGCTCGACTCTCACTCACCGGAATTCTCCCTCCCTCTCTCACATCGCACATGGCCTCGTATGGGGAAATTGAACTGTGGGATGGTCGCAGACAGCGCGAGGTACGAGGGCAGTACCTGTACGACATAGGCTTGATTTTCTTATACTCTTTTTCTTGATTCTTGATTCTAATTCTTGCTTTCCTGGTTTCCGGCTTTTTGTGCTGCTATCTATCTATCTATCTTTCTTTCTCGGGTTCGGCATCATCGTTCTCCGTCTTAGCAGAGGGGGGTGATCAATCAAGATGGAGGTGGTGGGGGAGCCGGCTTGACGGAACCCGCCATGAACGATTATTACACACACACTACGTCGTCATGATAGAAGGCGCATTTGGTTGGGGGGGAGGGGGCGGTCCAGGTTTAGACGGGGCGCTGTTAGACTAGAGTACCTACTTCGGACGTAGAAGTTGAAAATGAAAATGATAAGCATCTTCAATGATGAGATGAGAACCCCGAGGATATGTGCCTACGTACATACATACATACGTAAGTAGGTAATAACAAATGAGGGTTTCCTCTGGGCCAGTCAGTCGTGATCCGACCCCCCGCCTCGCGCCTCGGGACGCCTGGGCTGGGCGCGCGGCAGGCGGGTGTTGCCGCCTGGGGCGTGGAGGTGGATCGATGAAATTTACTACCAAGTTTATTTGGCCGAACTACCTACTTACATACTTGTTATGATCTGGGGCGGAAAGTTCACGAGGGCTTTGCGCGTGGGAGACCTCTGTGGTTGCCATCTAATGAAATACCTACCTATCTAGCCAGGTACTCAAGGTACTACGTAGTAAGTAGGTAGTAATTGCAATTTGGTGGATTGTGGGCGGTGGGGCAGCAGGTTAAGCTGGGATATACTTAAGTTTCTGACAGGGGCAGCGACTATGGCAACTAGACGACTGCAGATGGTGGTGGTGGTGGTGGTGGTGGTGGCGACGATGATGATGCTGCTGTTGATCTTGATGGTAATAATCGCAATGGCGTGCGTATCGGCGAATTTGGATAAGGCTACGTATGTACGTATGTGTAGAGGTGGTAATAGGTAGAGGTAGTATAGGTAGGAGGATGTCATATAGGCCTATAGGGGGAGAATTAGAGAATTACGTCTGAAGGTTTATTACCTACTACAATTAGCAGAGGTATGTAGGTACTGACCTAGGTATTTAGCCAGCCGGCTTGGCTTTACCAGTGCTTATGATGATCACCACAACTATGAGACCTTGCAGGTGTGCCTTCCCCGGACGGGTTCTCCCACAGCGATGCACATATGCAGGTACATATTAATTCACACAAGCTTAATTAGGTAGGATCTTATCACTCCTACCTGGGTGCAGTCCTACTTGCCGACCTTACCTAACCTACCGTAGGTATGGCTGGAGGTGGGTGTTGATGCGTGTGAGTGGTGATGTAGGTGGGCAAGGTAGGGGCATGTACGGTAGGCATAGATAATCAAGGCTGTATGCATTTGGCAAGGTGTACGTACGGTATTTAGGTATAGGTAGGTAGGTACCTAGGTAGGTCGTAGTTAAGAACCGAGTTGCCGATGACTAGGATTCCATGACTTATGGTTGCATACTGCGATACTTCGTATGGGTGTGTCTGTCCTACGCCGGGTAGGTACTTGTGCCTTTTACCCTGTCTCTTTATACTATTTTATACTACTATCATAAGGTAAGTTACCCCACGACTGAAAGTTGGTGACGAGCATGAATAATAAACCAAGTTATAATTTCCTATTCCCTCTATTCCTTCATTGCGGCTGTAGTTAACTATAGGGACTAAAACTAACACTCATCACACGCATGTATGCATGCAACCACATAGAGCTAGATGCTAACGTCTATGTCTATATTTTGTGCTATATATGCCTGAATATCTGCATATCCACTACCAGCACTATACTACCATACTGCTACCTACCTAGTTATAGTAAGTACGGTAGGTTCACGGGCGTGCTTTGGCTATCGCCCACGGCCTTATGCTAACTACGTAGTCGACCCGAATCTTCCACCCGGGACGCTCCTCGACGACTGGGTTCGCAGGCTCGACGGCCGCCTCAGTAGGCCGCTATCAATCTCCCCTCGAGATTAAGTAGAGTCGATATCACATGCAAAAGTGGAGAGGACGACAGCGCGCTGCTGTTCGTCGGCAGCAAAATTGGGGGCTTTCGGCTGCCTTGATTAGCAGTTTTGGATATCCGCCATCATCGGCGATAATACACGGCGGACGGCTCTCGCGACTGGACAAGGAAACAAACCAGACAGGGACCAAGACCCGAAGGACAGCTTCCATCGCGAGAGGCGCCATCGATCCACCCACTTAGATGCATGTAGCAGTAGGGTTGGAGGGTTGCTTGCTTACTTTCAATGTAGAGCCGGCCCATCAAGTAATACCGTAAGCTATCAGGCTACATATGTAATCGTCGTTTGTAAGTATGTAGTTCGGACCGGTCGGGTTGTGTGTAGATCTTTGCTGCCCGATAACTAAGTATGCATGCAGACTCTTGAGAAGAGGTTGCAGACATGTGAAGTCGAGGATAACAGGAGCTGTATAGGTAGCAGAGCAGGTAGGTTGTGTTGGTGGCTTTGTAGTTAGATGGAAGATATGTGAGTACATAAATGCGTTGCACGCATAACATGTCGGCATTCAGTCATCAGCCTGCAACAGCTGCGATGCTGATGAGACTTGGCGGCATGTCATCATTCATGATCGCCGTGGGGGATGTCCACCAATCATTCGGACTCCTCACCGCCAAGCGGCCTGTCAGATCCCCCGGGCTGCCCGGGGTAGGTACCCGTACAGTAGGGACGGGACCACCCTTATCAACCACTCCCGTAACAAGTCGTCTTCTTCTGTCTGTTACCCCCTGAACTGGATCCCATATCTACCTTCGCGATAGGGCTTCATTCTCGGGCCGGGACAAACTACGTATACACGATAACAGCAACCAGAAGGCAACGAACTACGGAGATGCACGATACAGCCATATCTGCATACGTCAGTGATGGGACTGTGTGTGCTTCTGATATGCATGTACGCAGCCCGGATATATCGTGGGAGGCCATCATCACATCATCGCCTTGGGGGAGTGTTCTGCGTCCGAGGAGAAGCTCACACAGTAGGGCTCAGGCTACGTATTCACATACATAAGGAGACGGGAGGGAGGCATCACGAGATTCTCCTATTTGGGAAAGAGACCAAAAGAAGAAGAAAAAAATCGCTCCCAATGGCGCGGGTCTGGCTTGGCTTGGCTTTGCTCTAGAGAAGCGTTGAATAGGGCAAGAGAGTTCCAACGGTAGCGACGGATAAGCGCCGCCGGTTGGATACCTAATGCCAGCGGTGTACGAAGTGTGTGCGTGTGTGTATTGTACCATGTGCGCGTGTGCGCGCACTATGTATGCGTATGTGTGTGCGCGCGTATGTCGGTACGTACGAAAGCGAGCATGCTACATGAACATGTACACGATGTACGTATGTTCGGATTTTTATTTCCCGGTGCTAAGGCCTTACGAGCGGCCTGACCAAGCCAAGCCAGAGAGAAACCCACCCGCAAGTACCGATGGGGGATGACCAGCCTCCAGCGTGTGTGCGGGTGCTTGCAGTCTGCCCGCCCTCTTTGTCGGGAGATGCTCTGGATAGGGCGGGGGTTACGCGGTTAGACTCGTGAACGGCCTGGGTTCAGCTTACCTGGACAGCCGCGTGGACGGGATAGCAAGCGGGTGTGGTAGCCAGCCAGCCAGCCAAAGCCGAGCTGGTAACAGCAGCAGCAGGCGGCGACGGCGGCAGGAGGCGACGGCAGCAGGACTGGTTGGCGAAAGTGACTGGCGAAGAGGAGTAGAGGCCGACGCCAAGCCAGGATCTCCGGGGGTGACAAATTATTTTCAGGTCGGCGACCTGGGTAACCACCAAAACCCGTCAAGCCCGAAGCGGCTGCCTCCTTCGACCAGTCGCAGTCTAGGGTAACGATCTTCCATCCCCCCGGACCCAGCACGAAGGTTACAGGGAAAAACCGGCACTGCTAGCTGGTGTGCTGTACAAAAACGCCAAAAAGGAATTATAAGAAAAAGAAAAAGAAAAAGAAAAAAGAAACTAACCATGGGCCCCCCACATACCTACCGATTGGTATGTACTACGTTTATGGTATAGTAAAGTACGGTAGGCCGATGAACCCTCCCTTCTCTTTGCGCGGGCGGCGGCAATTGGCCAATCCCCACACGTAGGATTGCCCGCACAGTGCACTTAGGTGACGACAGGGGGTGTAGGTGATCTGCATGTCAAGGAGAAACCTTGCTCTCGTAAATTTCCCGCGCTCAGAAATGTCCCGCATCATCGCGGACGGACTGGAAGGAGGAGCAGCAGCAGCAGCAGCAGAGCCAAGACTTTGGCCAGGGCGCAAGAAGGGAAGCGCAAGAGAAAATATGAGAGCCGAAAAGGTGGAAGATCGATCTCGAAGAAATGCAGCGGGCGGCAGTAGTGACGTGTCTGCCTATCCCGTCTACGTGGGTGAGCGGCGGTCAAGTTGCGTCGTAGTATTTTAGTCCCCTCGCTTCTGGCGAATTCCGTTCCGTTGGCAGGCAGCTCAGTCTGGAAAGACTGGGAGGGGGAGAGAAAGCGAAGGGAAGGGAAGAAATGCCCCGACGACCCCCCCTTTTTTAAGCAAAGGTGGGGGGGGATGGAACGATGAACTGTTCAAGACGCTGCTGCCCTTCGTATGCGTCTTCCCGTCCCAAGAACAGAATCAACGAGTACCACGCTGCGGGAATCTTATCTCGAAAGCAGGTAGACCGATCTAATACGGCACGGGAGATTATGACTCTGTAGTGAATACTATCTTGGAGGTCCATGAGTTACTAAGTGGGAATATGTTCCCATCTTAGCGTATAGCAGGAAAGGTTTGTCTACATTAGGACTCCGTCACGCAACGCACAAGTACATACATGGCGAGACCACGAGAGGGAGGGGTCCACTTAGTGATGGACATGCTGACATGATGGGAAATGGCACGATGGTATGACATGACACAGGGAGAGCCTGAGAGGAAGGAACCGTTTTCTGGTTTCCTTCTCACCGCGCGCGCGCGGGGAAGCCAGGCTCACGATCAGGCGATCTACTGCCGCCATGTCCCTGTGTAGCGGCAAGCAGCTCCATCTTCTCAGTAGCGGAATAGGAACCAGGGAGTCCTTACGTACATGGATACACACGTGTATGGCATGGCTCGAAGTCGAGAAGCTATGGCTAGCCAATCCTTCATCGTCCCCCTCCCCCCAACGTAAATCCTACAGACGATCCACAACAAATTGTGACGGCCTATTAGTTAGTTGTATCTATAACATTCACATCATAGGTCTACTGGGCTTGATATATCATATATCCCTACCGTTGATGACAGAGCGCTGTCATGGTAGAACCGTATCCTACTCATCTTCACATGCCCTCCCTGTCGAACACTCCTCTCCTGTCCCTCCCTCAGAGCCGATCTTAGGCGACTGGGAGGGGGTGATTGCCGAGGAGCGTGGGAGCTAGTGGCGGCAGAGCGGCTAGAGCGGCGGCACCCTGACGTGACTTTTTCAAGCATCAAAGTAGCATCTGCTTGCGTAGCAATCTGATGCGGCTCAAGCGCGTGTTGAGACCGCTGCTCGCTCTGGACTGGACCGGCAAGCGGCGACTGCGGGAAGATATATAGCATCAGGAAAGGACGGCGTGAGGATGGATGTCTCTGTCCACGCCGAGGCTCCTGTTGTCTCCGCAGCACAGCTACGCAAGGTTGTGTCTCTGAAGAAGAAAGCTGAGACCTGACTGACCCAGCCAGGCAGCTAGAGTCAGACAGACAAGACAGCCAGCCAGTGTGGTATCTCATCCCGCATCTCCCCTCCCTTGTTCTCCCTTCTCTCTCATGTGCGGAACCCTCTGCTCTGCCTCTACCACATGCGTGCGTAGGTTACCAGGACACGGACAGGCTCTCACGGCTTGTGTGTGTATGTACGCAGTTGTGAGTCTGTGAGAGCGAACGGCAGGCTATCATTCGCGTTCCTGTACGTGAGCGGAGGCGGGTGGAGAAAACTCGGCTTACAGCCGTGACGAAAAGAGACGTGAGATGAGTTCATAAAGGTACTCCAAGAGTACTTGGCGGCCAGGCCCCACAGTCCCCGGTCTTTAGAGCCAGCCTTTCCCACTTTGGCGGCTAGCTAATTGCCTACAAGGGTATTAAGCCAACCTTGTTCCACGTGGCCGCTTGGACCACTTAATCAAAGTCCCCGTTCCCCCCCTGCTCCCTGCCCCCTAGCCCCCTGTAAGCTGTCCCCTGTAAGCTGCCCCCTGTTCCCCTGTCCCCGAAAGTTCGGACGCAGCACAAGGGACGCCAGTCTCCATATAAACTTGCAAGGGATCAAAACTTTACCGTGTGCTCGTTTATGTGGGTACGTACACATGCCATAGTATGCACATGTGCCAATGAAAAAGGGGTTCGCACTTTTTGCAGCCAGCACAAGCGCACAATTTATACCTTCTGTACGTATAACTATAGGTACCTTCATATGTACGCACCTCTACCTACACACAGATACATAACCCCCGTGAGAGACCCCAGCTGTGTACCCGTGAACCCGTGAGCTGTGGACCATGAAGGCATAGGTAGGCCTTATATCCATGGATGTATGTACCTAACGTTACCTACTGCATACCGCACACTGCATAGTGCATACTGCTGCCTCGTCGGCTTTAAACTGGTAGGCAGAGCTAACTTCCTAAAGAGCGGCATCTTCCTTACACGAGGTTTTTTGATATGCTGTAGAACGTGACGAACAGCCAAGTTACACCATGTTTGTGTTGAAGTTGAGGTCTCTGGCTGTGGCTCGGAGATAACCATAGCCGCAATAGCTCGTGCACAATCATTTGGCGATTGCTGAGAGAGCAATAGAACTTATCCAATATACGAGTTTGCATATCCCAAGGAAGAAACGGCCCATCGATGATACCATACATGTAGTTGGATGGTTGGGAGATTGAATGGTTACAGGGGGGTCCGCAACGAACCTAGCTACAGTAGCAACGATCACACCTCGAAGGGTCTGGATGTCATGGCGCCACACGATGAACGACATTACAGTATTTTGCTATATATCCATATCTTGAAATGACTTACTCATCGTGGAGTTCTTACCTAGTATGCAGTAATGAAATTAGCGCTTAGTTACATGGTAAGCTTTAGAATTATCATGTTATCATATTGCAGAGGGATCTTAAAGGCTCGGGTAAGTATAAGCATGCGTGGTTGTAAATATACCAGGCACCTTGGCATCGAATCAGAACCCAAAGCGCCAAAAAGTGGTCGCGCCTGGCTTATTAGTCCGCGGCCTACATCGTCTACGCCGTTGGTATCGGGGCTTAGAGAACGGAAAACTTGGTAGTGGCCGAGCTGCATCGGCGAAGTCCCGCCCCTCCCCATGGAGAGAATTCAGCTCAGACGGTGCTAATAATGGTGGCGGTCCTTTTGTTTTCGACAGGAAGACGAGGACGAGGCCAATGTCAAAGGTCGAAGCGGTAACGACATGCCCGACGGCATGTAGTCGGTCCATGAGGCGCGTAGCGTCGAGATTATCGCGCGGGGGGCCGAAGATAGGGCGGCGTATAACCGCCAACTCCACAACCAACTCAGCTACCTACTAAACTTATCTTCTCGTTATAACGCAGAGGACTTCTTTTGCTCGGTTCCGAATCATGTTCGTATGCCGACCAATGACATGTTTGAGAGGCGCTGCGTAATTATAGATCGCTTAGGTTTATAGTCACTACCTATGTATGGCATGTTGTTCCCAGATAAAACCCAACTTATTGATATGCTTGTTATGTGCCTGCTGATGTGCCTGCTGAACAATAGCTGTCTCCTCCGTGAGAATAGGTGGCAGTTTGGCTCCAGGAATTGGATTTCGATATTGAAGATTGATTCGAGCTCTTATATCAAATCGCTTATAACCGGAGATCTTAATATGCTCAACGAGAGGAAGAGCAGAACATTCTCCTAGTGTCATGCAGGTGGCAACCGTGTGGGAAGGTATTGCTGCTCATTTTCGTCGCGATAGCGGAGGCTCCACAGGATCCTTGTAGTCGAATTAAGTGACTGAGCGTGCGTAATTGCAGCAACTCCATATGTGCAAGTATGTAAATTGGAAGCTGCATGATAAACTGGACCTGAACTCCTATTCACGGATGCTAGTGATGCAGAGATTCCCTCGCCCGCCTGGAAATCCCGTTAACGTGGTTTAGGTGAGTGAGCACATGCGCGTGCAGCAGCATCGTGCAACTCTGTCCACCCGCATCGGGAACCGGACAACCCACGTCCCGACAAAAGGCGCTAGGATACGATGTTGGGAGATCCGAAGAGCGCAATGACCCGAGAGAGCGCTGTTGATTTTCAGACAAGACCCAAGTTTCCGCTTCCGAGCTGGGAACACAAACCCCTGAACGGTCCGTGCAGACATACCGAGGTTGGCATCGATCCCGCTGTCTTCTTGTGCGGCTGGGGCCTAGCCGGATCTACACTCAACACATGGGAGCCAGGGATCGAAAACAGATTTCGGAAAGGGAGTTGCCCGGACCCTCTGGCCGAATCATACATACAAGCCCTATGTGATTCCTTGCTAGGAGGGCCCTAATCTTCTCTGCTGTTATTTTGTATTATACGATTGGCTCAAGTTTGATCCGGCACTCAGAAAGAGAAAGAGAAAAACAAGATTGCGGCCATGCACAATTGGAGGTGTGAACAACTCATGACTTGGCAACTAACTACCTAAACTTCTAAGTAACGAACTACTCCGTAGGCTGGAAGTGTCGTGTCGTTGCAAAAAGCTTTCGGAAGCTTTAGGCCTGTTTGAACTCTCGTGGCTTTCCGTCTTTACTAGGTTGTTATGTCCCAGCTTTCTGGCTCAGCTTTAGGCCAGCGTTAACTAGGTTGACTAACACAAGAGCCTAGGTAAAATTAAGGCTAATTAATGCAGAAACCCCGGTTACTGCGGTCATCCAGGTCATGTCGACATCCCTAGGACCCAGCGACGCGGCACCGCGGCACCAACCATCTTTGGCGTTGATGGGCCTGGCTATAATGCACATCTTAAGGATGCAATCCCTTCAGTTCAACAGACATCCTGACAACGTGATTCGAGAGGACGCCTCGCAGTGCAACCTTCTAGCGGGCAGTTTCTGGTAGTCGGGTTCCAATAATATCCGACAAGACCCTTACATATTGTCACCATCGTCATAAGCCATGCCCAGAGAACACCACGGGCAGATGTGTATGCAAATGCAAGCCTTCCTTCATTGAAGGAATTTCTTGGACCACCAGCTGTCCTTGACCTGCATGGACCTCGCGATCTGTGTTGTACAAATAGATATTCGATGCTTCAGAACGGCCCAATCGCGGTTCAGGTAGGCATATGCCAAAATAGACCTCAGCTCATCACTGGCATTAACAAAATCCCCACACTGCTAAACATCGCGTCATGATTCTCCTTCGATTTGCTTGTATTAATAATCCTTCAACCTTTGCTTGTTAGGTAATCATAACGAAGCATGAACTGCCTGCACGATGGTAAGCCAGATGACCGCTATCTGGTTGCATCGCGGGATATTTGGCCTAAATGGGCATTGCACCGATAAGCATAAGCTTCTGTTCCGCTCTGCTCCCGATCACACCTTAAGATATAGTCCAGAGATCGGGAACATAGTCACCAAGAATAGCAACGCAACAACAACCCGCTGCACTTGCAGGCCGCTCAAGCAGTGTAACGCGGCGCAGCCATTGCGCCCGTTCAGCTGTAGCACCAATGTAGAGCAACCCCTGTTAGACAGACAGCTACGACTTCTGCCAGGCGAGCTGGACCCCGAGGCTGATGTTGAGTTCTACTCTAATTGGAGGTGCTTCAGCTCAAGATTGTTGTTGGGAGCTGGATACATTATCAAATGAATCGTATGTTCATGGCTGCAATGACGGCTGCTACGACGCCCTGAGGCACGCAGTAAGGCTTACCCGCCACCAAGAACACCGTTGGAATAGGGTCGGTAGGTATGTAGGTCGTCAACAACAAGATCTAGACTCACGCAGGACTTGAAGGGTCTCCGGTCTAGAACCTGGTATCAACTCTACAGGTGCATTGAATTGGCTTTGTAAGCTATCTTGTATGGGGGCTTCAGCAGAAACTCGACTTTGAATAGCAACCACCATCGGAGTGATGGCCAGATTGGATCAGAAGCGAACGAATGCTTCACCAAGATACTACGAACAAAGATGCTGTAATGATTACCTTGCTGCCTAGGTATTTTTGAGTGTTGCAAAATGGCCCTTTCGAAGGTGAGAGCTGAACATGCCTGCTGCATCCTTATAATAGGGCTATAATAGGGTTATCGTATAGAGATGTAGAGTTGCTTTGGGATTGCACGTGCAACTGCTTTACTTCCGTACATAGTACTTGCATGTTTCAGTAACGACGGCACCTGTCTGAGCCTCTTAGTGTTCAATAGGTACCAATGCAATCTGATAGCGATGAGGATAGCGGTTAGACACATGAAGCATACAGGCGAAGATAGAATAGCACGAATCAATCGCAAACATAAGCGAAGCAATATAGCATCAGACAAAACAATAAAATAGATCAGAATCAGTGTCGTGTTAGTAAAAAGTAGAAGGGTAAAATACAACAACTACAAACCCAGTACAATGTGCATTATCAGCCATGACGCCCTTGAAAAACCAGGTAACAAGGTCTGGCAGTTGCTGCTAGCGACCATCTGGCGCCCATGGTGTCCCGTCCGTAGCGGGATTCCCGTCTGTCCCGTCGACTGATAAAGCTGCCGTTACATGAAGTCGAGGTCGAAGTCTGGGCCCTGAGCCCCCACCATATAACGCTATTGTAGTCTACAATCTACAATACGGGGGCGGCTTTCCTGAGCTGGTGGTCTCACAGAGTGGCAGATGGCGTCCCGTGCCCGATCAGTAATGAGATCTTAGATACGATTAGTCGACAGCATAGCCTTGTACGTACGTATTAACCCTTCATTTTTAAAATGACCTCCCATGAGTTAAATATGATGTCTACTTCTTATATAGACGCTGGCGGTAACAGATACTAGCATCTCCTGGCGCTCGGCTAATACAGTAGTACAGAGCCGAGCCCAAGATCTAAGTGGTGCCAGGTAAAAGCCCTGAAGGCGTCTTTAGCGTTCGCCGGTGCAAGGCCGGTCTCAGGGGTAATCCTTCACAGAGTTGATCGAAGTCAAACGCTCACTCGCTGGCCAGGGACGCATACGGCTCGGCTCTTGAACCCCTACGGATATGATATCACGATAGCTGTTCATGGACTTTCGCGACTGTACGATACCTATTGTCTAAAGCACTGATATTATATGCCTGCGTAGGTAACCTGGGTAGACATAGCTAGCTACCTCTGGAGGACATACATAGTAGGTAGGTAGGTATCCATAACCCCATACCTAAGAAGTAGTTACATAGATGAGCTGAAGGCCAAGATGTCGTTCGAATCTCGTCGTACCAAACCCCAAGAGAGAAAGTGCCAACCCAGACATCAAAGCGCTTAGGTTCCGTTCCGGCAATAAGCAAGTCCCCTTCTACCTGTACCGACATAGCTTGTTACCTACTCCGGTAGCTACGTCGTCACCAACTCTGAATCCGGATGAGAGCTTAACTCTGACGAGCCGTCGATCATCAGGGTCATGGTCACGGGTCACAAAGTGTGCCCACTGAAGATAGATCAGTGTGGGGTCGAGCGCAGACAAGTGTAGAATACGGTTCCCAGTCAGGGCAGAAGTGAGTGCCAAGCGTGCCCATTTGGACAGGATCGTGTCTGTTGCTGGATGCTGATCGCTGTCTGGCACAGTGCAGCTGCCCATACGCTTGGATATCAGAGAGTCTGTGCCCTCTTGAAAGCAGTAGTAATTACCTCGCGCCTGTAGAGTAACATCTGGGCGGGCCTAAACTCGATGGGGGCTGGCAGAATAACCTTTTCGGCCAAGGTGCGCTTTGCCATGTATGTATGTAGTGTAGTGTACATCACCAGCCGCTACCTGCACCTACCTATACGTAGCTGTACCTGCTGGACTAGTACCTACTGTAGCTCTATACAATATATGCACCATGCGCCGGTCACATCAGTTCAGTTCATCCAGTTCCGTACAACACATGTTGCTGCTTGCTTGCTTGCTACCTTGATGACTTTGCCCTGATGCTCTAGCAGCTCTGACCTCAAGGTACCTACCTGCCTACCTACCAACCTTGGTTAGTACTGGTCATTTTCTTGGTGGCCGCCCTTCCATCTCCATACGATTTTCAATCGCGCCTTGCATTGATCTGCCGTGCCTAGGAGAGCATGTACGTATGTAGGTATGTACTGGAAGTAGTTGATACATAATGATGTATGTGCATCGTGCATGTATGGATGTATGTATGTACAATACGTACGTGCTAGGTAGTTACCATAGGTACCTACATCTACTGAGTGGGTGTTCCCAGTGCGTGCCTGCCTCCCTGCACAGCCAGACCCATATCCATTTCTCCCGCGCGCCTCTCTTTTACATGTACTACGTATTTAGCGGAAGGTTAGCATCTCTATGATATATGTAGGGTCGTAGTAATAACGGCATAGTAATATGATATTATAGCCCTTGATTTATGTCTCGCTCTCTCTTTGCCTTTTTATATACACACTTACATAATTCTCACCTATGTGCATTGGTCGGCTGCCGACTGCATACCACCCACATTGCCAGAGGTACATGTAGGTAACTGTATACATGTACCTACATACATAGTGTATACCTCTACCTATACCGACACCGACAGGCAGTAAAATACCAGGTAGAGGTAGTATACGGAATTCCAACTCCACATAATACAGATTGACATAATCCCATTCTGGCGTCGATGTCATGTCAACTCTCCCTTTCAACCGCGTATCTCGCCTATCTTCAGCTATGGCCCTTGTATGACCTAAAGCAGGGGGGGCTTCCTGTTGGTTTAGACCAATCCACTTTAACAAGGGGATGTCCTCCTCGGTACCTTTTCCGGGACCAAGAATGGGAAAGGGCTCCAGAGGAAGAGAGCGCAAAAAGAAAAGTAAAGAACCCCTGTCTAGCGTACGGACGGTCCATGAACCCAGAGACCCACTCTAGAGTCTACATCCCATCCACCTGCACCGAGTTGTGCGCCCAGGTGCGCATCCCATGTACTACAGGTAACCCGTACTACATACTACCTACATAGTGTGTATGGCTGCAGTTACTTACCTAGGCGTGCGGGCGTGCATTGTACAATACCATAGGCACGCTACGCAGGTATGGGTCTGGTCGTTGCCTACAATGCCTACATGTATGTACAAATCCAGGTAGCTCTTGGGTCTCTCTTGGGTCTTTTTGGGCCTTTTTGGGTCTTGCTGGGTCTTGGGGTCCGTACCGGCCAGCTACCGTCGAGCCACTGATGTGCCTCGATGCTCCTCTTCTCCCTCTGCCTGTGGGGTCTAGTGCTGGATCTGGAGCTGGGTTCTGCTGGGAGTCTGCCCGTGGTCACCCAAAAAGACGAAAGAATAAGAAAGATATGTTATGTATGTACCTACATACCTACATACTATGGTAGCAGAACCTGGAAGTGCTAGACCTGCCAGCCAGCCTGCCAGTCGTCTACCTGCCCGTGGGCCCGGCCTGAGGATGTTGTTCAGGGCCGCCCACCTCCGCCACGTTCCCTACCTGAAGTTTCTCAGGTGGCGGCCAGAGCCAAGTCAGCGCTTGAGCAACACTACCCTGCTCGTAATCAAAAGCCCAAGCTTGTGCAGTCTGCTGCAGCCTTTTAGCTCTGGGCACCCAAAGGGAAAGAAGGGAGCGAAGGGGAAGGGGAGAAAGGGAAAAAGGGAAAAGAGATGCCAGAAAGCCAAGAGAGACGGTTCTTGTCGCTGGTTGGTCCATGTGGAATACCTTCCCACTACCCTCTCCCACATATCGCCCACATACAGTGCTACCCCGTCAGCTGCCCGTCCGTCTCCTCCAGCTTAGGTCCTGTTAACTAGGTAGTTAGGCCCAGCCTTCGCAGGTTGGTCCGACTTGATTCGCTCCTCCCAGCAAATTTCCTCTCCTCGCTGTCTTTTGTATCTCCCAGGTACTCCTGCAAGTACTTCACCACACTTTCCGGGCGACAGCATAGGCGAAAGGGCTCTGTGTTTCCCTAGAAGACCCACCACTACATCTACACGCCACCCCCCTCCTCCCTTCCGGCTCTCAGGCAAACTCCTTGATTGTTTTTCTTGTTCCATCCTGACGACTCTTTGCCCTGTTGTCTCTGTCTCGAGGATATCTCCTTGAGGAGTTCGAGTGGGAGCTCTGTCTCACCTGGGGTCGGACACATCTGCACTGCCTTGGCTGCTTTGCTCTTATACCAACATCTCCTCGACCTGGACGCCGCTGGTGTTGATGCTCTGCGCTCTAGCACCTTCACACCACGCTCGTTCCACCACCAAACCCTCTTCGTGTCGGTCTGTGCGGTCATCTAACTTCCAGTCATTCTTTACGAGAAGCCTCAGCCCAGGCTCTCGACGAACTCCCGGAGTATATATAATTCAGCACGGCACGCACCACGCACTATTAGTAATATCCTTCCGTCGGCCTGGACAGGTTTGATTTCAGCCCGCAACTTCCAGGTCCATCTTGCAGGTATCGCGTCTTTATTTATACGTCTTAGTATCGACAGCGCGTCAGTGAAAACATGGATATGCAGTTCTATCCTGAGGCGAACTTCGCCCCGATGTTTGCCTTCCCCGCGGGGCAAGCAAACTCCATCCAGTATCCAGAGGGGCAATATCGGGGCCATCACGGATACCATGGTATCCCGTACATATATTCATATCAGCAACCGCGTAATGCTTTCATGGGCGAACATGCTGCTTTGGTCGATGGCAAGACCGAGTCGAAGCCACGACTAACCAAGGAAGAGGTAGACAGGTTGGAGAAGGAATTTCGGAAGAACCCAAAGCCTTCAAGCTCGGTGAAGGCAGGGCTGGCTGAGTGTCTTGGACTAGAGCGGGCGAGGATAAACGTAATTCCCCTCAGGTCCTCTCTCATCGTAGTTGTTGCTGACTTCCTCTCCAGAACTGGTTCCAAAACCGGCGGGCCAAGGCGAAACAGGAGAAGAAGCAAGAAGAATACGAGGCTCGTAGAGCAGCTGAGCAGGATCCTTCGGAGTCAGCCTCGCCCCAAGAGTACTCTCTTAGTGATTCTACAGAATGCTTTAGCGAGAATGATCACAAGCGCGTGCAACCTTCTTCTGCTCTCTTCCCGGATGTCAGCTCGAACTCCCACATGTCTGAGTCTACTCATGAGAAAGATGGCGATGACAGCCCCGAAGAGTCTAGGTCTCCCCCCGACCTTCCGCAACCGAGCCCCCATCGGGATGACTCGGACGCCTTCCCGACTCAGGCACCGATCAATTTCTCTTCTCCTGAGATGATGGGGTTTCCCGAGACTCAGGGCGTCGATTCTTTTGACCACGATGCAGGCTCGGACCGTCTTGCTTCCCCCTTTGTCTCTTTGAACCAGACCCTGGAATCAGCTAGCACGGCTTCGCCTCATTATGGCGGGTTAGTGTCCTCTAATTTTCACCCAGCAGAGTGTGAACAGATGGGTTTTCGATTTCAGAATATTGTCGGGGGCGCATACGCCAACCCATCGGTATCATCTCACGGACAAGCTTCTTCAGTCATCAGCAACCTGGAGAGCTCGGGGACTAACGACGACGCTCACGAACGCCTATCAAAAACCTTCGCCCATAGCGAGCACCCGCAAAACATTCCCAGCCCTGGGAATTCGTTCAAGTCACCACCACCTCCCGCGAACATTGCTTCTCGTCGAAACCCATCCCACCGACCAGCTAGTTTGCAGTCAGTCGCCCTGAAGACTCGATCACACGGGCCGAAAACCGCAGATGGTAACATACACCGAATTGCCTCTACCAACGGGAGCGGGCCTGGTCGAATTCAGAAGTCCAGCGCGGGTCCACGCTCACCCATGAGCAATAGTAAACAAGAAGCCTTTTACCGTCAATGCCAGTACCAGCATAGCGGACCGATGACTGCACATTTCCCTATAGCGTCACCTCCGACGCCAATGACGCCCGCGGTTGTAACGCAGCAAGAACCGACAGTGTCCTCGAACTGTTCCGACGACGACGTGCTAGTCCTCGGTAGTGCTATGCAGCATGGCTATATGCATGGGTGGGATAGCGAAGCAAATCTCAAAACGCCGCCTCAGAGCCCCGGGATGATGGTTAACTTTGGCGCGTCAACGAATTTCATGGGTCATTATCTGGGAGAACAGCAAGTCTTTACGCCGTGCAGCCAGTCGGGCTTCTCAGAGTTTCCATCTGTGCCAGGCTACGTCGATGGGAGTGATGGTAGCCAACCCGCCACACCACTATATCCCCATGTGGTGAACATGGCGCATTCGCAAAATCCGCTCCTTACTAATGGACAGGTCAGAACCGAATACGACTGGGATGCAAACAAGCCAGTGGTGTCGAAGACACCCCCAAGCCACTCCGGGTCCAGGATGCTTCAATTTGCCAAGAACGTGACTCCTCGGAACTACCCACACTCTCAGGAGCGATAGGCTACGTCTCGTCAACATCACGGCGCAGATATACAATCCCCGCCGTGACTTTGCGAAGTCGGACCGGTCATGACTATATGCAGTCGATAGCAATGGCCCTTCGGAAGCGTGAAGGCCCTGTATCAGTATCTTTATTTCAACGTGTTCGTTCCTGCCTTCGCATCAACAATCAACAGCATTTGTATTCAACAAGCAGTCTCCTTTACTCAACTTGCGCCGGTTCGATACGATATACACCAAGAAATCTCTTAATGTAATGGTTTGATTTCTGCGCTTGGCGAAGGGGGTTCCACGGCGGACAAAGTGATACCACATGGAGAACCGGGGAGGAGATGAGGGATGAACCGCGGGTCTGTTTTTCTAACCGACGACCCGTCGAGTCGAGGTTCATGGCGGAAGGGTTGCTTGCTTGCGTTTGTTCAGATATCCCATGATCTCCGGCGGGCTTCCTAGAGAGAATGCGTTGTTTTGTTTTTTACATCAACGGGCGATAGGTAATGCCTGATAATGCCACAAGAAGGGGAAGTTCTTGTGGGTGCTACAAAAGGGCGAAAACGAAAATGCTTCTGGCTGGCTGGATATATGGAGCGGTGTTTGTATTCAAAAATGCATCGGGGGAACAAGCGTCATTCAGTATTTTCCATCCACACATCATCATCATCATCATCACACACACACACACACATCGATAGGGGGGGCGATGGCTATCGAAGGGCGGAGTCCACATGGCATATATATATAGCAGACACACTGAGAGCAAAATACCGAACGAGAGCCCAGGCGGTGAAACTCTACAGATTATCATATATTTACTGCGTTTTACTTCAGACCAGGAATCGTCTTGCCAGTACAGCACAATACGCCCTGCACTGTGAACTCGTAGATTATCGATTAATGTTCTAGCACACGCTGTAAGAGCCCCCAGGGGGTACTTATTACACTCCCAATAGTGAGCCATAAGGCGAGAAAACAGCGGTTCTTAATTGCCTACTTGTAGGTTGTTTTACTAGTAATGCTTCGCATAGAGCCCTCTCCTGTTCCAACCCTTCGTTCATATTTCATGGTAGTTTGATGGGCAGACCCTACACTGACGCTTGCTATTTCGTGCCGAGCACTCCGCAATGGTTTTCTAAGAAGCATGGTCATGATGGCGGATGGACAGTCCCTAGCTACCCACCTCCTCTGCCTACCTAGGAACGGCGACCAACCCACTCCACCGCCCAAGTCTAGTAAGTTCTGTGAATAGACCCCTCTGGAAAGCAGTAAATCAATTCGATATCGGAGACTGTACGTACAGTAGCGAACCCCCTCCCCCGGTCCTCCCCGATCTCCCCCACCCCCTATACTTCTTCTTTCAAGGGGGGGAAGAGAAAGCATCGTCCTAGAACCTTTCCACTCTTGTACCTATGATTGCTTACAAATAGTAGGATTTTCCTCTCTAAATGTTCTTTGCTTCGGTCTGGTAAATATCCAATGGGACAATCCCTATTTCTTGGGGGAAGGGGGCACGGTTGGGCTTTGGTTATCGATTCCATACGGGATTGCACGTAATCTGCACTAGAAATCGATTTGTCAAGTCGGGTCTTCCCTCTCCTTTTGGTAAGGACTGATCCGCAATGGACATCAGCTCGTAGTCACCGTTCAACGAACCGATCTACTGCCTTCTCTAATTAATTCGTTACTATCGCTTTTGCAGGAGACTGCTAACATGCTGTTTGTTCTCCTTTCTAAGAGAATCACCGCATGACTACCTAGGTACTCAAGATGATAAGCATAAAGTCTATATCAACCCCCATATCCATCGATTCTCGGGATCAAATATTGTCACATCCTACTAGCTGGCTAGTTAATGACAGAACGAGGCTGTGTAGAGGCTCGTTCCCTGCTGGTGACTTCGCTTAAACTATTTCCCTCCCTACCTACTTTACCTACCCGATCAACAACACGTTATATTCAAACATGTAGTAGGAGCGCACACACGTGGCATCCCCATCCTTCGAACTGGTACCGACCTGACCTTGATCCGACCCGAACGCCCGCACCCGTTCCCCTCACCCGACCGCTCGGGCCCGGCTCGTACTCCGGCTGGCTACGTTACTCACTCCCGTCCCGCGCGCGTATAAGTGCTCGGAGGACAGACGGGCGGGCGGACGGACGGGAGGCCAGACGCACGCCGCCGAACAACATTCTGAGTTATTGGTTCTGAAGGAGCCCGCACGCACGTCAGTCACATTGCACGCATACCAAGTCGGGCATCGTCGTCGGCAAATGACTAAGAGAAAGATTGGTTGAGACTGGGCAAGGGATAGGCAAAAAGAACTCCCATCTGTCGATTTAGGGAGTAGATTATCAATCAATCTATATGTTGCCTAGGTACTCATCCCTTATTACCGGTAGACTTACCTACTTCCCGACGAGACGAAGCACACGTCCCAATGACCCGCTGCTATACTCAAATGCAACATCGCCGGTTGATCAAGCAGCTCATAGCATGGTAAAACGTGCAGTCTCACTAGTCTTACGAGTCCCAGTTCGGAGCAAGCCATATCAGGGTTGCACCAAACGGGCACCCTACTACGACGCATAGGCATTCCTTTGACAGGCCTGGAGTAGGATGAGGCACCTTGCTTTTCTTCGTACTGGAGGCCTTCGTAGACCGGGTTTCGCATATCAAGACGATTTCCTCCGAGTCCTTGCCGTTTGCCTAACCCAGTGCAAGCCTCTGGTCACGGGTTGAGATAACGCCAGCGCCGACCAACGCCACTGCCATGACGACTACTGTCACCGGAATCGCAGTAGTCCAAAACAGCCACTGGCTATGACCTATGTCCCTCACATCTACCGTTTGCATACCAAAGATACTCTCTACGGTCGAGATTGGCAAGTCGGTGATAGTCACGACAGTGAAAACATGAATCGATGTCTCTTGACGGTTCTTGTTGGACTGGACGTGCTCCTTGCTCTGCTCCAGTTGCTTCGAAAGGGCGGTTCCACCTACAGTGACGTGACAGAAGCCGTACGCCTCCAAGACAAGATCTTCTCTTCTCAGAAAAGACTAAAGTGTTACATTACGTACCAGCTGGACCACGTTTCTAGTTCTTTCCTGCAGCGCAGACAGAGTTGTTATCTTTGCATCCGCTGAGTGGAGGACTTCTGTGAGGGCTTTGGACGGAAACCGATTAGGAAAGGCACGATGTTAGTGCTTGAGAACGGACGTGCTGGCGAGCTCCCTAGGAGTGCGTGTCTGCCCGTCCATGTGATGGTTTATGACCTCCAGTTCGTCCAATAGGAATGATATCCCCCAGTTGGTTCGATCGAGTCAGTGGATATTCACTAAGTTACATCTCCTGTAAGGTATTTATCGCCTAGAATTAGTGTAAAGGAGGGCGTCTCCCAGTGCTTTAGAGTCTCACAGCTTCTCTGAAGTACTTCTAATACGTCGAGATCATTGTCTGCTGCTCACTTGTCACGTCTTCGAGAACTCGGCGGGCCAGAAATGCAGCCATTGTGCATGGAGCAACTGTGCGGACTTCAAATGAACCTATCCCCCTTTTCTTCCCTAAGAGTGCCTTGTAAGCCCTGTCAAGTTCAGTCTGGTACTTGAGAGCATACTTTTGCGCGCTACGTATGCTGGATTCTCCCCAGTTCGTTTTCAGCATACGTGAAAGTAGGTGACACTAGGTCCTTGCTGTACCTTTCAGGCAACTTGACTTGAATGGGGTCGGGCCCCTTTCCATGTGCCGTTGGACTTGCATTGCCTTCTTAGACAACCCGGTCATCATACGTACAATGTTTTCTGCGATTCCAGATTGAAATCGACGGGGGGCCTGGAAGAGAAAGAAGAGAAAAGAGAAGAAAATAAAGGCCGACGTTGTCAGCTACGCCATACAAATGCACGTAGTCAATCTGGCGGAAGCTGTTGATCGGTACCGGTGTGTAAAGCTAAGCTACTCGTCAGGGCTCTAAACGCCTTCTGACCCACATTTTGCCTGCTTCGCAGATGTAGTCAGGGACTTTCGTTTTGTAACGGACTTTTGCTTTGTAAAATCCTTATACGCGTTAGGGTGTACTGTTTTATTCGATAGTTTGGCGCAAAATGCTTATATCCGGAGGGGGTAGTATCGTTGTATGTAGCACTATCGGCAAATAGTGGAGTACATGAGCTCGCACCCAATTTGTATGGGAAATTATGTAAAAGAGTATTACAAAACGAAAGTCCGTTACAAAGCGAAAGTCCCTGACTACAATGGCGAAGCCGTTAAATTGTGGGTCAGAAGGCGATTAGAGCCCTGACGAGTATCTTAAGTTCTAAAAAAGGGGGAGGGATTAATTAGTTGAAGAGAACCATTACTTGTAGTTACACATCGAAGCCGAGAATCGTGTGTTTCAACGCTTGACTGAGAATATAACTTAGTACATCAAAGTGTCCAGTATGGCTCTCACGATCCACCTACAACGACTCCTTGATAATCAATGAATGTGTTCACAACACTGAAGCCCCTGGGCCCTTTTCTCACGCGGGCTCGGTTCTGGCAAGCTGTTTGTTTTCCTTGTTGTTTGGTTTGGTTATCAATTATCTATCTATCATTCATTTCTCATCTCATTCCACCCCTAATCCCCCCACTCTACCACCCTCTATGCTCACTTTACTCCGTTCCGTCTTCCCCCTCTCCCCCTCACTTTACCCCTGACATACCTACCGACAATCCACCACAACAGTAGGCAGCTCCCTCACATCGACATGCTCGTTGCTCCCCAGATCAACGACGCGCACGGCCTCAACGACGTGGACGCCCGGCCTCAGCGCCAGGAAGCGGAGCTCCGCGGCGTGGCAGGCGCCCGGGGCGAGCGGGCCCACGCGCACGTCGGCGCTCAGCGACGCCAGCGGGGCCGCGGCGCCATCGTATTCTAGGCCGCTGCCGCGCTGCATCGCGTGCACCACCGCGTCGTCGAGCACCGCGTCCGCTACGCTACGGTCCCTAGCCGTTGGATGATACTGTTGCTGTTGTACTAGTGTGGATGCCGATGCTCTCTTGTCGTAGCCGTAGCCCTGCGTGTAACTGTGCCCGTGCACGTGCCCGTGCCCCTGGCCGTACGAGATGGAGTTGCCGCTGTTACCGCCACCGCCACCGCCGGGGAAGGGAACTGCTACCTGCGAGGACGAGGAGACGGACGGGGGTCGGTTGACGCGGGCGTCGTGGCGCCGCCGCCGCGGAATCGCCACGAGCGCGAGTTTCCTCGGGGCCGCGGTGGGGGTCGCCGGCCCTCCTCCTCCCGAAGCAGCTGCTACCGCGGCGGTGGCGGTGGCGGCGGTGCTGGGCCCGCGGTTGACGACGAACACGGTCCAGGCGAAGGCGTCGCCCGGGTAGATCTTCTGCGTGGCGGGGGGCGCCGCGAACGTGACGGTGATGCCGAGCTCCGGGAGCGAGGTCTCGCGGGAGCGGGCAGTGGCGGCCTCGAGCGAGGGGATGGAGTCGGGGCGCGACACGGCCGTCGTGACGAGCGACGCGGCGGCCGCATCGGCGCCGCCGCCGATGGACAGCTGGCTGGGCCGGTGCGCGCGCTGGATGGGCTGCAGCGCCGGCCCGTACCCCGGGTTCAGGGGCAGCGTGAAGTCGACGGTGGCCGACCACGCCATGCGCAGCGCGGGCTCGCAGACGCCGGGCTGCGCGAGCGCCGTCGCGCCGATCGTGATGGCCAGCTCCCGGCTGGGGTGCTTGGGCACCGCGCCCGTCGCGCCCGCCGCCAGCAGCATGTCCTCCTCGGCGGCGGCGGGCGCGATGCGGTACAGGAAGGTGACATGGTCGTGCGCCACGCACGAGAGCGGCAGGGCCAAACCACCGCCGTTTACCTCGCGTGTCAAGTCGTCGATGATGACGCCGCTATTGCCGCCGCTGCTGCCGCGCACGGCCACGTGGATGGAGTTGAGCAGGATCTCGCACTCGAAGAAGGACGTGAAGTCGATCTCGAGCATGGCGATGATGGCGGCGGCGCCGCTGCCGGGCGGCACGGCCGTGTGCGGGCGCGAGAACCGGATGCGCGAGTGCACGGCCGGGTAGATGCGAAGCGTCAGCTGCTTGGGCAGCGCCCGGATCGGCCGCAGCAGGTCCTTCGCCTGTTGCGTCACGGGCGCCACGCGCGAGACCCGCAGCGCCGACAGCCGTGGCCGCACGCCGTCCATGGCCGGGTCGTCGCCGAAGGCCTCGAGCAGGTTCAGCCCGGACGGCACGCCGCTGGCCATGTACGCGCTGCCGCTGCCGCTGCCGCCGCCGTCGTTGTCGCGGACGCCGTTCGCGAATGTTGTGGATGTGGGTGTGGTAGGGGACAAGGGCAATGGCGATGCTAACTGATCGGCTGCTGTTGCTGTTGGTGGTGGCTTCAGGCTCGCCGTTCCGGTGAAGATGGCCGATGGGCTTTGCAACCGCATCCGCGGCCTGCCCAGGAACACGGACAGCTTCCACACAGCGTATATGTACCTGGTGTCGTCATCGCCGCTTTCGCTTCCGCTTGCGCTTGTGTTTTCGTTTTCGTTTTCGTTCTCGCCCGCTTTCGCCTTGTCGGTAAGGATGACAGGCTCTTCCCCCGATTCGCCATCGACGGTACTCGAATAGATGATCTCGGAGCTACCAGATGGGACGTCGCGCTCGGGCGCATCCCTGCTGCCGCTCGTGATATGGGTCTCGAGGGTTACGACTAGCCTTCGTAGATAGGACCTTAAGGTGGCCTGCGGAACGTAGGCGGTGCGGAGGACGAGGTAGACGTCGGCAGTTTCATCTGGGGGTCTAGGAATGAGTACGGTGAGAAGTTGGGGACTGGCAGTCATGGGCGGCGGGGAATCCTGGGCCTACCGAAGAACAGCGCCTCCCGTCGCTCTATGGATTTGAACACGTCCTCGCAATGCTGGGTCTCCGCGTCGAACTCGTCTTCCAGCTGGAACTTGGTGGACTGCGGTATGAAGTAGGTGAGGCTGGAGCTGTCGATGAAGTCCATCGCTGGCTGGGAGCTGGTCTCCTGATCTGCATCCTCTTCCATTGCAGGTGCTTCTGTGCCTCTGTGTCGCTATGTCGCTGTATCTCTGCGTCGCCAGCAGCTTCTTATTTCCTAGGTGACTGACGTTTTGCGGGAATGACCAATGGCCCTCACCTTGACCCAAGAAGTCGTTCTTGTGATGTTTCCAGGAGGTTGTTCCCTGCTAGGTAGGAAGGATGTTATGAGTCTCTATATTATGACATGCCTGGGTATAGTGGACTAGGCCTATAGACATAGTAGGTGTGTATGTATGTATGTACATAGTAGACAGATAACTACCCGGCATGGTGGTGAACCAATTGATTGGCGGGTTGGGGTTGAATGCCGACTTCCAAATTGGGAGAGCTCTAACTACTACGTACCAGCTAGGGGTCGGTACTATATTATGCGCATAGTGTATTATACGTATTATGCGTGCATTATTCCGGCATAATGATTTATTATGCGCATTACGGAACGCGCTAATATTATTCCGGGCACACCATACCCAATCGGGTATAGTCTGTGTGTGGCTAGTATGTGGCTTGTATGTGGCTAGTGGCGGGGTATGTATGTACGTACTTAAGCTTGTAAGTAACTTCATTTTTCTGAGACGTCCATTATGCCAGCACCTTGGATTATTTGTATAATTTCTATATAATTTCAAAGCTGGAAAACATTGCATTTGTCGCATTGCAATGTATTGTAATAGAAAGTACGTATTGTAAGGTTTAATAAGTGAAATGTTTATTATACCGCAACGGCATGGGATAATACCCGTTTTGTATGGGGATAATTGGTATAGTGAGGATAATGCCCGTAATCCCGGCATAATGGTCTATAATGCGCATAATGCCGACCCCTAGTACCAGCTAGGTATGTTAGCGTTAGGCTTTAGCAGGCATGGAAGGGCCTAACCGGTAGCTAAGGCTCTAAGGGAGACTTGTGGCTGTGCATGGTGGCATGTCTCCATAATCACCTGCATATGGCTTGAACAGCCACCAGCCAGAAAGATGGATCCAATGTCGCCGTGTCGCCGTGACTCCGTGACGCCGCGCTAAGGTTACTTCAATTCCCAGCCTGTAATCAATAATAATTTTCAGCCTCCTCCTCTTCACAATACTACCTTCTACCTATCGTCCTGCGCCATCCTGCGCGAACACCGGCATCGCACCTAAGCACATTTATATCTCCCGTATGCGCCTCAGCCTATGCTCCAGGCGCTTTGGGTTGTGCTTGCTGGTCCACGTTAATGCGCAAAAATTAATGCGCATAAAATAGCTCCTCGATTCCGTATTCTCTGCTGAAGGCACCATTGTTACCTACTCGATTTTCTATCGCAGTGTAGTGCCACCTCGACACTAGCATCGTAGCTTCCGTCACGATGAACGGGGTAAACGGCCATTTTGGCCAGCCAAACCCTTGGCAAGAATACAAAAGTCAAGATGGACGCGTTTACTACTATAACGCCATCACCAAGGTCACGCAATGGACTAAGCCCGAGGACCTCATGAGTCCTGCTGAGCGCGCTCTAGCCAATCAGCCATGGAAGGAATACACTGCCGAAGGTGGTCGCAAGTATTGGTATAATACCGAATCCAAGCAAAGCTCCTGGGAGATGCCCGAAGTATACCGGAAGGCTCTTGGAATTGACAGCATGCCCTCGACCCCTGCGTAAGTGTTGCCATTGCATTATATACAATCCCTAGTGGTGCTAACCTTACTTCTAGACCTCATACGCCCTATACTCCCGGTGACCGAGGTGATCGAGGCGACCGTGGCGACCGAGGCGACCGTGGCGACCGAGGCGATCGTGGCGATCGTGGCGACCGTGGTGACCGTGGCGACAGAGGTTACCATGGTTCAAGATATGATCACCACCACGACCAACGAGAAGTCTTCCCCGAATCCCGCCAATTGACCTTTGGCAACGATCGTGCCCAGAACTTTGTGTCCGCTAGCAACGAGCCCGAATACGCAACGCCCGAGGAAGCTCACGCGGCCTTTACCAAACTGCTTCGCCGCAGCGGTGTTCAACCCGACTGGACCTGGGAGCAGGCCATGCGGACTACCATCAAGGACCCTCAGTATCGCGCTATCAAGGACCCGAAGGATAGGAAAGCTGCCTTCGAGCAGTATTGCCAGGACATGATCGTTCACGATAAAGAAAAGGCAAAGGAGAGGTTAGGGAAACTACGCTCCGACTTTGCCACCATGCTCAAGAGTCACCCCGAGATCAAACACTACACGCGCTGGAAGACTGCTCGTCCTATCATCGAAGGGGAGACCATCTTCCGTTCTACCAATGACGAAGCAGAGCGACGTCAACTATTTGAGGACTATATCGTCGAGCTCAAGAAAACGCATGTTGAGAGCCAATCTAATCTTCGGAAGAGTGCTATGGATGGTCTTATTGAGCTCCTCCCTAAGCTCGAGCTGGAGCCTTATACTCGCTGGTCGGAAGCGCAGAACATGTTGAAAGCAACCGCCCCGTTTCAAAACGAGGATAAATACAAGACACTCACCAACTTCGACATACTCACTGCTTTCCAAAACCACATCAAGGCTTTGGAGCGCTCTTTCAATGAAACGCGCCAACGCCAGAAGAACAAGAAACTTCGTATCGAGCGTAAGAACCGCGACGGATTCGTCGATTTACTCCAAGAGCTGCGCAAAGCTGGGACCATCAAGGCTGGGACCAAGTGGAAGCAGATCTTGCCATTGATCGAAAACGACGAGCGGTTCAAAAACATCTGTGGCCAGGGCGGCTCAAGTCCCCTCGACCTATTCTGGGACGTTGTCGAGGAAGAGGAGCGTGCCTTGCGCGGAACGAGAAACGATATTTTGGACGTTATGGACGTAAGCTATACCCACCCTACTTATCCTTACTGGTTCCGATTTTGAGCACGAACTTACCTCACGCACAGGACAAACGTTTTGAGTTCACCCCCAAGACAACCTTTGAAGATTTTTTCTCAGTCCTCAAGAATGATCCACGAACTGCTAACATCGATCGTGATATATTAACGCTCATCTTTGAACGGGTATGTTGTTTCCTTGTACTATCCAGGAGTCTTGGGTACCTTACTGACCTAATCATAGCTCCAAGAAAGGAAGTCGAAACGCTCTGACGAGGACAAGCACACTGAGCGCCAGCAGAGGCGAGCCATTGAAGATCTTCGTTCCCACATTAAACATTTAGAGCCTCCACTCCAGCCCGACGACACGTGGGAAAAGGTCCGGCCACGTCTTGTCCGTGCCGAGGTGTTCCAGGCCGTCCACTCCGAAGAAGCTCGCCGTGGAGCCTTCGAAAAGGTCCTGCGGCGCGTGAAAGATCGCGAGGAGGAAGATAGGGATCGCCATAACAGGCGTCGCGAAAGGTCACCTGATCGTGGCACTGATCGTGGTACGTATAGAGACAGAGATAGAGGAGATCGATCTCACCGCAGTGAACGCGTGCGCCCATCACGTCATAGTCGGAGCCCTGAGCCCGACGCTTACGAAGCGGATCGACGCAAGGCTATTGCCGAACGTGAGAAGAATCATCGTAAGTCTAGCATGGCCGAAACCTTGTTGTCTGACCGTCGAGCTTCGGACACGTACCGTGAGCGTGACATTCGGGAGCGTGACCGTGACCGTGACCGCGATCGCGACCGTGAACGGGATCGAGACCGAGACCGGGAGCGCGAACGGGATCGAGACCGCGGTGACCGAGGCCACGATCGCGACCGAGATCGGGAACGGGACAGAGACCGAGAATACCGCCCCCGATCACGGCGCGAAGATATTCCCGGCCATTACGATCGGGAGAGACGGGACCGCGAGGAAGAGCGCGAGAGGCTCTACCGCCGCCGAGTCGAAAGAGGCCCGGTCGAGGAGCTCCCCTACGGTGACGAGCGTCCGACTTCGTCGCGCCGTCGCAGGGCTGAAGATGAAGATGATCGTCGCGATTCCAGGGATTCAAAGGTAACCCAACCCCAGCTTTTAGCCCCCAAGATCGAGAAAGGAAACTAACACCGGAGTACAGAGACTCAAGAGAGAGAGAACACCGCGTGAGCGCTCTCCCCACCACCGTGATGGACGTCACAAAACTAGGACACCGCCAGTAGCAGCAGCAGCAGCAGTGGTAGCAGCAACAACCCAGCAGAAGGACCAGCCGCCGAAAGAGAAAGAGAAGACCGAGAAGAAGGAGAAGGAGAAGATTAAAGACGAGCCGCAACCGCAATCCAAGTCTCAGCCATCCGTCAAAGAAGACCCTGGTGTCCATTCCGGCAGCGAGGAAGGCGAGATTGAGGAGGATTAGAAACCGACTCGGCCTTCGACCTCGAACAGCAGAACTATCTACACCGGTGGTAACAGCCACGGGAGATACCAGGAAAAAGTAAAATCACGTTCCAGTACGCGCAGTCCTCGTATCAAGGTGGAGAAAGGGGTTTATGATTAATTTGATTGATTGATTGGTTGGCAGTATCGCCGTCATCATTTGATGATGGGGGGCAGGAATGGCTTTCTTTTCTCTTCTCTTATCCTTCGTACGGTATACCCCATCCTGCCATGCCCCTCGGAAAATGGCAGCTGGGGAACAACAGCAGCAGCAAAAGCCCATAACTGGAAAGATAAAACAGAAGCCCTCACTTCTGTCTTGTCGGTCGAGGGGGTAGACGAAGCCAACCAAGTACGTTTCGTTTCAGCTCCGTCTGCACCATCTCTGTGTTGTTTGTTTTCCCTGTTCTTCCCGGGGTGTCCACGTATCTTCTGTTCACCAGGTGCTGCTGTTTCCATGAGTTATTAGTTACCCTTTACCGAACGAGCTTGTAGTTGGGAGAGGTTTTTGTTTTCTTTCCTTTTTCGTTCCTTCTTTCTTAATCCCCATTCTTGCTTGCTCTCTCGAAAACGGCCAATACAAGATAATCAGCCGCCACCTGCTTGAAGAGAAAGGGTCGTTAAAATTTTCTGGTCACATGCATGGTCAGGTATGTGCTGCATAACTTTTGGAGGTTGGGGTTGAGAGTGGGATAGAGGAAAAGAGACCGAGGGGGAAGTGCCCCGCCCCGTTGGCTTTCGTCAATGGGGCTGGCTGGCAGTTCTTCTCCCGTCTTCTTTCTGCTATTCTCATGAGGACATCCATATGATTGCGCACGTCGTTCCGTGTTCGCTAGTAATCGGCACCTACGAAGGGGCCAAGTCATTTTGTTAGAGTTTTGTCAGAGATAGTTTAGGCTCAACATACATGTTTGTCTGCTTATCCGTCCGTTGGTCCGTCCGCCCGCCCGCCCGTCGTCGTATCGGCGTTTGAGGTGCTGCTTCTGCTGTTGCATATATTATATGACCGTGACATGATACATATGTACCTAATTATACCCAACTCGCCTTGTCTTTCGCGAAGGTACGTTGCGGAAGTTGATATGCTAGCTAGCTGACTGTTGTGCCGCATAATTCTTGTTCTTGTGTCTAGGCACGCGGGGATCACGCATACATACGTACATATTCATCTTCACATCGAAGTATATATTCGAACGAATGCCATGTCATATACGAGTGAGCAGGAGACGAAATCTGGTTCTCCTGAATTACTTATGCCACCTACCTATCCTACCTCTTGCCTAGAAGTAAGCTGGCTAGCTAGCTATGTATGTATGCAACTATCAAACTCCCCTAGGATCACGACCCGTGAAAAACAAATCGCACGCCGTCCGTACGTCGTGCAAGACGGCGGTCATCCACTTGACCCGTTCGCCCCTCAATCTGTGGAGTAGGCTACTATACATGCGTGTGTATACTTATAGCTGGCTTGCGCTTGTTACTCCGCTACAGCAATCATCTCTGCCTCATCTTGGTACAAGAGAGTGAAGTGATCGTGTCCCCGCAGCACAATGTAGAAGCTAGCCCGATTGCCATCTCTCCACAGGACCAGGCATATAACAGGGGATAGACCGCCGTCGCCGGTGTTAATCCTCGGGTTCGTCGCCATCCTCCCCAGCACCCTCGTCGTCGAGACCTGAACTCCCGTGAGCCCCGCCCTTCCTACCCTCCCCACGCTTGCCCCTTTTCCTTTGCTTTTGAGCACCTAGAACGCCGGGACCTGATAGTGTATGATGACTGAGGGTATACTGGTGATTATGTTGGCCATTCTTGTTATGGCCGTTGCGCTTCGGGATGCCCGAAGGTTCAAGAGCTGTCCTCCTCCAGGAAGAACTATGGTGGCACGCTTGTCAGCAAAGGCGGTCCTAAGCACGGGACGGTGAGAATGTTAGTTTAATTGAGGGGAACTTACATAGTTGCCGCTTAACTTCTGCTCCTGATCCAACTGACTGTTACCCTTGTTGATTCGGGGGCGGTAGTTTGTCGGGTCACGGCGGAAGGTGACATCGAGATTCTTCAAGAATTTGTTGCATCCAGTGAGCAGCGACTCGGGAGTATTGGCGTGGGCATCAACACCAGGCTGTCCGTCAAAGACGATGACGCGGTCGGCACTGTGATAGTTCAGATAAGCATGGTATCCTCACCTAGTAATTGAAGGGTACATGGACTGGGAAAAGGTCCAAACACTCTCAGACAGCAATCGTGATCCCGGCCGAGGTAATTATGGTAGACCTACAGGTAAGTAGCCATGATGAAATCGTGCTCGACGATGAAGGCCGTCTTTTTAGCATGCATGATGAAGCGCTTGATAACACGAGCGCAAATGATGCGCTGCTCCGAATCGAGGTAAGCGGACGGCTCGTCGATCAAGTAAATGTCGGCTGGCAATCCTAAGGCCATGACGATGGCTACCCGCTGAAGTTCACCACCGGAGAGGTTCTTCACTTCCTGGTCAATGAAATCTTCGAGCTTGAGAGGCTTGACAACATCGGTCTGGAACTGCGGCGATAGGAAGGCTTGCTTTATCCTCTTGAAGAACAGTTGGCGGACAGTACCCTCGAATTTAGGAGTAATGGTCTGAGGCTTCAAGCTGATCCTCATGTCGGGGACCTTCTTAGTACCGTCTGGCTTGATGGCACCAGCCAGCAGTCTACAGAAAGTAGTCTTGCCAGTACCGTTCTCTCCCTGTTTCTATCGTTAGCAGTAATATACTAAGAACCATGTATGGTGTGGCACATTACCATTAGCACGACGATTTCGGAGTCGGTGAAGTCGCCAGCGTCGATACGTAGCCTGAAGTCGCCCATTGTCTTCTCCATCTTAGGGTAGTTGAAAGCGCGGTCCTGAGTGGATTGGAAATCATCGGCACCCTCCGAAATACGGAAAGTCAAGGATTCATCTCGGAATCGCAGGTTTTCGGTGGGAATATGACCATCCAGGAAGATGTTGATACCTTCACGGACCGAGTAGGGTAGAGTCACTACACCATACACGGCGGGCCGACCGTAAAGCACGCAAATGTAATCAGAAAGGTAATCCAGAACGGACAAATCCTGTGACATATAAAGTTAGTAGTGGTCTCATGATGATATGTATACCCCGAGTTTGGTAATTGCTTAAGGGCAATCCACTCCTAGATGACCTCCAAGAAGAATGACCACCTAGATCAATACCAGGTAGGGACTGATCGCCGAAGAACTACTTACATGTTCGACAACGATGACGTAGTTGTCAGAGGCTAAGAGCGAGCGGATCATTCGAGCAGCGGATAAACGCTGTTTAACATCGAGATAGGATGAGGGCTCGTCGAACCTGCAGGGAGTTAGCATATATCAATCAGCATAGGGGCTTCCAAGGATATCTTACATATAGACATCGGCTTTCTGGACGCAGACAGTTCCAATGGCGAACCGCTGAAGCTCACCACCGGACAGCTTGTCTACATCGCGGTCCAGGAGATGGCGGAGCTCAAGTACATCGAGGACCTCCTCTAAGTTGCCTCTAACAGACCGGTGCTCAAGCAGGAATTTGACCGTCTTGTTGGGTGTTCGAACGGCTCGAGGAAGCTGGTCGACATACTGAGGCTTAACAACAGCCTTCAGATCATCTTCAAGCAACTTGGTGAAATAGTCTAACTCGATGGTAAGTTCCTACTCATTCAATATGAATTTCAAAGAGATCCTGATCAACTTACTCTGCAGTTCGGAACCTCTGAAATACTTGATGACATCTTCCCAGTCGGGAGGGTTGTCATATCTCCCCAAGTTCGGCTTCAACTTGCCACTGAGGATCTTCAGGGCGGTAGATTTGCCTATACCGTTGGTACCAACCCTGTAAATACAATTAGTAGTGCGCTTTGGGCAACCTACCGTATACAGGTAGGAAGATGTTGGGATTGCTTACAGGCCAAGGACTTGACCAGGCCGGGGCATGGGAAGACGGTGAAGCTTAAAGCTGTTGGCGGAATACCGATGGGTGACTTGGGTATCCAAGTTGGTTGGCAGGTTGATGATGGTGATGGCATCGACTGCAGTCTCTGGTTAGCTCCTGTAATGGTAACTATCATGTATGGTGTCTTACATGGGCACTTCTTAGGACAGATACCACATCCAATGCAGAGACTCTCCGATATGAAGGCAAGCTTGGAGTCAGGGGATACTTCGATACATAACTTCCCACTGCGGACGACGGGGCAACTATACGGGTTGATATTAGTATATATCTCGGAAAAGACTAGTAGTTTAGGGGAGATGGCGCATCGGACGTACGATCGCTTGCATTCTTGACGGCATTTCTTGGGTTTGCACTGTTGGAAGAATATCGTATGTCAGTAATCAGTAATATCAATATGTGATATGCCATATAGCAAGCAGAATATGCCGTATATGGTATATAGTATATGGTAAACCATGCAGCATGTAGAACACGGAGAATATGCTGCATGGCGCATAGCGGGGCTTAAGATCGCAGGATCAAATGTGTCGCAAAGGATCGTACCTTGTCGTCGTTGACAATGGCAATACTGAGACCCAAAAAGTTAGCAGGGGGGCCAAATGGGAATATAGTTATGATGCACTTGGATGTTCATACCGAGTTAGTTTGGAAGCCATGGCGGACAAATGCCTGTGACGGCAATGGAGATGGCGGGGCGTGTATCGCGATTGATTTCAGAGTGAGACTTAGTTCGAAAACAAGAGGAAAAAAAGAAGCCGAGAATCCAGAGACTTCAGGGTCGGGTTGTCGGTATGGTCCAGGTCGATAGCCCGAGCAGTTGTGTTGTCAACCTTGCTGCCAACCCGATGGACTGAGAGGAAGAAAGACTCGACGCAAGAAGTTGGGATTATCGGAAGGTGTAGTGACGTTGTGGCCTGACGATGAATTTTGAAGTTGTGGACAGACAGCGTCGAGGGGCAGTTTTTACTGCTGCATTCATTGGCCTGCGGGGTCTTTTTTCGATGCCGCTTAATAAATCACTCGATTTCATAGGCTGTTAGGCTGTTAGGCTGTCACCTCGGGGTGCAAGGGCTGCAGAAGGGCTGGTAACCAGCCAGCCCAGCCTGTAGCACGTCGAGTTTTTGTGGGCGGTGTTTGTTCTGCGCTACGGATTGCGTCGGGCTGACCGGCTACCTAGGCATCGTAGCTTACCTAAGAATACATACATACACCCATACACCTACCTACCTACCTAAGTACCTACCTAGGTAGTATCCATTCACTCAGTCACAGTCAGCCAGACGCGGTTCATCTTATCACTATTTAGGTACATACATAGGTATGTAGGTGTGTAGTCGTGACCAACCGTACCCAAGCTTACATACAGAAACCATGGAATGTCCGAGGCTGAAAACCTCCAGGGCAGAACAAGCACGTACGTATATCACCGGCATCACCTGCGTACTCCTAGTTTGTAGGACACCTCGTATTCAATTATTTCTTTTCGGCCAAAGATAGGGGTTATATATACATAGCTAAGTACTCATTCTTGTCTGCTAACATAGTAAAGAGCAGGATCCCAACCGCTGCTGTTATCAACCTGCACAATTGCTTTCGACATAAACCGCTTCTCAGGTACACAGTTTGCCAGTTAGGCATGTAGACATGTAGACCAAGTTGTTTAGGGCGGTACTGGAATAACCTGCATACTGTACACAGGCTCTCAAGAATGGCCATGTCGTTGGTTGTTGTATAGCTGTGAAATACCTTACTTCTAGGGTTCGTACTTATCTCTTTCCGGCTGCCATACAAGCCCACCCAAGGTAAGGCAGGCAGGAGGGGTCAATGCATGGGAGAAGCTCAGGTTAGTTTGACTCGCGCAACTATCGAAGTTCAAGGTTTGCAAACAACAGCGAACCCAACGATGTGGCACACCGAGAAAGACTTAGTACTTAGGTACCTATAACCCAATATACGCGGCCAATCAGTTGGACTGGCATTGTTTTCCCAGATTCCAAACCTGAAGAAGTGTGCAATCTGGAATGCCATACTGGCTGTGCGTCACATCTTTCTAGAGGCAATTGCGTGGAGGTTCATCAACCAACGGCAGGTTTGGCGTAACACCACCATAAAGAAACAAAGAGGTGTTCCCCCTCCCAAGGCGCGCCTCCTCCAGGCCTATTGACCCACGTAATGTTAGGTGCGAGCTATATAGGCAGGCCTTGGGGGCCAAGAGAGAGTAGTATTTCTTTTACTCTGTCTCTGTTACCCCCTATATGGACAGGCCAATGGTACGGACACAGGAGCATCTGCTACTAGGTACCTAAAATAGCTAAGTTGAGACTTGTGAATGTTAAGAGGCCCTTCGTTCGAATGTATGAATATATGGACAACTCTAAAGTCATATACTAGAATCATGAGAACCCCGACAAAGTCGTGACAATCGGAGACCTAGGAGCGATCTGACACCTGGAGCACAAGGAAAAATGTGAAGGATATCGACTGCAGCTATAGCAGTAGGTACCTGCAACAATAGGCAGGATTAAAGTTCTGAGTTTGTTAACTACCTAGGTATCTCATGCATGTGTAGGTATGTAGTTAGGTAATATTCGATGCTCAGAACCTTGGAAGCTGTGGTATCCGTGCGTCCAGATTATCTCATAGAAGTTAACGCTATCTGCTCCTGAGGGGCAGTCAATGGGCTGTTTACTAAGAATTAGAATCTCGAATCTTGGGTCGTGAATCTCGATATGAAGTACAGTCCGATCGATGGAGGGTTGAGGGTTGAGGGTTAAAGGTTGAGGATGGAGGATGGAGGATGGAGCGGTGATATTCGATGGTAGCACGGTCGGTAGAGTGGGGCTTTCGTAACCTGGCTAATCTACCCCGGGCCTAGAGGCTCGGCTGGCAGAGTCTGATTGGCTGACTCCGTCTGTTCAAGGTTGAGGGCCTTGCGCCCATTGAATGGCTAATGGCCCATGGCTCATGGCTCATGGCCCGTGGGAGGCACTCGCGCACTGAGGCACTAGGCTAACTATGCAGTACTCCAGTACCTACCTACCTACCTACTAGGTATGTAGGTAGTACTCTAGTACTCTAGTACATTTGGTACATTAGTGCAGTCCTCTTGCTCCTAGGCATTTTCCACCCACTGCCTGGCCTGCCCGACCCATTTTCCCATTCTGTTCTTCACCTCCAAGAACCAAGAAAAGTCCCAGCAGCACAACCACCCACCCGCACACACTCACTCTCACACGCACCCTCTCACCTACACCACACAACCACCCGCCTGCTAATAGTGCCTCTGGTTTCCGTCAACCACCACCATCTCGCCAGCACCTCTTGGCCTCTTCTTCATATCTGCTGCCTGGAGGACATTGCGTTGATGACTTGTAAGTGCTAAAAATAATTGCCACTCTTTATTAGTCCCTGCACGAGGCTGGCTCGTCTGTCACGTTCCGCCTTGTACTGGATATCGAATCCATCCTCAAGTCGCGTGCATGTGACCTCTTCCATCGCCGTCTTCATGGCTTTCGGTGCTATCAGGAGACTTGGAAATCATGGTGTTCGTTGTTCTTGATACAACCGACGCGTCCAGGCCTTGCCAGGTTGGCTCTTCCATTGCCCATCGCTCTCATCACGTCTTGTCCATCAAACATCAGCCTTGTATCCATCAACCGAATGTCCCATTTGCGCCAGATGTCTTGCTGAGCTCATGCTTCGACATATTCACTCTTTTCTAGCCCTATTCTAGTCGCCACTTCTTGCTCTCTCTCCCGACCCCCATATTGTGCTATGCCAGCCACGTATACTCCAGCTAATCTCGCCGTCTCTTAGCAGGCAGCTTTGTGAAGTGTCGAGCATAATGTCAAGCTCGCCCGAGGCTAGTCTCGCCAATGGCGATAACTCGCCATCGGCTGAGCCCCCTAATAAGATATCCCTCGATGAGCGTCTCAGCGAGAGCGATCTGTCCGAAGTCAATGAGACTGCTGCTCTCCAATCCTCTCCATCCTCTTCCCCATCCCCCTCATCAAACCACCGCGAATCACCTCAACCTGCCGATCCCGAGTCGGACGAATCTGATGACAATGAAAATGATAATGAGGATAACAATGCCTCTGATGATGCCGACTTCGACATGGAGAACCCTGAGAGTCCTGCCCACTCTCAGAGCGACGACCCTCAGGACCAGAGGTCAACTTCGAATGACTCTCGCCGTGTTCCTAAGCGAAAGGCCGTCGCCGAAGAGGATGACTATATAAGGGAAAACCCAGAGCTCTATGGCCTACGGAGAAGTGTATGTTAACTCGGGCTCCGTCGGTGGTAGATACAAAGCTGATTCCTCTCTAGACACGCCCTACGAAGCAGCCCAAGATTGTAAGTATCGCCGTCATTGCCTGCTTTCAATTGTAGTCGATCTTGTAGTAACCCATTGTATATAGGTTGACTCTGATGAAGACGACGAATCCGAATCTGATGTGGTCCCTACAAGCCGTCGTGCAAACAAAAAGTCTCGTGTAGAACAAATATCACGACAATGTAAGTTATTATCGTTGCTCTATACCCTGTCTATATTATTAGATTCTGTAGGCTCACCACAAGCCATGTTTAGCTTCGAAACGGAGCACACCATTGAGACAAACACCTGCCAATGATTCCGATTCGGATAACTATGGCGGAGCTCGTGCTCGAACACTCATCAGAAAGATCCGCCGCCAGCAGTCACAACCGCAATCTACCCCCCTATATGCCGAAAAGCGATGGTCGAACCGTCGTGCAGCTCAGCAGGTACAAAATTACCAAGAGAGCGATCTCGATGAAGACGAGGACGAGGCTACACCGAACTACTACGCGGGTGAAGAGATGGCCGAGGACACCGAATACATTGATAAGATTGTCGGCCACCGCGTCAAAGGTGGTGGGGAATTGACCTCGGACGCGACCAGAGACGACTTCGAGTATAATGTCAAGTGGCAGGGGAAATCGTATTTGCACAATACATGGAGTGACATGGAGACGCTTCGTGGCTACCGTGGCGTCCGAAAACTGGAGAACTACCACAGGAAGATCATAGAGTACGAGCTTGATCTCAAATTCGGCGGTGATGATGTCCCGCCCGAGACTCGCGAGCAATACATGCTGGACAAAGAGCGCGAACAAGAAGCGCTCGAGGATTACACTAAGGTTGAGCGCATTGTTGCTCAACGGAACGGTGAAGACGGCAAGGAGTACTTCGTTAAGTGGAAAGGCTTGACGTACGATCACTGCACATGGGAGCTTGCTTCTGCTATCGATGACGACGCCCAGGATAAGATCGATCAATTCCTCGATCGCCAGTCACGGTTATGGACATCCGATAAATATGAGTCGAACCCTGCGACGAGGAGTAAATTCTTGAAGCTCGACCAGCAGCCTTCCTACGTCGAGGGGGGTGAGCTGAGGGCCTTCCAGCTCACTGGTCTCAACTTTTTAGCCCTCAATTGGTGTAGAGCGAACAATGTCATCCTCGCCGATGAAATGGGCCTTGGAAAAACGGTCCAGACCGTGGCTTTCCTAAGCTGGCTGCGCAATGAGCGCAAGCAAGAGGGCCCCTTCCTCATCGTTGCGCCCCTTAGCGTCATCCCCGCCTGGTGCGATACATTCAACCTGTGGTCCCCAGATCTCAACTATGTGGTGTACCTTGGCAATGCCGAGGCCAGGAGCACAATTCGTGAGCACGAGTTGATGTTCAATGGCAATCCAAAGAAGCCCAAGTTCAATGTACTCGTCACTTCGTATGAGTATATTCTGACTGACGCGGACTTTCTGAGGTCTATCAAATGGCAAGCGCTTGCTGTTGATGAAGCCCACCGCCTCAAAAACAAGGAATCGAGGTTATACGCGGAACTGATGAGCTTTGGCGCGCCTGCGAAAGTCTTGATTACTGGAACCCCCATCCAAAACAACCTCTCGGAACTGGCCTCTCTTCTGGATTTCCTAAACCCTGGCAAGGTCAAGATCGATGAAGATCTAGATACACTCGCTGCCTCCGACGCGCAGGTCAAGCTCCAGGAACTGCATTCTGCCATCGCCCCTTACATCTTGCGGCGTACCAAAGAGACGGTAGAATCTGACCTCCCACCTAAGACGGAGAAGATCATTCGTGTTGAGCTTTCGGATGTTCAACTCGAGTACTATAAAAACATCCTGACGCGCAACTACGCAGCACTGAATGAAGGAAATAATGGCCAAAAGCAATCTCTACTGAACATCGTCATGGAATTGAAGAAAGCCAGCAACCACCCTTATATGTTCCCTGGCGCAGAGGAGAGGGTCCTTGCCGGAAGCGAACGCCGCGAAGACCAGATCAAAGGCCTGATCGCCAGTAGTGGAAAGATGATGCTGCTAGACCAGCTGCTTGCGAAGCTGAAGAAAGACAACCACCGTGTACTGATCTTCAGCCAAATGGTGAAGGTACTTGACATATTGGGAGATTATCTTCGGCTACGCGGGTATCAATTCCAGCGCTTGGATGGAACCGTAGCCGCCGGCCCAAGACGACTCGCCATCAATCACTTCAATGCCGACGAGAGTTCGGATTTCTGCTTCCTACTCTCGACACGTGCAGGTGGTCTGGGCATTAACCTGATGACTGCTGATACTGTCATCATTTTTGATTCGGACTGGAATCCTCAGGCAGATCTTCAGGCTATGGCAAGAGCCCATCGAATTGGGCAGAAGAAACCTGTCACAGTTTATCGCCTCGTTGCAAAGGAAACCATCGAGGAAGAGGTTCTCGAGCGTGCCCGCAACAAGCTCTTGCTGGAGTATCTCGCCATACAACGTGGCGTGACAGATGAGGGCAAGGCGCTACGAGATGAGGCTAAGCAGAAAGGTCTCCGGATCGATGAAGCCAAATCTGCCGACGACATCCAATGGGTGCTGAAAATGCGGTCCCAGAAAATGTTCGAACAGTCTGGTAACCAAGAGAGGTTGGAGCAGCTCGATATCGATTCCATTCTGGAGAATGCCGAAGTCACCAAGACAAAGGTGGATGATAACATCAATCTCAGCACTGGTGGTATTGACTGGGACAACTTCATGCAGTACACCGATGTCAAGGTGGACGACCTCGCTCTGGACTGGGATCAAATCATACCCGCTGAGCAACTTGCCGCAATCAAGGATGACGAGGTAAAGAAGAAGGAAGACGAGTTCTTAGCGAAGGAGCTAGAGGCAAGTGCACCTCGTAGAGCTGCACTCAAGAGTTCGAGGACAAATGGCGATTCTGAACGGGCCGAACGCATTGCGAAGAAGCGAGAAAGAGAACAGCTCAAGCAGGAGCGTCTTGAGGAGCAGCGAGCGATGCTTTCTGATCCACGACGACCGCTCAACGAAAAGGAGACACGTAACCTTGTTAGAGCTTTCATGCGCTACGGCTACATTGAGGATCGTCCTGATGAGCTGTTGCGCGATGCTCGTTTGAGTGATCGCGACCGCGATTACATCCGCGACGTCCTGCAGGAACTCGTCGGCGCCGCCCGTGACGCGATAGACAGGAACAACGACGAGATTCGAATGGCAGAGCAGCAGTTCAAGAAGAAGATGACGAAGAAAGATATAAAGGCTGTGATGTTTGACTTCGCCGAGGTGAAGAAAATCAATGCCGAAACAATCCTCGATCGTCCGCCTCAGCAACGTCTTCTTCGCCGTATACTCAGGAGCTATGTAGACTTTCGGGCTTTCCGCCTTCCTGAGGCTACCAAAGCAGCACACTACAGCTGCGAATGGACGGCTCGCGAAGATGGAATGCTTCTTGTTGGTATCGACCGATACGGGTTTGGCGCTTGGACACAAATCCGGGACGATAAAGAACTTGGAATGCAGGAGAAGTTCTTCCTAGAGGAGCACCGCATCGAAAAGAAACAGGAGCGCGAGCACGCCGAGACGAAGGGTGCCAAGGCTCCTGGAGCCGTCCATTTGGTGCGACGTGCTGAATATCTGCTTTCGGTGCTCACGTCTGTTCATTCGGACGACGTCAACGCGCAAAAGGTTGTTGAAAATCACCACCGTAACAACAAGAAAGCCGGCCATTCGCTTACTAATGGTTACCGCCATTCCGACAAGGCGGGCTCTGTATCTGCTTCCCCCGTCCCTCGAGACATTAAGAAGGTCTCACATCGGGAACGAGAAATAGAGCACGATCGCCTTCACTTTGGTAGGAGGGATCATCATCGTTCCCGCAGCAGCCTAGGCGACGGCAACACTCCCAGACCAGACTCCAAGAGGAAGCACAGCGGCGAGGTCGACGACAGACGGCACAAGCAGCGTCGAATGGAGGAGGCCCGCCGCAGCGAAGCTGTTCAAGCGGATACCGAAGAGGTAGATGATCAGCGCAATGCCCCCCTCATTGAGGCCCTCATGCAACCGATCTGGACACATGTTCAGAAAGTTGAATCATGTACCAGGACCAACATACCCGGCGCTAAAGCCAGAGCCAGAGTTCTGAAATCCGAGATAACCCACATCGGTGACTTCATCGAGGGGTTGTATAAGACCTCGGGTTTGAAATCAGATGAGGTTGCAGAGCTTAAGCCCAAACTATGGTATGTTCCCTTTCCAACACGAAGCCGTTGCATATGCTAACTAGCGATAGGCGATTTATTTCCAAGAAGATTCCTGCGTCGGAGAAGCAGTCCTCGGGCAAGCCTGAGAAGGAGAAAGAGAAGCCATCGTCCGAGAAGCCGTCTTCTCAAGGGATGACTGGTCCAAGGCTGGCAGCTCTTTACAAGCAACTAAAACAACAGCAGGGCGAGGCGCAGAACGGCGAAACCCATAAGCCAAAAGCCTCCGGTTCGGCCGTCACGAACGGATCTTCTCGCGGAGAGTCATCCAAGTCAAATCACTCATGACTACCACCGCTGCGCCTTCATGGGGTACCAGAGGGCTGGGACACCACTAGGCGCATGGTCTAGCAGCATGACCATCAATCACATTGCATCAAGCGGCGTTACGGTTCGGGCATCGTATAGACTTCGAGGAAATGTATTTTCTCCATTTCTCTCTCAAGGTCTGGAATCATGATTCATACCCGGCGGAAAAGCATGGTTGTTACAGGAGGGGAAGTTCCGGAGTTTCTATGGTTCTTGTTCATTTCATTTTATCTCGATTCATTTATCGATTTTGCATGGGTCTTCCTATGCCGCCCTGATCATCGGCAAGGCATACTTGATCATCTAAACAAGACGGAGGGAGACGACTGAGAAAGAGGGGAAACAACAACTGCATCTTTGTTATGTTGATGGCATCCGACTTCATAGTCAGTCATCAATAGGCTATCCCGACCAGCACTGCCGCCGCAGGGTAAATCACGGGTTCTTCAGATCCTTTATGATTAGAGGTTCCCATAGACAACCGCGTATAGCGCCTTGCGCACGTTGCCCTCGCGGGAGCACTGTGAGGGAAAGAGGGGAGGAAAAAAGGGTGTGGTTGCCGTTGGTTGTTTTTAATAACTCGTTTCATCGTGGAGGGTGGGCTTTACATGTGTAATGAAGGGTTGATTATGGTATGTGTGGTTGTCCATGTGTGCGTTGTTATTTGTTGGGATACACCGCACTCTGCTGCGGTGCAGTACCTATTCTAACAACGCCAGAGGGCTAGACGGCATCTGGCCGCTCACTGAATACCTACATAGTACCTACCTAACTTACGATATAACAATACATAACATTGCCGACAGTAGTAAGTAGCCTCAGGTGTCGCCACCACCAACCATCGTCATCATTACCACAGCCCATGATTGACCACACACTAAACACTGCCCACCATGTCAGTACCAGTACCAGTACCAGTTGGCCGTTCTTATGATAGAGATAGCCCCTGATTAAATGACATATCATCACATACCCCGCCTTCGCCTTGTCTTGCTCCTTGCCATGTACACAGAGTATCTTTTACATACCCGCGCGGTCTCTTGCTTCGCTATGTAAGTAGGTATATTATACCATCGTAGCGGTGGTACAGTACAATAAATACTTAGGTATCAAGGATCGCGTATTAGTGGTCATAAATGCCCATCCATCTATCCATCCATCCATTCACCCGTCCTTTGCCTGCCCGTCATGCAATAGAAAGCATATGCCTACATGTAGGCTGGGCACCCTGCTTAGCTACCTGCCCTACTACCTACGAAGTACTTACCTTACCTACCTACTTACTAAGGTACTATACAGGGACTGGCAAAATGAATAGCGGGTGGGCGAGTTGGGGAGAGGGAGGTGGTACGTAGATAGGTACTTGTATCAACACCTAGGCACGTGACTGACTATTATCTCATTTGCTTGCTTGGGAGGAGCTTGGGGGGTTAGATATATAGAAGCTTTATAAAATGTAGGTACATAGGTACAGTGAGAGATTTCAACGGGTAGATGGATGGATGGATGATATTACTAGTTGGTGGTGGTAGTAATAGATATAGCAATAATAGTACTGATATGGAAGAAGAAAGAGCCTATCCCTCTCTCCCACCCTATATATCGATAGATCTGCCGCCGTACAGGGCAGACAGATAGATAGACGTACAGCACACAGGCTGCCTTTGTCCCGTGCGCAGTGCAGTACGTCTGCGGTAAGCAGCTAGCTATTCAGAATGCGATGTGATGAACAAAAGTCTAGTCAGATTACCGTGACCCCCTCCCTTGCCTTTCCCCAACCCATAAACGCCGTCGGGATTCGTCCGCTCGTTGGTCTCGCTAGTCCTCCTTTTCATGAGAAAAATATCGATCCCCCTTCGCTCCTGCTCCCTTTCCCCTCTCCGGCCTCCGACTTCAGACCCATCGACACTCGAGACTAGACAGATCTGCTCGCTCCAGGACCGGCCGAGAGACTAGCAGACGGTCTCGCTTATAAGTGGGTGGGTAGGTAGGTAGGTAGGTAGGTAGGTGTTTTTCGTGTGTGATTTAGATGTTATGTACATGTTGATTTAATAGTCAGGTCGGTCGTTGGTCCGTCGGAAAGTCATGCATTCCATCCAAGTCCAGGTCAAAGGGAAGGGAAGAGACAGGACAGGACAGGTCCGGAAGGCGAATAAACACGAGGGCCGGGTATCGTTGAGACAACAGCAAGAGAGGAATCAAGAATCAGAAGTAGTAACAACACGAGTTGGGACTATGTCCAGTCCCAAGTTGTTTCGCTAGGTAGTCGAGCCGCTGCTCGCTCGTCAATTGTAGAATCGAGCGCGTACGCGAGGTGTTTGTTGGTTTGTTGAAGGAAAGCTTCCTTCAATTCAGTCAATGAACGATCCCAGCGCGCCCCGGGGTCTAGACGGGGGCGTGATCGTCTCGCGAGGCGAGGAGGAGTGCTGCGAGTTCGGACGCGAATGCGACTGCGTGGGCGTGGCGGGCGGCGCATACACGCTGTTCTCCTGCTTGATCTGCGTGTCGACCGCCAGCTGCGTCTCGAGCGAGTCCCGCGCCTTCTTCGGGGCCCTGGGCCGGAGGGAGAAGTCGTTGTAGAGGATCGCCGCCCTGGCATTCGCCGAGGACGGGGAGGCGTCGAGCGCCGCCAGCACGCGCTTCGCGGGGATCTTCTGCTGGGGCGGGACGCTGGCCGCCGGTTTCGTGGTCTTGAGGATGGTGTTGATGGTGTTGCTCGGCTTGGCCGAGGCCGCTGCTGCTGCCGCTGCCTTCTTCGTCTGTCTTGGCTTCCGTGGTGCGGGCTTCTTGTTCCCTTTGGTCGCCGCCGCCGCCCCCTTAGAAGTCGCGGTAGTGGTCGTAGAGCTAGGCTTCGCGGCGGTCTGGTTGGGGAAGACGAGTTTGCTCTGCTTCTGGCTGTCCTTGGGCTTCCCGGCCGGCAAGGACGTCCTAGAGCGCATCTTAGGACTGGCAGTTGGCGTGGGAATACCTTGGACCTTCTCGATCGACTTCGGCTTCGCTTCCACGGGAGTGCTGTCACGTGACTCGTCCTTGATGATAGTAGCAGCCTTCTCAGCCGCGGTTTGGCGAATCTCGACCTCGATGGCATGGCCATTGCGTATCTTGCGTATCGCTTCTTCGTGTTGCTTGTCGTCCATGATAACCTCCTCTCCCTGTTCGATGTTCTGATCCCAATGAGGAAGCGCGACCAGAGACGCTACCTCGTCACACTTCCCCTGCACCACCAGATCCCAGCAATCTTTTAGGTCTGCGCCGCTTGGTTCTGAATCCAAGTTGATCCATGCTGTTAAGCCATCTTTTCGTTTCCGTGTCACCTGACACATATCCTTCACCATATTCCGCACACCCGGGATCTTCATGCTCGTACCCACGACCAGAACTGCGTCCGGACGAGCGCGCAAGTCCGCCTTCACTACATTCGCAATGGCTTCCTCGTCGGGATTGAATTCGTTGTATAGAACCATGCGCGGCCGCAACCTTCCAATGCCATGACTGCGCTTACCTGCATGCGAAGTGCGCACGTTGTCCGTCTCCTCGCATGCCTTACAGGGTGGTGTTTCGGGGCCCTCGAAAAGAGAGCCGTCGAAATCGCTGATCTCGCCACACTTCGAGCATACCATCTTGGCCAGACCCCCATGGAGCTGAATCGTTTTGGGCCAGGGACCTTTCGTGTTAAGCGGCACATCGGTAGTGAGCGGCCCCATCGAAGTATCGAGACCATCCACGTTCTGTGAGTAGAGGCGTAGTAGGCGACCTTCTTTAGCTAGAGAAGCGACCAGGTGGTGAAATGCGGTGGGTTGGGCGTTCCTCGTAAGATGTGCCAACTCCCGCACCATGGTATGGAAAGACGATGTGGTAGAGTCATGTTTGTAGACAGATGCGTCGAACAGATGCTTTCCCGATGCCTTCAGCTTGTGTTGATTCCGTAGCGTTGCGAAGAGACCATGCGCCGAGCGGAAATCGGGGACTGCAAACCCAGGTGTTAGCAAGAAGCAAGCGCGTACCCTCTACTAGGATGTAAGAGGGTGCAAGAGAATTGTAAGGGAAATCATATACGCACTCCCAGCAGAGACAGAGATTCCGGCACCAGCAATGACGACAATCTTCTTCCGCTTCCGGAGGGCCGAGGTGAGCTGATCCAGCAGCTCCTCCTCGTGGGGGCTCAGCTCTTGGGGAGATTGCAGCGTCAAATGCTCGGTCGTGCGCGGCTTCGGTTCCGTCTTCCTGCGCTTGGCCGGCGGTGGACCGTCGGGATTGACGCAGATCTCAGCCTCGACGGAATCGGGACACGACTTCATTGGCGATGCGCTGCCCGACGGGACTGTGGAGGGCGGCGACAGAGGGCGGGCGGTTCCGTATGCCATGGAGGTGCGCGGCGAGATGGTAGGCGATGCTGTGAGTACCGATAGTGGAGAAGATGGAGGTTCGGAAGAAGAAGAGGGTGGGTCGGAAAGGTCTGAGGATGAGGACGTGTCCATTGTAAATCAAAGGCGACGACAATGAAGTCGACAGACAGTGGCTTTTTCGTGATCCAGGTGCGATGTGTTGTATACCTGGACTGATTGTGGAGACGGCGGGAACCTTGTTACGGAGAAAGAAGTAACAGAAGGTGATAGGGTAGGATAGGATAAAGGGATTAAGAAAGTAGGTAACCGGCGTTATCTAGTCCAGAGGCCTACTTCAGGTGGTAGAGACTAGATGACTCGATTGCTAGATTACTAGTTGGTTTACTGGAGGATAAGTCCGCTGAAACGAATGTGTGCTGTACGGTATCGCTGTCGGGTGTCGGTGTCGGTGTCGGTGTCGGTGTAGTTGCGATGCAGCGCTGCGGTTGCACATTCGATGGTCGGAGTCGGGTTGTTTAAGTCTATGTATATGTAGGTTGGGGGGGCCGCGAGTTTATGTCATTGTCCCTCCTTGGGAGTTAGCGGGTTTTTTGTTGTGCTCTTTTTTACCCCCTTCGCTCTCTCTCCTCTAAAAGCTTGTTTAGCTTATTTCTGCCCGGAGGTAATTTGGTCGAGGGTCGCGCGTGCTTTTCGCGCGTTCCAGATCAGGCGTGTTGGGCTCGCGTGCTGTTGGTTACGAAGACCGAGAGGTAACCAAATGTTCAGTCAATCAATCCTATTGTTAACCTGTTAACCTGTTGACTTATGCTTATGTTGATTACACGGAGGCGAGTTGTAAATTGCTATAACAAAGAAAGACAAAAGGGGCTATTGCCGCTCCTTACTAGTACAGTGCCGGTACTCGGTAGACAGGCAGCTGACAGGGTCAGGTAGCAAGTCAGGCTGGGTAGATGTAGATATGTAGGTTCAGTTCAGTTCCCTCAATTCTGTTCCGAAGTCCAATTCTTTGAAAAGGCAGAGTGGAGGAGGAAACGGTATGGGTATGTAGAATTGGGGGTCTAGGACTATCTGGAGTATGCGCCTACCTCGGCTGCTTGGGTGCATGCTGCGAAGTAGGTATGTAGAAATAAATAACACATTGGCTCCGAGTCAGAGTTGTTCATTCATGATGTTAATCCAAACAATGGAATAATACAATAATAACCTGTGACCTGTCAGGATAGGGTTATCACCGCAATTGGCGGTCAGCTTATGCATTTTCTATTGTATTAGTTATCTACTTTTACTACTTCGCCCAGTTCGCCTTCGTAGATTACCGAATGAGTAAAGGCGATTCGATTCTGACATCCATCGTACCCCTTTGCGTGCGACCGACCGTCGTGTCACCTCTCATGTATACCTACCTAGGTATGCAATATAGCCACCTACCCAGGTACCTACATACATACCTCGCTGACCTGTTGAAACAACGCGCAAGCAATTCGTCAAAAGGTCAAGCCAAAAGTCTCACGAGTCAAGGGCTACCTACATAGGTATAGTCGTCTCCTATTTCTCCTGTTGTCGCGTTGCTCTGTTGTTGCTCAGCAAGCAGCACAGGTAGGAACGGCTCTAGTTTGGAAGTCTCCAGTTCCTTGCATCTGGTCCACTAGGGATCATTCCAGCCACAACAGCCACATTAGTCCCCATTTATATCTAGATCTTTGTCTCAGATTTCCCACCTGCCGATCCCCGTCTGCCCGTGTCTATTGTGGCTGCTGGCCCATGCATGCAGCTAGGTAAGGTCGGGTGGTATGTACATACATGTAGGTTCCTCAGCAGATGCCGTCATCGTGGCTAGTGACCGCCTACCTACTACCTAGGTACAGTACTATGTATGTACAGTTACTTCAGGTTCTGTAGGGTTACCTACTACTTCGCACTTCAGTTCTAGCTTCTGCCAGTGTCAGCTTATCACCTTATGAGGCTCTTGACGCTAACTCGAAAAGAGATAAAGACATTCAGGGCCTTCAGGTCATTGGTTCGCCGGGGATAGTACGAAGTATCGCGTTCATCATTTACGACATCCGGACCAGCTCTGGACTCGCACCCTTCCAAGGTTGAATGCTCGGCTCTACCTATTGTCAGCCTTGCCGCCTCGCATTATCTAATCAACTCTACCTTTCCAAGGCCATCAGCAAATGTAACTCTAACTTTGCGGCTACTGCCTTTCTGATTGTTTGTCATATCAATAGCAATCAAGATTCAATCATACCGTATTGTGCGCCGAAGCGGAGAGTGAGACCCGTTCTTCAAGGTTGGGATGGTTGTTTCGAACTGCTAGAAACCTTGATCCCTTGGGATAGGAATAGGAATAGACGATAGATCCGGATCTTTACTTAAGGCTCTACTTAAGTCTTCTTTTCCCAGTCATCCACTCTGCCACTCACTCAAGCAACACACAAAATCCGACAGGCTTCGGGAGAATCTGCTAGTGGCCTGTATCACTTCTGCGTCGGCCGATGCATGCGCCAGCATCTCCTAAGAGTCTAATATTGACTTATATATATATATGTCATGACGGCTAACAGGATGCCTCTTCTATTGGGTAACCCGATGGATGGCGATGCCATGCAGGTCGATCTGGACGACGTTGACGATCTCTTTGGTGATGGTGTACAGCTTGGTCTTCATACTCGTCCGCCAAGCAAGCGATTGCAACAGAGATTGGATGAGCTGCGTAGTAGGGGCGCATGTCGGTACGTCCCCCAGCCCCGTATAGCTTTATAGATGCGCACTTGAGCCCGTATCTGACACCTTTATATAGAGGCATTGCTTGGTCAAAGACTGGTACAATAGCTTCGATTGTCCCCGGCGGTCAATCTCTGGAGCTGAGATATATCCGTGCCGATCCCAAGGACGGCACCTGGGGGTTAAGCGAGCCAACCCCCTTTGTGCCGTGGCCGAATCTTGCTGGAGGACCGATCGTCCACCTTTCTTGGAGCCCAATGAATAGCTCCTCAGAACTCGCTGTTGTCGACGCCGTGGGACGGGTCTTAATATTCAGCGTTGGGGCTAATCTAAACCGGCCGACGCTTATTCGCAGGTGGGACTCTGACCCTGTAGATGACCTCCATGCTGTAGTAGGCACCTATTGGCTGAATGTCAAACCTTCAAACTCTGCCAAGGTGAGTGTATATCAAGTCCATTCAGAACACAGGCTGCTGACTGCATTTTAAGTTTAATCCCGTGTACGGACCTGTCGTCAAAAATGAAAACAACAATAATTATAATTACGAGATTTCCTCTATTCCAAGCAACCCTCCATATCACCCCTTTGCTGGCCGCTCTGCTTTTATATGCGTTACAACCAACGGTCTGCTCAGGCTTTTCTGGTTCTCCAACAGCGGCGGCAAGATCGAAGAAACCACTCTAGGACTCGAGACCGTTACCTCAGCAGATGATCTTGTAACTCACGCAGCTGTGTGTTCTGATTTTAAGAGTAAGTATATTCGAGGGGGGGTCCGGTCTATCAGCTTGCTAACTCTGTAGACAAATGTATGTTCGTTGCTGTTACCACGGCATCGAAACAGGTCCGGGTGGTGCAAGTTATAATCAACTGGAACGTCCCCAAACAAGAAAATCCGCAGCAAGGACTGCCTACTGGGGGCTTTCAATTCGGTCCGCCAACTCTCATGCAGAGACATGTCGCTTTAACTAGTTGGTTTCAAGCTGGCATCAGCAATACCCACCTAGAATCGTCGATGACCAAGATATCTCATCTCGAGTGGCTTCCCGGAGTACCTGTTATGGCTACAAAATCGTTCTCGAACCCGGTTGTGTTGACTGTTCGGTCGTTTGTACCCCCTCCAAATTCGCCATACAACCAAGAGGTCCAGAGCGTGATTGATCGCTGGGAACTACTCATGGAGCAGAAGGAGAACTTGCATCCTAGGTTTGAACAGCTCGGCTCAAGGAGGAATAGCACTAATCATCAACAACCCGTACGACCCAGACCCTTTCTTGCGAAGGTACCATTGCTAATTACTCTTACAGGCGTCGATCAGACTGATGAAGCTTGATTCCATTGTTGTGAACAAGATCGTAACGGGCGTGTCTGTGTTATCGTACGGTAAAATCATATGCTTCACTTACACCGATGGTAGTGTGGAGTACCGTGATCGATTTACCATGGAGGAGTTATATACCGATGTCAATCTGAATCGGATCAACTCGATACTCGAAGTCGGTTTCACTCAGCGGGGAGACCATCTATGTAAGTACCCGTCGGCTCGCCACACGCTGTTCGTCCTAGCTAACGAAGACACCAGCTCTCCAGACGGCACTTTCGCCAACCAACTTCTCTGTTGTTGATATATTAGAGGATGGCAAGATCAAATGGTATCCCATCAATTACACTCTGAATGATCCGTCAATGATGACCGATGGTTGGTAACCATTCCTGTACTACTATGTGTTGTCCACTGACACCCGTCCAGCTCAGCTTTCGGCCGTGGTTGCTGGCATCACGGCAGCGACAGCCAATGCCGTAACATCAAATAGCAATATGGATGATATACTAGCTATTGCTAGACCTTTCTCACACAAAGACCGTATATCTCCCCCCTATAACCCGTTGGTGTGTATGGAGCTCCGTGCTGACTCTCGTTAGGCTTTATTGCGTCCTGGGTTAATGAACTAGTTCGGGTCTTGAAAATCGCCGTTGATTATTCCGAGGAGGCCCCTCACGACCAACTTATGCGAAACCACCAAATGCAGATTTGCCTCAGTATCCTCCATCATCTCGGTTGGAAAGGGGAGTACCAGCCCAGGGAGTTCAGCAGTAAGCTGGCCCTAATTATGCTCAATCTACGCAACATCGTCATATTGATCACCATGGCAAACAACACCAATGCCTTAAGGGGGGCGGCAAACCCTATGGATGACCCAGGTAGGTCGCATCTTATGAGTCAGCAATCATAGTATCATCTACTAATTTTGGCTCCAGACGTCGTCAATGCGTTGGCCGGGTGTTGCAGGTGGACAGTAGACTTGCTCAGTTGGCTGTGCGACTCGCTCTTCTGCCTCTTGAACGACAACAAGTTCAAAGGCATACTCACAAACCAGGCGCAGTTCTCGCAGCTGACCAGCTACCTCCACGAGAAGAATGAGATTGCCCTGCACATGGTCTTGTGCTCCTCGATCCGGAGCCTGCTCGGCGGCGTCTGCCGCCGCATCACAGTATTGCACAACCTCTCGCACCGCGCCATCAGCCACTACGAGTTAAACAACCCCAACACAGCCCCTGGCGCCGGCGGCAAGGGCAGCGGCAACAGCAACAACAACGGCTACGGGTCGCCGCTTCACATCGCCTACCAGAAGGTCTACCGCCACACGTCGGCCGCATTGATCAACCCGGAAGCCTTCCAGACGCTCCTGGCCTCCCTGAACCGCGAGGTCCGCGAGGTCTACAGCAAGTCGTTCGCCAAGATGGCCGAGCAGGCCAGCAAAGCGCAGAACCAGAACCAGCCGCAGCCGCAGTCGCAGCAGCAGCAGCAGCACCAGAAGAACCTGGCCGACGACGCCATCGCCCGCGCCCGCCAGCATTGCGAGCTGCAGATGCTGCTGGGCCAGGCCCCGCCCTCCACCTTCCAGCCCCTCATCGCCAAGTTCCTGTACCAGGACCTGGCGGCCTTCCGCGACGGGCCCGGGAACGGGAACAGCAGCGGCAGCGGCGCGGCGGGGGCGGGAGCGGGGGTGATCGACCCCGCCCTCCTCTACTTCGCCGACTACGACATCCTCGAGGTCGACGACACCCCGGGGGCCCTCGAGCGCCGCCGCGCCCGCGGCGCTCGCGTCGACCTCTTCAAGCGCGTCGAGATCACCAGGCCCCACTCGCGCTCGCGCTCGTCTGGGGGCGCTGCCGAGAACGGCAGCAACAATATCCCCTGGCGCCGCTGCGTCCGCTGCGCCAGCGTTATGGAGGACGTCGCTTCCGCTGCCGCGGCAGCGGCTGCGGCGAATGGGGGTGGGAGTGGGAATAACAGCAACAACAACCACAAACCCCAGATCAACTTCGTCCTGAGCCAGCAGCGCAACTGCTGCTGTGGGGGGCGGCTGGCTTGGCTGCCTTAGACTAGGGGGTGGAGGGAAGAAACAGCAAAAGCAGCGGCAGTAGGTCGTTTGTGCGGAGGCGAGGGCAAGGCGGTGGTGGTGATGTCGGGACTGCTCTGGTCTGGTCTCGCTCGGGGCTAGGATGGTCGCCGGTTAGCCGGTCAGTTCATCCCGAGGTATAGAAAGGTATAGGCAGAATGCCAAAATATACGATCGGGCGAGGTGGAGGTAGAGATGGAGATGGAAAACCCGGAGCTGGCTCTCTAGGGTCCATCGGCGGGATGCGAGCGAGCGGGCGAGGTTGGTTGGCTAAGAAAGTCGGTTTATAGTAAGTAGTTCGTAGATTGTGGGAAGGTTGGTAGTTCATTATTGATGAATGTCTTCCTGGTTGAAGAATCCATTTCCTATATTCGTGTTCTTGGTCTTGATCCCCGTCGTATCCCTACGGTAGCGTGTTGTGTCCTCGTTTTACTTGATTATTTGTAGGGGGCTATAAGGGAAGAAATGGGCAAGATGATGTTAGGGCCGGTCTTGTACTTGGCTGCCGCTGGTGCTGCTGGTGCTGCTGGTGCTGCTGTTCGTCATCGTCGTCGTTTTTGCCATTGGTTCGGAAAGCGTCTTTGGCTACATACCGGGATTATGACTTGTTTCATTAGGTTAATATCGAACGTTTCATGCCAGCCACTATAAGACTCGTTGGCATGGTGCCATGGATATCATGGGTATTAGTCAAGACAGAACATGTCACTCTTACGAACATGCTTTTGGTCCCATAAGAGACGAGCGCCGAGTGATGGGTGTTCATGACCCCTGAAGGTCGCACGCATGGCATTTCTTTACTCATAATGTATTGAGGATCCATCGCCGTACTCGTTCGTGTCAACATCATGCAGGATCTCAGTGTCGATCTTCGTCTTATGATAGTCAGCCACGGCCGTTGCGTGATGACCGTGGTGGAGGAGCTAATCAAGCAGCACGTTTGACGTGTTTTTGAAGTAATTCCTTGATGCCTATCACCATCACTATTATTACTCCTCCAAGATGTGAGTTCTGCTGGCTTTTGACGGCCCATCCTGTTTCTACATAGGTAGATAGGAGCATGAGGATACTGACCTCGTCCACAAGTGGCCAGCCAGTCGTCGAGCGTGAGCGAGTACGATATCGCGCAGTACGACGGTTCCGGCTCCGACCCGGCGCCACCGGCGTTTCCCCATCACGCTGCCCGACATGCAACAAGCTCTCGACCGTGTTTGCCCCCGTTTCCGCCTCCGCTAGCAGCAAATCCGGCACCCCGCGCACCAGCTAACTCCGAGCCGGCCTGCCCCGCCGACCCCGCCTCCGAGCGCGACAAGCCGACACCTGGCTCGTCGCTCGGCACCGTCACCATCACCGTCACGGCGTGCTTGCACCACGTTGGCGGGTTCCCACCGCAACGGAGGAGGCCGGTGGTGAACGGTGAGCTGACTTTTTGTGTTACTTATCAGGGGTAACACGTAGTCATTGCACAATTGCACAGTACTTTTGTGATTGGCTGACTAAGATAGAATATGGTTTTATGCTACGTAGTACTTCTACCTACTTTAGGTGCTCGCATTCCTATTAGCTAGATCCGTGGAAGCTGACAAGCGAGCGAGGCTTGGAAATAAGCGACTACCTAGTTGGGTACGGCTGACGTTGAACCAGCCAGTCGGCCCCCATACGTGAGGGCCGGAGACGTCAGCACCGGGGCTGGGCGTGTAGGTATTAGGCGCATGCAGATGGCTGGATTTGGGTAACCCTTGATTTGGGTATTACTACAGGTCACTTGTATGACGGTTACTAGTAGGTACTTTATCTTTATCTTACTAGATGCCTTGTGAGATGCTAATTAGCTGACCGGCTGCTCCCTTCGCTGAGTAATAAAGTCTAGACTTAGCTCTTCTTTACTAGCCCCCTGCGGAAAACACAAATCATCTAGAACTAGACTACCTCCCACATCCCATCCGACTTCTCGGCGTACGTACTTACATGCGTACGGACTTACGAGAACATTGCACCCGGATGAGCCGGGACAGGAATTGGAGACAAAAAGAAACCAACTCACTAAACAAGAAGCCACCGCCATTCCCCGGATGTGCGGCATTTTCACGCTATCCACATGATACGTGTGGTGTGGTGTGGTGTGGTATGGTTGACTATGAGGTTGCGCCAATTTTCTTTGCCCTTTTTTTGCTCGTCAAAAAGAACTACTCACTACGTAGCACACTAGCAAAATACTAGACGAGGTGACGAGTCACCCCTCACTTCGGAGGGCCGGAAAGCGCGTAAAGCTGTTTTGGATAGGATATGATATGATATAGTATGGTATTCAGAGCCATGTGCTATCAAAAAATTGCGATTGTGGTATCTCTTTCAAGGAAAATGCTCAAAAATGCGACAATGCCTGTGTCCGCGTCTAATGAGGGTATCTAAATGAGTGAGGGTGTGTATGCAAGTATATGCAAGATGGTCCGTCTATATGCGTTTATGAGTCCCAGACCTGTGTATGTGTGTGTAGTGTGTGTTTGTGCGCGAGCGCGCACGCTTGTGAAGCCTTCCGCTTGGGCGGGATGTGTTCTTATGAATGCGAATGAGCCATGGATGCTCCATGGCCATGCCCTCAAACGCCGTGCCGTATAATTGTAGAAGCAGGTATATGCTTTCGGCCCCCATGATGAAAACATGTGTAATCACCCCCTGGCATATCTGGAAAGCCCCCAATAACGCCAATTAAAATGCAAAATGCTTCCCTCCCCTTCCCCGTCGTGAACTCCACCTCAACTCCCATCGTAACTCGTATATAATGTCATGGTCTCATCGCGTTCGAGAAGAGCACCAGTCTCTGTAGTAAGAGTAATCGTCGTCGTTCATCGTTGTCGTTGTCGTCCTTGTGGCTGTCTATGGCGTAGTGAAGTAGCGATACGTGGCGGCCGTGTGGACGACTGCATTGGACCCCCGTGGTAGTAGTAGGTATGCGCTGCCGAGCCTGGCGAGGCAGGCTCGGCTTGCAACGCCACGGCGCTCAGTTTTTTAAATACGCCTTCTGCATGGCGGGATCTTCGGCGGTCCTCGAGGCCCGCGGCGACGATATGGGCGTGGGCACCGTCCAGGTGGACTCGGCCGTCGAGTCCCGCGACTTGGGCCACGCCTTCTCGACGTCCGACACGGAGCCGGCGTGCTTCTCTTCCGTGGGGACCCGGCCGAAGATCCGCTGCCAGTACAGGGACAGCACCAGCACGATCGCCGTGAAGACGAGGACGCCCACGACGATGCCGACAACGGTTCCGATGAGGTTGGCCATGGCGACTGAGGGTGGTGCTTATGATGTCGAGGGGGGCAGCCCGGAGATATGAGGCTTGGTGTAGTAGATTTGGGTCGTCCGGAACCTTTTCCCCTTCTTATCTTTCTATACTGTTGTACTTTTTTCCGTTCGAAGTCGTAAGTCGTATGATGTATAGGTTCGGGGGTGTATATGGGTATATATATATTCTCCCCTGACGTGCTCGGCTGATGGGATATGGAAATAGTGTAGGAAATGGGGAATTCTTTTTATGTATTTTTATGTATCTTTACTGCTGCACTGCAACATGGAACCGGGACCGGAACAAAAGGAAAACACAAATAATAAATCTTACTGTTTCTGTAGGTGGTGGAACGAAACGAGCACCGGCCTGCCTGTCCGGATGAGCAGGAAGCGTGAGCCCTTATACTCACTACATACTTACTAGTACCTATGGCAAGGCATGGCAAGGCATGGCAAGGCATGGCAAGGCATGGCAAGGCATGGCAAGGTATGGCAAGCGTGCCAGGCTGCCAGCAGACGGGGGCGCCCAGGACGGCCCAGGGCGCTTGCAACGTCATACGCTAGAAGTCTCACTTGACACTGACGGCCGAGCTGGCCCGCTGGCGACCTGGACGATTCTAGCGATTCGCTAGCAGGCTCCGCTCAGCGAAACAGAGCGGCAATTGGAGGGTGGGCGATCCCCAAACGGGGTTCGGCCGGGCATTGGCATGTGTAATCCCAAGAGTCCAAGACTCCCGAGACCCAGAGAGACCGCAGGGAAAAGGAAAAGAGAGAGAGAGAAGCACGCGGTGTGGTCGTGGGTTGCTATTTTTTGATTTCGAGCGGCCGCTTGCTCGACCGACCCTGTCCTGTCATGCCTCAGCTCAGGTTCCAGTCGTACCGGTCATGACCGTATCGTATAACTAATGAGGCTGTATAACGAACTCCGCATACCCGGGGACACAGATAATAAAAAATTCAGAAATAAGATAAAAAACCTGGAAATCAAATCAAATGCTTCCTTAAGATCTACGCGCATACCTGCCCGTGTATCTGCTGTATGTATGTAGGTATGTAGGTATGTACTGTTTGTGCGTGCAACCCGCACCCACCGATTCCACACGATTCGCCCATGGGGCGCCATGTCAGCTGCAGGTATGAGAGACGCTGAGACAGAGGTGCCGCATAGACGGACGGCAAGACCTGAGACCCCTGGCCAACCGGGCAGAGGGACCCTGATCAGCGACACTGCCCCGCCTTTCCCGCCGGGCATGCATAGTTATGTATGCTGGACAGGCTACATACAAACATACAACAGCTGTGCAGAACCGGGCAGATTCGTTCAGATCAGGTCGGTCAGTCGAACGCCGTCAGGATTTGTGTGTCATGAGCCGCAGTCACTGCAGATGCTGGGTCACTGCTGCCAGTCACTGCCAGATCCCATTACCTACATACCTAGTTACCTACCAATAGTATGTACATTCCTACTAGAGAGGTCGCTTTTCGTCATCTCGCGGCTGACACGCGTACAACAAGACGACACTTGGCCCGGGCGGGAGAGCGGCAGGGCGGCAGAGCGGTAGAGCGGTAGAGCGGCAAGCCCACATTCCTGAATCCTTACTACGGACATGGAGATATTGTGCGTATGTTGGGTATGTACGAATATGTATGTACATACATTCCATACATTATCACCTACGTTACCTAATTACATACATACCTACCTGCCTGTGACCAAGTCTGTCGCATGCGAATACCTGCACATAATTTATAGCATTCTACTAGTTACAGGCTATAGCACACCCAGTCATAACAAGCAGAAAGAGATCACGATGCTCGCTGAGGCGTGCGTAATATTTACTATTTGATATCTGAGAGTAATTTGATATTTGATAAACGGATGCGCGCATCACAGCACGTTCTTCTATCATCTATGTAATACCAGATCAGTATCGTACATGCGACCGACCACACTGTCAGATCTCATAATCCAGGTTTGACTATAACATCTAATACTCGCTTGCGACCAGGTATGGCACATGGCAGATCTTGCCAAGACTTTTTTGTTCCGGAAGACCTGACTCTGAATAAACCGAATACCTACTACCTAACTAGATCAATAACTAGATCGGTGCCCGATTGCGATGGATGATGATGGCACGCACGATGGGAGGTGTGGGAGCACCCTTGCCAAGGCTCAAGGCTTTAAGCCCTATCGCAAGCTGGTTTTTAGAGCTGAACCCTCCCGATAGCCATTATCCAAGTATGCTGTCATAAATCTGGGCTGTCTACATAGGCTGCAAAGTCTACCGGGTTAGCACTTGCGCCGTCGACGAGTAGGCCATCTACAGAATAGAGTTATGCATCATCGCTTCTCTTAGCTTGGCCTTGGGCGACGATGCGACGATTGTCCCTTTTTATCGTTGACGTTCGCCAAAGTTGATCGCTCCAGAAATTTCCCTGGCAGACACGCAAGTCAGTCGGGCAGATAGACAATATCAAGAAGTGATATCCCAAAGACGTGCGGAAGATGTGCGCGATATCTCTACACTAACCGACCGATGCGGAGTAGAGGAGGGTGAAAGTGACGAAGCGGCTGAGCGGGTCCTGCAGGCAGCTTCGATAGTTTGACGTGTCGACTTGTCTGGACTTCATGTTGAGAATGAGAGGGACGATTATGTCATGTCTTTCTATATATCTACAACAGGATCTTCGTCTAGATAAGTAGGTAGGCTTCGGTGCGCAGCCAATGGGTATCAAATACCTCCACATTATAACGCGGGGGAGAAAAAGGGGGCCAAGTAAACCTGTCTGGTAGGTATCATGGTGAAGGGTCCTGACGCCTAAAGATAATGACGTTATTCCGACCGACCTGAGCAAGATAGTAGCTACCTTACCTACCTAACCTACGTACCTACAGCTGCAACCCTATCTTACACTATCTACGATGCCTGCTGGCTACAACGTTGATCAGGTGGTGTAATGAAGTAATAAGTGCATAAACTAATCATTCAGAGCTGGCTGTAGACGTCGGGTCCTCATCTGAGGACGACGAGGACGACGAGCAGGATGGTGACGATAACTCCGACGACAACTCCTCCACTTCGGCCTCGAGCTCTTTCAGCTTCCGCAGGTACCTGCGCATTCTCCTGTCGTTCCTCCGCCTCTTCAGGCGCTTCTGGTTCCAGCACCGGGCGCGCTCCTTCTCGGCCGCCTCGCGCAGCAGGCGCATTTCCGCCAAGAGCGCCCCCTGGGCGGCCTTCTGGTCGCGGATGAGCCGCTCCTTGGCCAGCCTGTCCCGCTCGGCCTGCGCCTTCAGCTGCTCGACCTCCGCCCACAGCACCGTCAGCTCCTGGCTCGATTTCACCTTCTGTGGAAGTGGTGGCCATTCTTGCCATTCTTTTCCTTTTCCCCCGTCCTGTAGTGCCGGTTTTCTGCTATCGGAGTTTACGCCTCGTGATGCAGGTGGCGTGCTGATAAGGGCCGGTGGTGGCGGATCATCGTCGTCTACGGAAGTAGTGCCCCGTCCTCGCTTCTTTGTAGCCGTGGACTTGTTTGTGCTTGATTGAGCACCGCTACTACTGGCTACGAAGCTGCCCCAGGAACTGTTTTTTTCCGCGGCGCTATCCGCAGGGTAACAGCTGGGAGGTGATGGCTCGGGCGAAGATTCGATCTCAATGATCTCTATCGGGGACCCTTGGTGATGATTTGGAGGAGTGGGAGGAGGCGTCGTCACCTGCCTCCTCCCTCTCGTGACCAATTGACTCTCCTTATCCCCCTCCCCCTTTTTCTTTTGGGCGGCGGTGGCGGCGCTATGCTCCTCGAGATCATCCCAAAGGGTCAGGTCCGCACCGGCCTCCAGCAGCACGCCATCGACCTCCTCCCCGGCAATCACCTCGCACCAGCCGTACCGCTCGTACGCCGACTGCAGGATGCGGGTGATGGTCTGGCGCTCCCAGCCCTCCTGGCCCCTGCGGAACCCGACCTGCGCCCGGGTCGCCTCGAAGTCGAGCCGGTTGAACGGCCGGTCGGGCAGGCCCACGGCCCAGGTCCGCCCCGCGCTCGTCCGCCGGTGCTCGCCGATCCGCCGCCGGTACGTCTGCCGGCTCGGGCTGAGCCCCGCCTGGTACTCCCGCCGCACGTGCCGCGCCACGTACCAGCGCATCTTGTGGCACAGCGTCGGGTCGCCTTCGAGCGTCTGGATCACGTCGCGCACTTTGGGGTCGTCTGACGCTGCGGTTAGACCCGCGGGGGCTACTGCGTCGGGCTGGTGGTGATCTTGGTCTTCTTCTTCTTGTTCTTGTTCTTCCTCCTCTTCCGGCTGTAGCTGAGGGGAGCTAGCAGAAGCAGCAGCAGCAACAAGACGTGCACCGCCGCTCCAGTGGTGTCGACGCCTTTTCAGTGGTCTTAAAAGAAAAGCGTCTGAATCGTCGCTTTCGTCGTTGCGGTCCCTGTTGTTCTTGCTACGCTGTTGCGATGCTTCACACGTGAGTCCCGCCAAGTAAGCATCCTCATCATCATCATTATCATCAGATGGCATACTGCCGCCCGCTTCAGATTTAGAGGTAGAGTGTAGGACACCGTGGCACTCAACATCATTTCTCAGCGGTTGGTGCACGTTGATATTCTGGCCCTTGCATGAGGTATTTCGAGTATTTTCTTGTCCATCCACGCCCGTTATGTGTTCCTGGGTATAGCTGGGGGTGACTGGGGCAAACGTGCCCCCCATTGGTTCGGCTTTTGGCTCGACCTCACATGGCGGTGGTGTCTTGGGGTGCCAGAGGACCTCAGATTCACGAAGGGCTTCTCGGGCTCTCTCCAGCGCTCTCGTCACGTCGCAGGGCAAGAAGCACTCGAGCTCCTTTGCTGCTACAGCCCCCTTGTTGTTGTTGTTATTACTACTCGAGCGACCGGCTGTCCGTCGCAAACCCCGAGATCGTTCTTCCTGCGCCTCTTGGATCAGAGGTACGAGCACGTTTCGAGGGTAGTACCGAGCGGATAGGAGGAGTTGTTCGAGAAACCCCTTGTAGACGATGGGCTGGGGGAAGGACTCCACGATGTCTTCTACCTCGGTGTTCCATGTCTGCGCAAGCGTGCGTATCTGTTTCTCTCTCCAGGCCCGACCGGCCACGTCTTGTTGCTTATTCCGTTTTCTGTGCCTGCTGCCGCGCTTGCTATTATTGGGAGAAGCATAGGCGCTTGCCTGCTTCATCAGCATCGAGTCGGTGCCCAACTCTACCGACATCCTCAAGGTCCACGCCCGATTTGAAGCTAGGGGTGGAGGGAAATTCAAAGTGAACAGAAGCTAGCTGTGATCATGGTGAGTGAAGTAATTCAGTTGTAGGCGCGTTTTTTTCTCGACGCGTTCCCGAAGGTGGCAGGCACATGTATGATCCCGGTGCGCGTAGATTGCGCTACCCGTAAGGTGGCTGAACCATCCGCAGTTCGCGTTCCGTCTCCTTGCTTTTTAAATAGGGGGGTAGGCTTATCATCGTCGATTTTCACGCTTATACAACAGCCACGCAACTCTACGATCTATGGTAACGATTCATCCAGTCTCGAAGTCTCGAAGTGAAGAAAACTCATATAGCTTTCAAGCAGAAACCATATAGTAAGATAGTAGCATAGTCAAGCCTTTCACCTACTTATGAATCTCGGTTTTGGCATTTGATAAAGAGAACCGATCAAGACTGTCCGAGATGGAGGTAACGCTCACGTGCATCCTTGAACCCTGTCTACATCACCCTAGTTGTAGCAGTTCGATTCCAAAAACAAATGGAAGCTCGCATTATCAATTGGCTCTATATCAGTAGTAATAGTGATTTGGGTTAGGTTTGGCCGCCGGGTTTTTCAGACGGTTCTGTGTTATTACAGTCGGGTCAGGTCTACTTGGATGTTATCAGCTGGTATGACTAGCTTTGACGAAGGCTGTTCGGCAAAGTTCAGATCTATGAATGAGTATACAAGGCAGGTATAAACCGAGGCAGGTTGGAATTCCTGCTTCCTTTTGTCTCGATTAAGACTTGTGTCGGAATATAGAGCTGGTTGTAATGGCACATGATGGGGAGATGGTCGACTCTGCTCAACCCTGAGGGATAACGTACAATAACAACTTGGAAGGAAAGAAAAGGAGGGCAGAGCTTCAATGGAGAAGCGATGCCAACATGGCATTGTAAATTCGGAAGCCCGTTTGAACTGGTCCTTTGATTTGAGGTGTGAATGTCTAGACTAAAGCTGGTAAACTGGAAAAGGCTCTAAGCAACAGTCTTACCCATGAGACCAACGCCATAAAACCCAAAAACGACTCGTACCCAATTGAAGTGGATTAAGCCTAGCCTTAGAAGAATATTCAGTAAGCCCTCCCTAGTGTCTAGAATGTGTTGCACCGGGCTGACAGACCAGTCATAGACATGCAGGGGGGTTTTATGGACGCTATACAGCGGTCTTGCTTCCTGCAGGAGAGAATCCAAAATAAAAAGGGGATGGCTATAGGACTAAGATATTGTTGGTGCCAACCAAGACATAACTGCATAGCTCCTGCGTAGTCAAAGGGGTATAGAATGCAATGCATTGCAGCATACCACTGTTCTGGTGCCTTCGTGATCTGTGTGCCTGCTCTTTGTCATCTTTTTTCGTGTCCAGCTAGCATCCCCAACTATCAAACGAGACACAAATGTGTTTAAAGCACGAGATGGAAAGGTTGATATAAGCAGTGGAGAGAGAGGGAGAGAAAACAAGGGGCGGCTTGTTCATTGATCCGACGTCATAGCATGTGTTCATTATACACGCGTTGACTATGCCTGAAATCGCCACGGACCTCCTCGGATCGCTCGCCATCAGAGCATTCGGGCACCTCTTCAATCGCTGGCATCAGCAGCGAGGCTATGGCACTGCCGTGGGGCTTATTCTTTCCCTGTGGGCTTTCGTCTTCAGCAACTGGGCCAGGATCCCGGGGTTGGGCTCGTCCCCCACGCGGTTGGTGACGCGGCTCCTCACCTCTAGCATCGTCGTCCAAGATGACCGGCTGAAGGGCGACGTCCTGAATTGGGTGGCCGTCAACGTCCTAGTGCGCCAGCAGACCCGCGTCCTCAACGCCTGCTCGGCCAAGTCAGACCACCAACCCGAGCCGGGAAAGGCGAGCAACGGCATGGAGAACATACGGTACCTCCCGGCGCTGCGCAATACTCTGTTCTTCTATAAGCGGCGCCCCTTCTGTCTCCAGTATAACAGGTCAGCAAGCATCCAGAGTGCCCCTTATTGCCCTCCTTCATAGATCGCTTCGAAGCCTGTCTGTCACGGACTGAGGTCATCTTTGAATGGTTATTCCCTTCCCTAAATGATAACACTGATATTAGGTGTTTCTTTCTTCCGTCTTTCTATTCAAGGAGTTCTCTGTAAACTACCTACCTTACTGACCCCAGAACGTGTTGTTAATCAACTATCGTTATTAGATCGCGGTCCCCGCCCGTCATGGACTACGACGGCGTGCCCGTGCACACGGACCACGAGACCTTGAAAATCGTGTGCTTCGGGCGCTCGGCAGCGCCCATCAAGGGCTTCCTGGCCGCGTGCCGCGCGTTCACCCGGGACCAGAAGGAGTCCTTCGTCGTCGTCCGCTTCTCGTCCGGGGGGCACTGCATGTGGGACCAGAAGGCGCTGATGCCCATCCGGCCCCTGGACACGATCCACCTGGACCGGAACACGAAGAGCGAGCTCCTCGACGACGTGACCAACTACCTCGACCCCCGAACCCGGCGGTTCTACGTGTCCCAGGCCATCCCGTACCGGCGGGGCTACCTGTTCTACGGCCCGCCCGGGACCGGCAAGACGTCTCTCGCCATCGCCATCGCGGGCTTCGTCGGGCTGCCCCTGTACCGCCTCCCGAGCATCGACAGCGACCGCAGCCTCTCGGCCCTGTTCAGCCAGCTCGATCCGTGGTGCATCGTGCTGCTGGAGGACATCGACGTCGTGGGGATGAGGCGGGATCGCGCGGGGGTGGCAGCGGAAAACCAGGGCGGGGGGAAGTCGGGTGGGTCCTGCACCCTCTCGGGCCTCCTCAACGTGCTGGACGGCGTCACCTCCCAGGAGGGCCGCATCGTGATCATGACGGCCAACGAGCCCGAGAGCCTGGACGAGGCGCTGATCCGGCGCGGCCGCATCGACAAGGAGATCTATCTCGGCCACATATCCGCCGACTGCGCGCGGCAGATGTTCATGCGGATGACGGCGCCCGAGTTCACCGGTAATTCCGTTGCTGCTGCTGCTGCTGCCGCCGCTACTACTCCTACTAAAAGGCACGGTGGAGATCACGGTATAGGTGAAGGCTCCTGCATCACTATGACGGAACGCGATGCAAACTGCCATATGTCTACTCCTCCTCACGCCACCACCACCGCCGCCGCCGCGACAGGTGACGAGATAGAGACACGCGAGAAGCTCTCGCGAGAGTTCGCGAGCCGCGTTCCGGAGAACACGATCACGCCCGCGCAGTTGCAGGAGTACCTCCTCTACTACCGGGGCAACCCGGAAGGGGCGGCGGCCAACATCGCCGCCTGGGTCGACAAGGAGGCCTTGACGACCGTCTTGCAGAGGAGGAAGGAAGTCGTGCATGGAAAAATAGGTGGTGCTGCTGTTGCGAAGGCTGGAGGACCTTGGGATTTAGGGACTTCTGCATGAAATCGAGTGCTTTGTGGTTGGGGTTGGGGAAGGGGGTGGCTTACATGGGCCCTCCTCCAATGGAGACAGATGGAGAAACTATGAATGGAAGCCTAGTAGGGGAAGAAAGGAGAAGTTTGAAGGATTGCTACGGCTATTGCAATGCTACAGTTAGCTTTGCTTAGAATCGAAGTAGTTGCAAGGTCTTTCGAGAGTCGCCCCTTTATTGATATTACCATAACCCCCTATCTGCATGGATATCCACTTCGGTCATGTTGGTGCATGACCGGTCTCAATCATTCATTCACAGCATCAGTAATGGTCGGATTTCTTCTCTCAAGTCATGCAGGGGGAACAGAAAAAGAGTGACAATTCAAGCAGTGTTGCTGGTGTCTAAGTTCTTGAAAAGGGGTTGATTATGGTATCACCGGCTGTTGATTTCACCACGATACATATAGGTATAATTAACGAAGGTCGATAGTTCATTAGAGCTCAATCGCCATTCGTTTCAAACTCAAACCACTTATAATGAATGATGTCCGCAAAGATTGTTAAATATGTTGGTGAGTATAGTAATCCTCTAGGGGGGTTTCAGTCGATCTAATTAGACTATTTAGGATTTGATGGTTATGTTGGGATGAGGACATTTCAAAGAGCAATATCCTGTTCAAAAGTACTATATCAACAACAAGCCAGCAAGGCCAAAGCGTTGTGTATCTTACTCGAATGCATAATGGCCAGTTCTTGATGCACAATGCTCGAGTGGCTGCGGCAGTTGTCTCGTATATATTTGCATAGTTATAATTTGTAGCCGCAGGAAGCGCCTCTACCGCTCATCGCATTCTTAGCCCGAGGTGGCATTGATCAGCGACCCCTTGGCACATTATCAGTATTATCAGCCGCTGAGATCCACACTCCGACCTCGCAGAATATGGTTGCCCCGCAGACACCGTTCTCCCCAAGTATTAGAAGGTCTCTCCAACTGATCAGCGGGGTGGTCTTCAGGTCTTCACTACAATAGCTATAGTCGAGGTGAGCTGAAGACGGGAGGCAAGCCTATCAGGAACTCCCATCAGGAACACCACGCCCGCACACGCACACCCTCTCTTCCTCTCTAGTTACTAGTCCATCATAGACTTGACACCCAGCCCAGCCCAGGTAGAGAGATCGACCCATCATGGCCCCCCAATGGGCTAAGGATGCGCCCAATACCTTTCCTGCAAGACAGCTCACTATTCTCGGTATGGCACGCTCAGTCAGAATCAGCCATATGAGATAAACCCCGCTTGTAACGTAATCGCCCTCGCTGACATAGACAGCAATATGTCGTTTCTCCGAGCCAATCGCCTTCAACTCGATTCTCGCCTACACCTATGTTATGGTGCAAGACCTCAATGGGGGCGATGACACGGACGCGTCGTTCTACGCGGGCCTTCTGGTCTCGGCCTACGCCGTGGCCGAAGCCCTCACCGCCATGGGCTGGGGCGTCCTCTCGGACCGGTACGGCCGGAAGCCGGTGGTCCTGATAGGGCTGGGAGGCGTGGCCATTTCGAGCCTGATCTTCGGCCTGGCGTCCAAGTACTGGGTGGCCTTGCTGGCCAGGTTCGTCGGCGGTGCGCTGAACGGGAACGTCGCCGTCATGCAGACGATGGTGGCTGAGATGGTGACGAACCCCGAACACGAACGTAAGTTGACGGGCTCGATCGACTTGGTGACATCGTCACACCACTGACGGTGATGTGAATTTCTCTTGATATAGCAAAAGCATACGCTACGCAGCCGTTTGTGTGGACTCTTGGGGGCATTATTGGATCTGCCATGGGTGGGTTCCTAGCGCAGCCGGCCCAGTTCTACCCTTCTCTTTTTCCTCCCGATGGCATCTTTGGGCGATACCCCTATCTTCTCCCGAATGTCGTGTCCGTCGCGGTCATCATATTAGCTATCCTCCAAGGCATTTTCTTCCTGGAAGAGACCAACCCCCGCTTGAAAAAGGCGATCGTTTTGGAACAAGCCGTTGAAGAAGAAGACGACGTGACCGACGAGCGTACCCCCCTGCATCACAACCAAGCTCCTCCGCAGTCCAAGCAGAGGAAGTCAGCAGCGGCCCCGTGCCACCCGCACCAGCCAGAAAGGCCGCGCTTCATGGAGGAGAGCCTCCCGGTGCCGGTCGAGCAGAACTTCGATCTGCGGCGGACTTCGTTCGGGACCGTGCACTCGATCAAGCTCCCCACGGCCAGCATCACGGAGCTCCGGGACGAGACCTTCAAGGGCCGGGCTTTCAACTACACCGTGATAATGGTCACGATCGCCCTGCTCCTCATCTCGTACCACCAGATGGCCTTCTGCACCCTCTTGCCCACGCACCTTCTGGATAGGCCGATGGCTCCCCATGGGCATCTCGACTTCTGGGGCGGCCTCGGGTTAACTGTGCACGACGTGGGCGGGTACCTGGCTGTGAACGGCTTTCTTGGTTTGTTGATCCAGGGCTTCATTTTCCCCATATTTGTAGACAAGGTATGTAAAACAAAACTGTCTGAAGCAACCCCTCCCCCCCTGACCACGAATACGCGAATATGAAAGCTGTCGATATAGCCATATAACGGGTAGTCGGTAGCTTGAAATATTGCTTACGTTGGCTTCTAAACTTAACATGACTTGTTATGATTATATATATACTGAGTCTTCATGCTATAGGTCGGCGTCTGGAAATCCTTTGCATGGATGGTAGTCCTATACCCCACTGCTTACCTGCTGAACCCCTTCCTGTCGGCGCTACCTGATGTCCTAGTGTCGCCCGTCATCTACGCCGCAATGATCCTCCAGAGCTTCTACGGCATCATCGCCATCCCCTGCGCTCTTATCCTGTTGAAGGACGCCACTCCTTCGTCGCTGGTGCTGGGGAAGGTCAACGGGCTGGCCATGTCCGCCTGCTGCTTGGCCCGGACGGTCTCGCCGCCTCTGCAGGGCATCATCTACAGCGCCGGGGGCTCGGCCGCGGCTTGGTTCAGCTGCGCGGGCATCGCCATGCTGGGCATCGTGCAGCTCGCTTGGGTGCCGCGCAAACATGAGCCCGTGGACCACGTTGTGGTGAACAGCGCGATTCTGGCTAAGACGCCGAGCCATCAGGGGAACGGGGATGATGCCCTGCAGGCTTAACTAGTAGGCTGACCTAGGAAGTGGTTTGTTAACGAGATCGTGATATAATAAGGTCGCCCCGATATGATAACGAGAATGTATATATAATCTCCTTTTTGGTTGGACTGGGTTAGATTTGATAGGTAATGTGGGAGGGATGGCAGTTCACGTATAGAATGCTAGTTTATGATTAATGAATATAACAATGTAGCTTGAAGCATATCAATACATGACGGGAAGCTGTCTTTGGGTTCATATTGTGACCTATCTACTTGATGTGGTGGTCTCCATTTGCTCAATGTACAGATATATACTAAATCGCCCCTCTCCCCTTTTTCCAAGGCCCACTCATATACTGCCATGGATATTCCGCATACCACATTGAAGAACATATATCAGCAGTTGCCCGATGCAGTATACTCCGAAGAATCGGTAACCCCAACGTTTGATAACGTCACAGTCTTTCCATTGGAGCACGTCACCCTGACCGATACGGTCTCCGTACCGAATCCGCTCGAGTCCGACTTCTGGAAATAGTTGTAGTCTTGCCGCACAGTGGGCTGCCAAGTACTGCCGCCATCAACGCTGACATCCAGAGCGGTCACCGCGCTGTTGGAGTTCACGACTTGCATAGAGAAGCTGCGTTGCTTATCGTAAGCATGTGGAATCACTAGATAGCCATAGCCAAAGGTTCGAAAAGACTTACTAATAGGCAGACGTGCCGCTCTTGTTCCGCACAGTCAGAGGAGTTGTGATACCGCAGAACACAAAGTCCCACGTGATGTCGATGATTCCGGCGCTGGGGTCCCCGATCTGTTCGAAGGCATCCTGGAAGAGATCTAATTTGTTGGAATCGCACTCCGGGCATTTATCGACGACCTGAGTGTTTGGTATCTGTTAGACACATCCTTAAACTTGAAGAGGCTATAGGTACTGCCTAAGTCGCCCTTGGAGTGATTAGGTGGTAGTTCACAGACATACCATGGCCTTGATCGTCTTTCCGTTGGGCCCCGTGACGCTGACACAAGCTCCGCATTGCGCGGCGGAGTCCCACCTGGCGTTCGACAGCGCCGTGCCGAACGTGCCCGACGGCAGGCTGTACCCGGTGAACAAGCAGTTCCCGCCGTTGAGGTTCCCGCCGTAGAAAGACGCCGTGCCGGAGTTGGACCTTGCGAGGATGTCTGCCTTGCTAGTAATAGGGGCGGACGCCAAGGCGCCTGCTAAGCAGCAACTGCTGCTGACTAACAATGCTGGACGAAACATCATCTTTGAAGGAACGAACTCGAGCGCAACGGGAATGGGGGGGTGGAGATTCTGGGACTGACTGGGACGATGGGTGAACTAGGATCGGGACTTCGGAAGCATTGGGTTTTATGATGTTTTATACTATAGATCCTGAGATCGAAACAGTCCCACCCCGACGGCAATGTGCCATGGATGAAGCAGTTCGTGCCCTGCAATTTAACGGGAGCTAGCTATATATACTAGGGGTAGGCTGGAACAGCAACCTTGTAGGATGTGTTCATAGCTCGCCCATTGGTGGCATCATGATGGAAACATCATGGTCTCCCGATGAAACTATTCTGACGCCACGTTGTCATTCGACGTCAACTAATCCAACACCATGACCGCGCAAAGCCTTCCAGAAACACTCTGATTCAACGGCTGCCTGCGTTCATGACCAGGTTATTGGCATTGTTCGACGGTTTAGCGTAGGTCTAGACCGTCTAGTCGAGTCTGTTCCCCGGCAGCTTGTAAAAGGTGAAACAATCCAGCGTTATATGGACAAGGTGAATCCTTACATGTGATCCTTATCGAGAAGGTTAGTTCCAGCATATATGTCAGTATATATACCACTGCCAACAGCATTGGCATGCTGTTAAATCGCACTTGGATAAATACGTAGGTAGGTAGCTAGGAGAAGATGAAAAGATCTTAAAAAGTCGAAAAAGAATAGTCCGCCCAGGAATCGAACCTGGTGCTTCCAGCCCGAACTACCTCCCGGTGGAGGCTCACAACCCGACATGTAAGCTGAATCGAGAGACTTAGGTTCATATCGTGCACTGGCGAAGAGCTGGCGTGCGTACCAACGACACCTGCCGACCGACTGTTGAAGGATTTGCACTTTATCATACCTTAAGTACCCTTCTAGGAATGGAATAATGGGTGGACTAAGGGGTGGAATAAGCAGGTACGTACATCTTCGTCTTCCGCGGGCATCTGAGTGCCCGAAATGTATGGTACGCTATGCTGCTCATTGGCGGATGTCATACACCACCGATTGAGTTGGACTTCGACGCTCTTCAGTACGGAGGTAATTTCAATATTTACCATGTAGTTGCACTGATTGGCAGTCTTGAGGGCAGGTTTGGCGGAGCGACTTGCGGCAATCAGCACTCGCCCTTCCTGCCAGGCTAAGGATGGGCTAATTGCACAATATTGTTAATTCAAAACCAGCCTCACTCGCCTGCTACTATGTCATTGGAGCAAATGGTCTAGTTGGAGGGGGTGGAATAAGAGAGCACAGATGAAGTCAATACTGAGTGGTCTGTTACAGGAACGGAATAAGAAGAAGAAGAAGGGGGTAGCAAAAAAAGATGATAGGATCTGGGGGTGGAGGGTTTCTACCTAATATTTTCAGGCATTCAAGCTACATGTTCCAAATAAGTCGCCCAAGGTTATTAGGCATTGATATGTGTCGAGTCCGAGATCTTGCAAGGGACAATATTCTACTTCCTGCTCCTTCCCGCATCTCGTTGAAATATACCTACTTACCCAGTATATATTATTATTCGGGTACTTAGCTAGTTCGTGTGTGTATGAGCATTCCGCAATGAGAGAACCTCTTCAGAGCAGCTGAAATGTCACTAAAGACGTGTCATACTCTTCTAACGAAAAGTTCAGCAATTGACATCATGTGAAGCATTCAGGTATTTACACAGCGGCTTTATGTGGTCATCGACTAGAGACTACTTACATTAACTCCTACTGGAATATATTGAGAACTTGGGGTAATCGACAGATACAGCTTCAGGCTGTCTGTCACTTACTCTACGGTTACCATGGCGTGAACAAGGATTCGTGCCCACGACATGGACAAGACGTTGTAGATAGTCGATGAAAACACCCCTACCATATACATACGGCATAAACTGGGCTTATACCAGCTACATGCGTTCATATACACCCACCCATGTGCGCGCCGATATAGAACCATACAGAGTTCCCCTTTTCAGGGGAAGATGTGAGTTCCAATATAGCAGATGCAAATTGACATGTTGGCTATGGTGCCTACTACATCTAGTCATCCGTGGTTTCGATTCGATGAACTGTCCAACTTTGGGACAGTAAACTCCAGAAACATGCACGCCCTGCCGCCAGCTGGAAACGACGCGCGATTCGCCTAGCCCGGTAGGCCGTAGAGCTGAACCTGCCAAGTAGACGGGGACGGGTGGTTGCATTAGTGGGCTTATGGAGCGGCTACGCGCCGTGAAACGTGACGTCGTGAAGGCTACAGCGTGTTATCGGTATGTAGGATGAAATACGCGCCTGATGTCACATACTAGACGCACATTTTGGTGGTAATTAGTCTGCGACACCCTACTCTGACAACCTCATTATTGAATCTTGATGGAGGGCGTGTCTTGTCACGGTTGTCAGTGAAGAATGTTCTCATTGGACTCTAGAGCATCATGTTGGATGGTGGGTGGTATTTACAGATTAGGCCAGATGGGTTAAGACGAGATGAGATGCATGTGCAAATTTCTGAAGGCACAACATAGCAGTTGCGCGTGGTACGATGCTGCCGTCAAACGTCGGAACGTCAGTCGAACGTTAGACGGCGAAGTATGAGGCTCAAGCCAGGGTTTACTGATAGACTGGGGGTCTGCCTGGAGCCTGGCCATGGCCATGGCCATCATCCAAACGCCTAGACTAGCATCTCGTAGTCTCGTAGTGGAACTGCGCCTTTACCTATTATTGGATGTTGCTTCGACGCCACCAGCGTCTCGTCGCATCTCTTGGTCTCGATTCTTGTTTGTTTCGTTTCCGTCATGCCAGCGGGTTGTAGAATGATTCGCTGACTATCGACGCTGCTGAATCTTAAATGCCTGGATTCTACTGCTATGTAAGTACCTAGGCGGGTAATTACCGTGTTGTTCAAGCTGTACCTTGGTCCTTGGGGGTCGGTCCTTGGACCTTGGAAGAGCGTTTGCCGCGCGCCAGGAATATTTATTTATTGATCAGCCCCTTAGCCTATTAACCTTTAGCCTTTAGCCTTTAGGTAGTCCGACCTGCACCCGCGCCAAATCCGCAAATCACCATTTCAGATCTCCCATGTACCTGCCTCGTACAAAGCTTGGATCGCTGTTCTTGTCCGGTACTATCCTGGCCCGCGCTCTTAAACGCTGATCGCTAGAGTACCTAATCTTCAACGAGCAGCTGTCCAAGGTGTACCTTCCATTCCTCACTGAAATGCGATCTCACGCGCACATACGGACAAAATGATGACTGTGCTTCTTTACTCTCTCCACCTTCCCATCACAGCCTCCAACTCTCTACCCAGGCAGCTAGGTAGGTGAGCAGGACTGTAGCTAACGGCACGAAAAGGGAAAGCAAAATCTACATTACGTTGCAGCTGCACGATGGATTACGTGACTGGCGTGACGAAAGAGGGACCCTCCAGTCCCCGGCCCCCGCAACGAGGATATGGAAACTTTCCTTATCTGGTGGTGATTGCTACCCGGTACCTGCATTATGCAGGAGAGAGCCTGGCACCAATCGCCGTAAACTGCAAAACGTTCCGTGGTTGGCAAGCCGAAAGCAGAAGAGGCCCAGCAGACCCCCCGGAAGCCCCCAGGAAGCCCCCCAGAAAACCCAGGGTGCTGCGCAAGGGGCGCGTAGGGGTCATATGATGATATATGATAAGAGAAATTACGCCCGACCTAGTTTGGTCTAATGAGTGTTCGCATGCAACACTAAATAGAGGGGCGGCCAGGAACGACGAGGAAATGGAGAATGGCAGCGAGTAGAAATGCCGGTTTCTACCTGCCAAAGACGCCCCCAAAACGCCCCAAGATGCCCCAAGGCTCAGGGGTATATGAGCTGGAGACCGTGATCTCCCTGCTCCTATATTCCCTGTCTAGCGCGAGGTGTCCCCTGGCGCCTCTGTCTTGGAGCGCTTGTCAGTGGCTCGTGCTCTGGACAGTCTAATTCCATTATGGGCAGAAGAACCCGCTCGGGATATGAGCATCTGGCGTTCATTGGCTCAATTGGGGGCGACTACCGCACATCATTGGGCAGTTGCATTCGCACAGTTTGGCGCGTGTAGTCAGAAAGTCTCGAGAAAAGGCAGGAGCATGCTAGCAAAGTGCAGCAAAGCGCCAGCAAGAGTCGATCTGCCACATGCTAATTCACCTGATCCAGGTAATCCAGGTACAGACGGCGCGAGGCGGGCAGGCAGACCCACCGCCGGTCTCTGGTCGGTCCCTTTCTTTCCCAGAATTCAGTTCAACCCGTCCTCCTTGTTATTACCGAATTCTGGCAGCTCGCTCTCTTTTCCTGAGATACACGGGCAGACACGGGCAAAGATACCAAGACACGAGACACTCTCAATTCCCAATTCCTCTCTAGGCTGTCGACCGCCCCTTAGCTCCCTCGAGTAAGAGGCAATAATCATCGTATTCCCATTCCACTCATTTCCTATTTTGGTCCAGTGCTATGAAAGGGTGGGAGAACGCGTTGGAGCAATAGTACCAATAGTACCAGGAATTAATGCCTCCAAAGCTCTACCTCTATCATCACCAGCACCATGTCGCCCACCATGTCGCCCACCATGGCTATGTCTGGGTCTACTGCCGAGCCAGATCTGGACATGCCCGCCGCGAGCTCGCCCGCGAACCACCACTTGGACCCCTCCGCTTCCTCTCCTGTAGCCGACTCTGAGACTCCTTATGCCTCACATTCATCTACTACCTTCCCCCCCACGCAAGCCACCCCTTCCGCTTCCGCTTCCGCTGCCTCTCCAGATCACGCCCAAGATCTAGACTCTGTACCCGACCTGCCCGATCTACCGGTTTCGCGAAACATCCAGGAGTTTGCTTCCGACCCTTCAGCCCCTCCTCAACGGGCATCACTGCAGCAGATCCGCCGAAAGCCAGTGTCGTTGAATGCTTCGTCTCTTGCCACCAGATACTCATCTGGTGAATATCTGACTATTGAGAAGAGCCTCCCTATGCCGGAGCCTAGTTTCTCGCGTTCCTATTCACTTGATAGCCCAACCGTTTACGCTTTCCCTTCGGCAGTGTCTCGTGCCAATCCTATTCCCAATCCTGATTTTGGAACAAAGCCACAAACATTCACTACCAACAAAGAGTGAGTCAATGTCTTCATTAGCCTGTTCCGACGCGGTCATAATGACCCAATCTACCAAAGAGTGAAAACAGGAAGAAGAATGTCTGTTGAACCGAACGCCTCTTTAGGAACTTCTTAGATATCGACGACTCGCCGGTCTCTGCTCAATTTGACCCGGCTAGTGTTTCCAGAAGGGAGCCCACACACCCAAGCACTCCGGACGGCGGTAACCCTGCGGGTCCTCAAACAGGCCACCCGGCCGAACTGTCGCAACTTAGCGATCGCTCCTCATACGACGACCTATTGGGCGACGAAGAGGAAGACCAAGGCGAGCTCCACGACGAAGATCCGCTCAGCGATAACATCCTTGACGGATATAATTCGGACAATAATTCGGACACATCCTCGTATTCCATCCCTAATTCTAATCCTAATCCTGAAAATAGCCCTACTATGTCATTGCACATTTCGAAGAAAACCCAACCGCCACATCTCAACCTTCAAGCAGTTACGCCACAGCCAAATGATGCAGAACTCAGGACACCTAATACAGACAAACCACTTCCCAAATCACCTGGATCCTCCAAACTAGGCAATTTCTTTGGTTGGGGTGCAGGGTCTCCCTCATCGACCGCCAACTCAGACAAAGCCGTCTCGCCTTCGCCTTTCAACTTCTCTAAGGCCAACAGTGTTTCCGATGCGTCCCCTACCACGACCGTTGGACCACAATCATTCCTCGGACCCCCCAAGGGACACAAAATACCCCCCAATACGAACGAGTACTACTTGGCGACACCGTCAACTGGCACATACTCGCCGTATCTTCAAATCGAAGAAATGGAAGATGAGCTGAAGGCCATCTCAGCCGAATTGGCTGCGTCGATTCGGCGCGAGATAGACCTCGAGGATTTGGCCGAACGATTACAGGCCGAAAGGGACAATCCGTCATCGACTTCCAATAAGAGAACTAGTGATTACTTCTCGGATTCGGGGTACAGCTCTGCTAAGTTCAGCGAGTACGACCAGTCCAGGGAAGAGATCGAAAAGATACAAAGGAGGGCAGAGCAGGAGAAGGCTCAGGTTAGGTTAGAACTGACGAACAAGCTCCAGGATGAGAGGTCGAGGCGACAGCAGCTCGACACCCAGATCAGGGAGCTTTCGGAAAAAGCTTCGCAGATTGATCTTGCCCAGGTTAACAACTTGGATGCTAATGATAGGGTGAAGGAGTTAGAAAGCACATGCGAGACTCTCCGTCGAAAGCTTTCCGAAGAACGTGAAGTTAAGGATAATTTCGAGGACTTGCTGGCGGCTATGAGGGGTGAGCTTCAGGATGCCTCTAATGAACGTGATAATTTGCGCGATGAGATTGTTCCCCAACTCCGAGCCCGTGTGGAGGGACTAGAAGGGCAAGCTGCTGAGCTTGAGAAGATGACGTACGAATCAAGTAAGATGCAGCAGGAATTGCACAACCTGAAAACCGAGAACTTCAACCTCAAGGAACACAATATGAAGTCGATGGATATGATTTCAGAAGAGGATGATATGCCCCAATTTCGGCGATCGTCACGGCCAAACTCTATCATCGGCCCTGGTCTCTCCCGATCCAACTCAATTTCTTCGTCGTTGCGACTCGGACGACCACCATCTCTCTTGATGAGGTCAAAGACAGTAAAGACATCGGAATCCCGAGACCAAATTGCGGAGCGACTTAAGGATGTCGAAGAGCAAAGGGACGCCCTTCACCGAGCGTTGAAAAGTCTTCTTGACAGACAGGAGTATCAGAACCGTGAAAATGAGAAGAAGATCCAGGTTCTGGAGCTGGAGCGCGACCGACTCCTATCAGCTTCCCCACAAAAAGCAAGCTTTCAAAAGGAGGTTACCAATCTTCGTGTGGAGATCAATGTCTTACGACGACGGTCTGAGGAGGCGCTTGAGCAGAAGTGGCAGGTTGAGAAGGGTCTAGGAGGCCTTAAGATGGACCTCGACCGAGCAGAACAGGAAATCACATCGCTCAGGAGCCTTCTCAGTGAAAAGGACATCCTCATTCCGCCCTCTCTTGCTCGCTCAAGCACCGGAAGTGACCAGCTTGGTACGCCAATTACCTCGGAAGCTTTGACGACAGCATACGAAGCTCTCCAGAAGGCGTATGCGGATGCACTCGAACGCATCAAGAACCTCGAGAGGACCGCCCCAACCCTCGACGAGAAAACGCAGCTTGCCATGGAGAAGCTCGAACGGGCGCTCTCGTCGACGATCACGGAACGCGATTTCGCTCGGCAAGAAGCCTCGTCCTATAAAGAGCAGTTGGATGCACTCAAGGCCGGCGAGCAACAGTACCTAGACTCGGAGAAGGCTCTTTCAGATGAGCTAATGGAATCAGCTCGCCGTGTCGAAGAGTTGGCTGTCCAAGTCCGTCAACAACTTAGCATCAACCAGACTTTGCGTCAACGGATATCTGATACTGTCTCCCGTGGCGAGGGCGAGCAGAGGGCGAACAAAGAGCGTATCACGGCCATGCAAGCACGCCTGCGTGTTCTGGAGGAGAGGCTCGACGCTGCTCAAAATGCTTCCGAGGAGCGGATTACCCGCCACGAGGAAGAGATGCAGGCGCTTAAAGATGGAAATAACGCGCAACTCTCACGAATGCGCGATAGCCTGCGTTCTTCGCGCTCGGGTCGGGCCTTCCCGCCCAAGTCGCCTTTGTCTCCCCTTTTCACGGCACCAGGCGCCCGCCCCCCGCAGATCAACTCGACGCGCTCTGGCCCTGCTATGAAGGTCTCTGAAGAGGCCCAGGTTGACAACCTCCGCGCGCGCATTGCCGAGCTCGAGAATGCTCTTACCGACGCCGATTCCGAGATGGAGCAGGTGGTTAGCCGCATGAACATTGCGCAGATCGAAGTCCTCCAGCTGCAAGAAGAGCGCGAGGCGGCCGTAAACCGAACCCGGAAGCTCGAGAGAGAGCTCGAGGCTGAAAAATTGAGGTCCTTCGAAGGCCGCTTCAAGTCCCTGCAGGCCTGATAGATTGTCCTAGGCTACATTGGTCTACCTACATCACATCTTACATCTTACATATTACGTGGCACATAGGCGTGCCTTGCTATTTTAGCCTTGTTTTGGGCATCTCTTGGTGTTGGTTGGATCATCGGGGACACATTTGGCTAGCGCAGCATTAGTCTCTGGATGAGGATATCGGCGTTTGTGACACAAAAACATCATTATCCTATTTTACCCTTTCTCTCGATATTATTATACCTACTCAGGCATTATCGGCCTCTTTATCTTTCTTGTATAATGTCTGAATAGTATTTAGAGAAACCATCTGGGAGACCTGAACCGGCCTTCCACTGTATGTTTAATGTATACTATGGTCTTTCATGTACCTAAAATGGGCGATTCGGAGCAACCGGAGGTGAAAGCTCTGGGTGGGATACACATATTACAGCAGCGCGCTTGGGTAGGCTATCCGTGCTACCTGTCAGTAACTAGATAGGTCGTCTAAGAGACTCGCATGTTACTGCGGACGCCCATAAGCTTGGTTCCATCAAGATTAATCATGAACTGCTACGTGCCATGCTACGTGAGGTCTTGTGTCTGGTTTGGAAGCGGACCGGACTAACCCCCTCTACTCCATCCCCCTCCTTCCGCAGCCATTATTCAGTGTTATATACCTAGGTATGTACGGTGGGAGAAAGGGGGCCATCGGAAGCCTTGGTTGTTTGCTTTTTGCTCTTGTTGTCGGTGATCACCCCGACCAGACCGATGCCTGGAAGGTTTGGGAGATACCTAATACGGAGACCGAGGCGGTTGATCCCACGGGGTTGTCGTCATTAGGACCCGGGACCGGGGCCGTGGGAAAACGTTGTGTAACAAAAAACAAATGTAGGCAGGACCTTCAATAACACAGTAAAATGTCCATCTGATTCAAGTTGATGATAGCGCAGCCTCATCAGTACCATTATGACTCTACGGTTCTCTTCGGTCTTCTATAACATGTGTCCCATGATGAGTGTCTCATAACGATAACTAGTGTTGTTCGTCTAGCCATTCGTTTGCCCCAATAAGTAGAGGATACTGCTCCCCATATTGGACGACATCAGTTACACATACGACCGAACAAGTATGGTCCGTGCTGTTTCTTGCCTGTCCCATCCATGTATTCTCGATGCTCCACGTGTAGTAGGAACTCATCACGAGGCACGTAGACATATAACTATTGGTAGGGAGTATAATGACGGGCAAACAATCTCTGAGCTCTATCTGCATGCACTCTTAGACAATATACCTGGGTGGCAAACAAAGTATAGGAAGCCCTCCCCCTCCTTTTGAATGATCACCCCTATCCAACTCTGTTCCTTTTCACTAACCGACTAAATATATCCTCATCACCCCCCTTAGTTTGAGTAGACAATAACTGTTCAGTGCTCGATACAATCAGCTCTAAATACCTCATCTCGGCTGCTAGACAGACGAATATATAAACATGCATGCTCCAGCCAACCTCCTCGCCGCCTTAATCGGCATCCTCAATATACCCCTGGCCCTAGCGCAGATCCGCCACCACTATAACAGCAACCCCCTCCTAGACAGGCTCATTTCTAGGGGAGGAGAAGGGACAAAGAAAGAAGAAATTGGACTAAATGGAAGAAGGCAGCAAGAAGAAAGTCCCATTACCACCATCACCGCCACCACGATCATCACCATCACCACCAACCCCACCTCTCCCGCCTCTCCCGTCATCCTCGGGCGCAACAGCAACAGCAACAGCAACAGCGAAGACGACGCCAGCGCCTGCGAATCCGCCTACCAATCCCTCGTCGACACGATCCCGACCCCGACCCGCGGCGCCGGCGCTGGCGACAGCAGCGGGAGCAATGCGGCGTCGTCGCTCCTCGCGGCGCTGTCCCCCTTCCTCGCCACGGCCGACGTCGCCGATCCGACCGTCTACTGCGCCGTCGTGACGAACCTGCCCGACCGCCAGCTGCGCCACGACTACCGCGCGTGGAACGACGCCATGGAGAGCTGGTGCGAAGACCACGGGGACGCGCTGACGAGCCTGGCGGGGGCTTGTGTCGGTGGGGAAGGGGAAGGGGGTCTGCCGAGCTGGGCGACGGTCGATTGTGAGGCCTTGTCTAGGTACGTGTATCGTGGGTGTACGGGTGCGGCGCCGGTTACGCTTGCGAGTGGTGATGGTGAGGGGATGGGTGGTGGTTGGGGGGCGAGGGGGGCGGCGGCGGCGGCGACGCCGACGGAGGGTTAGGATGGCTGGCTTGATGGGGGGTGTGAACATATATGGTGTAGTCAAAGGAGGAGAGGAAGGATGGGTTCGGTGTTGTAACTGAGGGATGCATGCCGTCTTGGAATGATCGAATAGGGGTAAGTTTGTGTTCATACATCCTGTAACTGTACTTAGTCACATCTCTGAGTGGTAAGAGAAATTACGATTTCCATTTCCTTGCAAGGAGATACCAATCAATCCCTAAATGATGGGGGCACCTCATTTTATTCTTTCGGTGTATACCCTTGGATCTCGAGTTGTTCGTGTGAGCTTCATGCTTTTGCGTTCATGTGTGCGTGCCCCTTTCTTCCCTCAGCTTCATAGACCGGATTCTCAGGTATCACATAGAAAATGTGTGCGTGTTGCCCTGTTTGCATGGAAAACATTTCGAGGTTATGGTTGCAGAGTATATACAGTTCCCCATATGTACAGATCCTGAGTAGATGGGTTTTAAAACAAACGTGTTTCCCCTGTCGTGGTGGCACGAGATTATCAAGTTATCCCAGTGCCTTTCTGCCTGTCACCCACCAATATCATCCCTAGGTATCTGAGCTGACCGCCCCGACTTAATTGACTAGCCCTCACGATATTGTATTTCATTTCTGCTAACCGCTCAAGGAGCAGCACAGACACCCCCGTTGCAGACGAAGTCATCCGAGCAATCGTCAAGAGTCGAGCAAGCACATCCTATTATAGCAGCACACCATACTCGTTAGTCCCTTCGAACCCCCCTCCTAGAACATCTGGGTAGGTGAACTCTGCTTACCGATGCAATGTCCTTCCCACTCGCAGCCGGTCTGGCACGTCGGCGGCGAACCACCACCGCCACCACCGCCACCGCTGTTGTTGCCGCAGTAGTCTCCGGTGTTGTAGTCGGGGTAGGTGTTCTGCGTGTTGCAGGCGCCGTTGTCCCACAGAGGGGTCACTGTTTCAAGCCAAAGAGGTTAGCTCCGGCATGACTAGTACCAGTCCGCATCTTCTTGTTCTCCCTATTCTCTCGCTCATCAAGGTTTTGGATGGACGATGGCACCACACCTCTTGACTAGAGGCTTGGTAACTAGGTATTGAACTAATAGATTGGGAAAGGGAAACTGCTTGACACTTACCGTCTACCTCCAGGTCCGCGGCCGGGTTGCGGATGAAGGACTGCTGCGGGCCGGGCGTGAGCTCGTTCTCGCACTCGACCTGCGCATCGCCCCCGTCGGCCACGGTGCCCGTCCAGATATCGATGTGAGCCTCGCCATTCGCCCAGTCCGAGGCTGTTGTCATCGTTCAACACGTCAGCAAGCGAAACTTCCTTTTTCTTCTCACATCCTCTTTTTGGCACTCTAGGTAGGGGAAAGGGGGAAAAAGACGCACTGCACTGCTCGCAGCTATCCTCCATGCGGATGTACTTCTTGATGTAGGGGGCGTAGAGGAGCTCGCACTGCTCGTACTCGCCCGGCGCCGTGGCGAAGGTCAGCGGGTCGTCGTAGGATCCGACGCCGCCGGCCTGGTTGTCGCGGCCGCCGCACGAGTACGCCGTGGCGGCCGACCCCGGCGGGTCGTTGTCCGGGCTTCCGTAGAACGTCACGGCCACGTCGTTCACGACGGAGCAGTCTTGGGCGCGGGCTAGCAGGGGAAGGCTGGTGCCGAGGACGGCCGCGAGGAGCTTCTGCTGCATGGTATCGGCTAGCTGGCTAGTTCGTCTTCACTTGGGGAGAGGAGGGGGAAAGGGGTTTGGGACAAGTAATAGAGTGAGCGAGTGTAGCAAGTGGTGTGCCTATCTAGGTGATGAAGATGGCTGGTAAAGACCACAACCCGGAGTCACGGTAGGCTATATATATACCCAATCTCGAAGGTTATATATAACCATCCCTTGGCTGCGCCGGGCTCCTGACTCCTGCAAGTACGGCCTAGCTTTGGCCTAGATTTCCGACTACTAACAGAAAAGCCGGCCCCTGAACATTCCAAGTATCTGTTTTCGGAAGGTGGCACACACCAGGAGGACTTTGCGCTTAGTCAGGGGTCCATCTAGGCTGAACGATGTTTTCCCAAAGTAGTTGAATATTGCTTTCTGAGTGAAGCCGCACGCCTGTAGGCTGATTTCAGCCCGGGCTCCATGCAACGCAGCGCAATGCAACGCACCGCAAGGCTCTGTCGTTGCCTGCGCGAAGTAGGCACGATGCAATTAGTGCTCTACAAAGCGCTTCATCCATCCATTCTAACCAGCCACAACCCCCAAAAACTTCTCCCTCCCTCTTTCTCTCCGTCGAGAGGGCCAGCCAAGGTACCGTAATCTGTGGATCGCGCGCTGACGCCATCCCGCATGCCGGGTGCGCTATACTATTCCACAGGTGAGAAGCGGAGCCGGTCCGGCGCCATCTAGTTGATGAGCAGCAATGTCAGTTCGGTTGAATGCTGGTGTTCCATACTAACGTCTTATGCTGAGATCATCAAATTAGGAGGCAGCTAACTAACTGCTAAGGTCAGGCAGGTATTGGGCGCCTGCGGCACATTGGGATACTTAGTAAGTAGTCGATCAGCACGATCCCATTTCGAACTCCGCCTTTTCTTGCGATATTGCTGAAGAGCATAGTTGACTAGTTCGTTCTAGACACCGTCGAGAGAAGACTGCTACCTCCTGCTGAGGGAAAAAAAAAAAAAAAAAAAAAAAAAACAGTCCCATAACTGCGGTTTGAGAGTCCCTACTTAGTCTAAGTTGATGAATCATGATGGAAAGGAAAGTAGTCTGTGTTGGGCGGTCTGACTAAAGAAGGACTTGCTGCTATTGACCGACAGCACACTTAGTTTGGATATAGAGCGGGTTGAAAGGGGTAACGATGTTTATAGGTAAGGCTTATTCCAGGGATATTCATCCAGTTGGCTCTAGTGGTAAGCAAGGTGTTGCTCGGGTGAGTGATGAATGCATAGGTAGGTATTCTATCTACGGGTATTAAAGCTGAGTGGTATAAGTCCTAATCCAGCGAGTGATAGCAGTAGCTACCTGGTAGTACAGAATAGGGGCTGAGGGGTTGACTCCAAGGTTATACCTAGCTGAAGTCATAGCAGCTATCCATGCGCCTAACTCAGTAGTGACGGGTGGACGGGTGGCAGCGGGTGTTGACATGGGTCACTTCAGGCGGGGCTACGTACCTGTAGCTGCTGTAGGTAGCAACCTTGAGATGCTGCAACTTGGAAGCTTGAGCTCAATTGGCGTCGCGTCTAGCGAAACGCGCCTGGAGTACTGGAGCTAGCATTAGAACTACATCACATGCATATTCTCGACTGCTTGTAGGTACATACCAAGGCAAGAACGGTCGAGTGGGCAACATTGAAGGTTCGATCGATTTTCGATTTGTTTTCCAGGTGTCACAGCCTACAACATCGAAGACGCCGAGCCTCAATTCCAAGTTGCAACTTGAAACTTGACCGATCATGTCCACGAGCAGCCTGGCTCTATGATTGTTTGAATGTTCAAGGTTGACTTGCGCACGCTATCGTATCCACAGCGCCGTCCGATAATAGTCACCTTAACCCCAAACTCAAAACCCCCAAGCCCGAGAACAGTTGAACCTTCCAAAGCTTCTTTTCCTTACCGACCCAGTCAACATGGCTCCAGACGCTGAGGTGCCCGAGCGCAAAGTCACTCCAGTCCCAGTACCCGTCCTGCCAATCTCTGCTCTTCCACAGAAGCGGCCTCTCGAAGACGACCATGCGCCCCCGGTTTCCTCGCCCCTCAACCCAAATCTGGACGTGAAGCTCCCCAGAACCCAGTCGCATGATGATATAGCCGCCATGGGGCGCGAGAAGCCAGCGAGAACCAAGAAGGAGTCTCTCAAGAAGCGCGAGTCCAAGGTTGGGTTTGGTGGAGGGGATAGCAGCTCTCGAGCCACGCCCGACCCCAAGATCAAGGATATCAGAGATCTTCCGCCCAGCGAGGCTTCACCGTTGCGATACAAGCTTGCGCCCCCGAAGCCCTCCGACTTCGAGCCCGCTCGGGGTCCCATCTTCACCCATCACCATGACATAACCGGCCTTGACGGTTCCACGATACAATTCTACGAGACCTCCGAGCAGTAAGTCGCATGTAATATTGGGCTGTCGCACTGCAAACGCTGACGTCTTTGTAGCGTTTACAACAAGAAGAGTTTTCACTACTTACATTGTATAGCCGACCCCGCCTTCCCGTCCTCCTTCTACTACCGCCAGACCGAGCCGCCACCGTACGGCCCTCACATCAGCTTTGAAGATGCCGCCACACACATGTACATGGACCAGTCCGGCCGACACATTACTACAGATAAGGGCTTTAGGATGGCGAGAGCGAACGTCGCAGTGCGCCAAGGTCGGTGGTACTGGGAGTGCAAGATCACGCGGGGCACGGTGAAAGGCGAGGGCGAGGGCGGCGGCGACGGGAAGATCCAGTCGCACGGGCACGTGCGCCTGGGGTTCGCGCGGCGGGAGGCTTCGCTAGACGCGCCCGTGGGCTTCGACGCTTACAGCTACGGAATCCGGGACGTGCAGGGCCAGAAGGTGCACATGTCGCGGCCGAAGGACTTCTTCCCGCCCGGCGAGGACATCAAGGAGGGCGACGTGATCGGGCTCGAGATCCAGCTGCCGTCCGAGCATCTCCACCGGAAGGTCGTCTCGGGCCACTACAACCCGGCCGTCGACCTCGACGACGAGGACGACGAGGCGACCGCCGCCGCCGCCGCCGAGGCCGCTAACATCGTCCGCGACCGCATCCCCATCCGCTTCAAGGCCCACATCTACTTCGAGAAGATCGACTACCACACGACCAAGGAGCTCGAGGACCTGATGAACCCGACCGGGACGGCGGGCGGGCCCGGGGGCGGCAGCGGCGGTGCCGGGGGCGCTGGCGGCGGCGGCAGCACCGAGCCGCCCAACCCGATCCACCCGGTCCCCGCCATGCGGACCCTGCCCGGGTCGTGCATCCGCGTCTACAAGAACGGCGTCCTGATGGGCACGCCGTTCACCGACCTCCTGGCCTTCCTGCCGCCCGCCTCGCGGCCCCAGGCCCAGGTCGGCGCCCGCGAGGGCATGGACGACGGCATGCTCGGGTACTACCCGGCGCTCAGCGTGTTCCGCGGCGGCGCGGCCGAGGTCAACTTCGGCCCGGACTTCTGGTACCCGCCGCCGGACTACGCGCCGTCTACGAATACTACTGATGCCACTGCCAATGGCGCTGCTGCCGCCCCTACTACCACCACCACCACCACCACCACGGGATCCGCCACAGCCACAGCAGCAGCAGCAGCAGCAGCAGCAGCAGCAGAAGACGACGGCGACGTGGACATGACCGGCGTGGCAGCAGCAGCAGATCACTCGGCGAAGAAAGAAGAGGCCGGGGGTGATGACGATGACGATGGTGATAATGCAGGATGGCCGCCCTCCCTATCGCTCTCGCTGCCCCGAAAGACCAACGACCGGCTCCGGGCGGTGGCGGAGCGCTACGATGAGCAGATCGTCGAGGACGTCGTGGCCGACATGGTCGACGAGGTGGACTTCTGGATGCAAGACGGGGCGCGCGTCATCGACCGCACGGGCGGCCGCGACGCCAAGGCCGCCGAGGCCCCCGGCGGCTTCGGCATCGCGCCCGTCTCGCGCGAGGAGATCAAGGAGATCGTCCAGGACGATTGATGCGTTGGATTGTGGTTGGAGGAAAAGCAAGGCAGGTTGGGGTAACAGTGAAGCGCGGATTGCGGGCCACGGTTATGGTATATATATACCCCTAGGTTACCTGCCTACCTGCCTCATCTATATGTCTGTCTGGCTGTCTTGTCTGCCTACGCGTGTGGCTGGTGGTCCAATCCAACATATCTAATCATGGCGTGTGTGCGAGCGAGCAGTTGGGTGCCATAGACCTGGAAAACAAACAACCGGTGCTAGGTAGTCTGCTCTGGGTGCTCTTCGGATCGGATCGCAGAAAGATATAGATACCTGGTTTCTCCCCCGGCTGCTACTTCACTGCAATTTGATTGGGTTGAGTGCGTGCTTCGCTAAGAAGTATGGTGCGAGTGGATGGGCGCTCGGTGTCTGACTAGATGTGAAACTCTTGCTCATATATATACTTACGTATGTACGTACAATACCCTACAATGTGATACGAAGTTCAGATCAACGAGCATCAAGAAGAGTTATGTGTGAACGGCCACCATCATCTCACTCTACACACGCCCGTACGTATAGATAGTAGTAGGTAGGTAATGCAAAGTAAAAGAAGACACGCCAGACCATTCCACGACCCCCAACCCCTATCTTTGGTTCGCTTGGTCGGTTGCTTTCTACACATATTGATAGTTATTTTCATGGACATTCGGCTTTGCCTCTGGGAGCTTGTCCGTCGTGCCATTATCACAGATTATATACCAGCCGTTTGAACTGGTTTGTTATACATGTTTCTTATGCTGTATTATTATTTCGGGGCGCGGGGGCTCGAACTACCTAACGAGCCGGTAACATCATCCACAAATAGATGTACCTTCGCACATGATATATCGCTATCCTACCTTACCCATAAAGCCATAAACGTCGACCGAGAGCATCGAGTGCCGGGTGCCAGCGTGCGGCGTTCGGGGTCTTTGTTTTTTAGCCGGCTCAGCTGTCAACTTTATAGTAGTTACCTCTGCATAAGGCAGGCAGGCGACCTCGGCCCCAGTTCGGCCTCTCCGCAATACTAGGTAGTTACCTATGCATAGGCAGGTAGTATAACCCTATGCCGTCTCTAGTGTTACCGGGAAAGCTGTTGTTACGCCCGCTCCGCAAAGCCCACCTCCGGAGGCGCTTACTGCGTACGGAAGGCAGGCGGGCGAGCAAGCAGGCAGGAAAGGCAGGAAAGGTGGACTGCGACCAGGGACGTCGTACGTACTTTTGAGGATCCCGCTTTTTGCGTGGTGGTATAGTGAGTATATGTAATTAGTAGTTAACTGGGTAGGTAAGGAGGTAGGCAGAAAAGGCAGACAACCCCTTTTGTCCGTCCTGGCTATAGCGATATACATAGTTGCCTAGGTACTCTCGCTACAATAGGTAGGCATGTAGTTGCTCCAAATATCCCACACGCTCCTCCATTCGGTATTTCCGGACTGCGGCAGTGCGGTGATGCTTACCGAGCCCATCTACCTAACGCGATACGCAGATCAGCCGTGCTCTGTCAGGTCTCTCTGTCTCTCACTCCACCTGATGGAGTACAAGCCTGGGTGCACCAGGCAGGACGCTATTGATGATGAATGGGTTTGAGGATGAGGTAAGGCTGTGTGTGGGCATATACTATGTAGTCGATACTATTTTTACTCTATTTAAGGCTGAGATGGGTCCCGCTCTCAACACTAGTTTGTTGATGTCTCTCTGCATTCTGCATTCTGCGTTCTGTATGGGAGGTGTGCCATGCTGTTCATGGTGGTACTACTACTCTCTCCATCATCTAAGCTCGTTCGGTCCCGTGATTACCATGAGAAGAACCCCGAAGTAAGTTTAGCTGATAATGAATCTGTACAACTTATAAGCCGGAGACTATGTGGCCATTGCCGAATGAAACTGAACAACATATCATCTTGGCGGTTCCTTCGAAGCACGCCGGTATCCGCTTCGGTGACACTCACTTTACATACCTAAGCGACACACTATTTGCTTGCCCGGTTCTTATATACATAGAAGCTACTACTACCGTGGCAAGGGTTTCGAGAACGAAGTAAACAGAATAGAACATCAAATCGAGGTGGAATCTGCCATAAAATATTACATGTCAGATTATGATCGGGGAGGCGAGGGGGTGAGTAGGGGATGGATGCCAGTTTCGGTTTATGACCAGGTTGGAATACCTAGTGCTCACTGCCCCTATAAATCTGTACGCACCCCGGGAACAAATCCCGATTTACGGTAGTCTATACCTACATAATAGTCCAACACCACCTGTAGGTAGCCATTGAAGTAGGATAACTTTATTGTTAATAATATCGAACCCTAGCCTAGCCTCACAGTGGTTGCTATTGATTGCTGTTGTTGTTGATGTTGCCGTTGTTGCTTTCATGCGGATAGCTACTTCAAGGTATAAGATGTCTCTTATAGAACGGGTCCTACATAACTACATAGACTAGCTACCAGATTGCCAGACTCGTTACATAAATTACCAAAGTAGATACCGAGCAGCCGTCCAATAGTGCCAAGGAAGAAAGGTTGCAATTCGTGGGTGGTTTGGTTTGGTTCGTGATAATGGGATGTTGACGACCCCAAGTTTTAACTGGAGTATTTATTCGTACGAGGAGACACAGAAAGAGAAGGAAAAGGGTCGGATGCAGACTGGATGCGTACATGTACGTATGTATGTAGCTAAACTAGCGTGTTACTATTTATTACCACGCGCTAACGGCTAATGCCAGCCTTAGGGGACTACGAAGTTAGCGCAAGCTGCAGCGCCGACAGGGGTCTCTTGACGTTCCGGGGTCTGAACGGCGCGAGGGCGTGTCACATGTGGAACCCCGGAGAGCGCCAAGAGTGACGGTAAGTGGGTATAAGGATCAGCCGCAGTGCTCTAAAGTTCGCATCTTTACTATATTCATCCCATTCCTCCTGGCCATGTCCATTTCAGCCCCGTCTTACCTGTAGTTAGACGAGGGTCCTTTTCGCTCGTTCGTTCATTCGCGGTTTTGTGGTCTTTTTTTGCGAGCTCGCTAACGGTCTCTTTGCGGGACTATGCGATACATACCTGCCTGGTAGTAGTTACATAGTTACAGAAGTACCTACAATACTTACACGTAAGTATAATAATGTATGGGGACAGAAGGACAGATGCACTGCTGCACGGGCTGCATCGATGGTTGGTCGGCTTCGAGAATCGGTTTCCTCATGAAGAGAAAGGAACTTTTGATCATCTACCTAGTAACGACGGGATTGCGAATGGGAGAACGAGGAATAAACGAATAAAACAGAAACAAAACAAACAAGCAAACAACAACGTCAGAGGCGGCGCCTCCACACGTGAGCTGCAAAGGCTACGTTTCAAATAACACGGGTGAGACCCCTCAAGCACAAGTACCTACGTGCGTGCAGTGCATGCTGTCATATCTGCATGTCCGCATGTCGGCCGTTATACATACCTACATCGTGGGTAGTTATAGAGCCCTATTATTCTCTTTCGTTCATATCATTGGCATTATACCTTTCCTCTCCGGTGTTCGCTGGGAGATTATGGACTGTACAGCACTATATATGTGGTTATCGGACTATATACCCTGTCCGCATACGAAGTACACAGCAGGCAGTCGATGTATGGACGGAGTGGGACAGCCGTGAGACTTTAATATGTAGGGATGGATGGACCCTCTTCATGCACCGACCGCTGGCTGCTGACTGATAATCCATGGTTAGGTATGTACAATCGTACAATATCACCCTTTTCCCATACTACCTATGTATGTAGGCGTCGTCTATCCGGCAGTCGTCAGCCTGCGATGTCACCCTACCTTCTCGGTTCGGGCCAAGCCATGATCAGACTAAAGTTTCACCCATACTACCATTACTAGAGTCGTGTGTGCGAGATGTCACTCTCATCAGTTGAGTACTCTGTTATCATATGTATGAACATACGTTGCGTTTGGAAGGGGAGCTTCGATTTGCTTATGCGGTAGTGTATAACTATGTGTCACAGATTAAGGTGGGTTGATAGTATTCCTTTCACTGCCTAGCCCGAGGCGTAGCATACGATAGAATACCTTAGGTTGTTGCAACTAGTAGAGTATTGTACATATGCAAGCCTCTCATAGGGCACAACCGACTGTGGGCGTAAGATAGTAGTGGCGATCACCCGGGGTCCCCTACCGTGCGAGCGGCCGCTTGGCAACGATCTTCACGACGGGTCATTGGGATCATTGGGTCGAGATGGCACCATCCAGCCCTTCCCCATTGGCCGGCGGCGCAGTTCGTGGACCGTGGCCCGCTGGCACTTCGCACGTCTCGAAACCGCATTGTTCAGTAACGGGCTCAACAGCTGCTGAGCTGACTGACATGGTTCTTCTTATGTACGTCGTATCGACTATACCATGTAAGGATTCAATCAGTGTGAAGTGTGCGTGGTGTGAGTGAGTGGGAAATTCCTCGTCGAATCAAACCACCCCCCCCTGCCCCCCTGTTTCTACTGCTCGCAGTCTCTTGTCCTCTTTCGTTTCCGGCTAGTTAACTCTTTCTCCTCCTCTCCCGAAACTGTTTTCTGGTTTGTTCTTGCTCTCGTTTCGCTTTTTTGCTTGTTGCTGCTTGTTGCCTTTCCCCGAAATCCTGGTGATTCCGCGATCGACTCCAGTTGCTTGTCATCCACCGGCTTTCGTCGTTCGGTGCGGCACAACACACACTCGACACCAAAGGGAAGAAAGATAGTAGAAGGAAAGAAGAAAAAACTCGGAGAACAGCAGTCGAGCCCATATGCACCTATGATTCCCCGAGTTGGACAATGATTTGACGGGCTGTGGGGAAACAGACAATTCGGACGGAGTCATTGGATCCAGTCCCATTCACAACCGACGGGCTATTGAAATAAACAAGGATCGAATAGCTACGATGCGGCTCAATGCATCGAAATTTGGGCTTCTCGCTGGCTTGCTAGTACAAGGGGTTGCTGGACAAACGACGACGTCGGATTCCTCGACGGAACCGACGACCACCGTATCTCCGCATGCATTCATAAAATTCGGAGATAACCTGAACTCCTCAGCGGTCTTCAAGCAAACGGACGGCGATGTGACGATCACCTGGACCGCGCCCGTCGAGAACCTCCTTATCGTCAAGGAGCTGAAGTTGCACAGGCGAGAGCAAACCAGTGGAGACGACAGCGTCATCGGACAAAACCTCGATGTACCTTCACTGACAGACAACGGCAAGAGGAGCGCCCCCGGCATATATAGCAATGCAGGGCTCTTAGAGCGCCGGTCGGATTCGGGCATATTGCCGCCCGAGGGCGGAGGGGCTTTCAATCTCCAAGGTAACTAACTCATCTATACCAACTTTATATGCACATGCCTTAGCGATCCCCCGAAAGCCGGAGGACGCGGGGAACAAAAGGGATAACCAGATGAAAACGAAGAAGATAGTTAGCTGACGGTGTTCGGTACCTTGACCAGTGACCCCCGAATCGATGAGTGAGTACAGCACCATCTTGGCGATCAAGAGCAACGCGGCCGAGTTCGACGAGGTCTGGAACGACAAGGTCCTCTACATGGAGGTGGTGTCCCAGAACGAGACCAGCGTCGCCCGCAGCTACAGCTCGGAGTTCATCGTCGCCAACAGCGCCGACCCGGCCCTGATCGCCACGGCCCAGGGCATCCTCAGGAGCCAGGCCCAGCCCGCCGACACGATCGAGGCCAACGGCGAGGAGACCTCCGCGCCCACGTCGACGGCCGACCCCACCTCCGACCCGACATCCAGCTCGGACGCCGGCGGGGCGGGCGAAGCCGACGACGGCAGCAGCAGCGCTAGCGGACGAGCGCTGGCCCCCGGGGCCATCGCCGGCATCGTCGTGGGCGTCGTCGTCGGCGCGCTCGCCGTCGCCGGCGTCCTAGTCTGGTTCTTCTGCCTGCGGCGGCGGCAGCGGCAGCGGCAGCGCTCGTCGGCCGGCTTCGCGCGGGCCCACGAGGGCCCGTACGGCGCCGGCTCGGGCGCCGTCATGATGACGGAGAAGGAAGCGGCGGCGGGGATAGGGGCGGCCGAGTCGCGCGACCGCTCCATCCACGGCGGAGGAGCAGCAGCGGCGGATGCAGGGTCAGGGTCAGGGTCGGGGTCAGGGGCAGCATATGCCGCTCCGTACAACCACAACGACTACGCGGCCCCGCCGGGCGTGGCGGTCACGACGACGGGCGCCGACAGCCAGGCGTCGCTGCCGCTAAACCCGTCCAACTACTACTACGGCGGCAGCCGCGGGGGACACAGCCGCGACCAGAGCCGGTCGACGGCGGCGGCGACGGCGTCGCCCATCGAGTCGCGCTACGCCCACCTCGTCGAGGAGGGCATGACGGAGGACGAGATCCGGCGGCTCGAGGAGGAGGAGCGCCAGCTCGACGCCGCTATCGAGGAGGCGGGCAGCGGCGGCGGCGGCGGTGGCACTGGCCAGAGCCACAGTGACAATAACAACAACAGCGATGGTAATAATGATGACAGAAACAATAACAACGACAACCGGCAACAGATGTCGCCAACGTCGCCGACGTCGCTAACGGTAACAACACCGCCGACGTCGCCGACGACGCGGGGCCACGGGCATTGATAGGGGGGAAGGAATGGCTGCAGCAGAAGGAATGTTCTCATTGTTTGATCTAAAAACCTCAGCGTTTTCCAAGTACATGATTCATTTTCATCCGAACCCCATTGCGGAATGAACCCATGTGCTGCCTAATGTACGGGGCTGTGCGGCCGTGACGCCTCGACAGGTGGCTAGCTAGCTGGTTGAATTGCTGGCGGCGTTATGTGCGTACATATATATACCTTCGCTTTCCAGGGGACAAGAGTCGGGGTTTCTAACGCTTGCGGGTAAGAGGATGAGAGGGAACGAGGGGAGAGGGGCTTATATGGGTACGATATGTAATGTATTGAGGCTGAAAGGATAGGGCGAGGAAAACCGCTGGGCTCTCTCCCTGTGTCTGTCTGTATATACCTCGGTACCTTGGAGAAGTGTGGCGGATGAATGCGAAGATCTCGATATTTAACGTATCCACGGGCGATGGAGCTCTATTCCAAGGAAGCGTGATCATAATTGGGTTACATCATGGCTGTGCAGATACTTACCTGTGCTCTTCTGCAATCGGATCGCGATGCGCAGAAGCTATTGGTCCAAGTATAACGACATCGATCGCCCCGTTCCGGCCAGCCACGTAGCGAGATGAGCAGAGTCAGCCTTGGATGAGAATAGGCGTTCTTCAGCCATACTTACACACCACACCACTCTCATCCATGCCACTTCTTCTAGTCTCCAGGGAGGAACGCTCACTCCAGCATCAATTTCACATCCCAACTATCCATCCATCTATCCTGATACCCTAACATTGCTCAGCGCGTGAAACAACCCAAGCTTTGGGTTTTACAGGATCCGATCGTATAGGCATTCTACCATGGAAGTCGCCTTGGCATTTGGAAGCCTAGGAGACATCATCGCTGTCTGCCAGCTCGCGTACCAACTTGGCCATGCTCTAGGGGTGGGCATCCGGGGTGCTGGTAGCAGTGTCGATGAACACCAAGACCTGCGGAAGGATTTGGAGGAATTCGTTAGAATCTTGATGCAGGTAAGCCGTTCCACCCTCTCCTAGTTTGCGATATGCTCTGGTACCGTTACTATGCTTGATCTAACTAACACTGGGCCTGCCTATAACAACAGGTCGTCGCTACCTACGAACAGCACGAGTTCTCGCTACACCTGAACCAACTCGACAATATTGCCAAGGCAGTAGTAGACCGGTGCGGACACTTGATCCAGGAAGTACTCGACCGCCTATGTCCGAAGTATCATGCTAGCTTCCAGGTTGGGGGCTCGGATAACAAGCTCAAGGATGTGTTAAGGAAAGGCGAGTGGCTACTTAGAGATAAGAAGCGCATCGAAGTCCTGCGTTGTGAGCTACGGCAAGGCATTGAGAGATTGACTCTTCTGACGGCTCTTGCAACACGGTATACAACTTTAATATTCTTATTTGAGTACTCGGGTCTTCGATACGGCACTAATACTTGGCTCAGGAAATCGGCTCGAGTAGACAATGCAACATTGCATGCTAGGACCGAGGAAGTCTACCAGCTCGTATCTAAGGCCCAGCAACACCAGGAAGAAATGCTTGAATTGCTGCGGAAACAGAGCAGGTCTAATGAGATACAAGAGAAACACTTTGAAACCATCAGCACCGAACTCGTTGCTCAAGGCAGGGGCTACTGGGCGTTGCTTGAGTCGATAAAGACGGGGTTCGCAGCCGTGCTTGAGGTCAAACAATTACTTGTTCAGGTTTCACAGAACGTTGCAGCCATCCATTTATTGCTTTCGAATCAAACGATCTACCATTCTTTAGACCCGACAAAGGAGCTCCCTGCTGTCATTCAGGATGGCTACGGCAGGGTGGTGACTATCCCCCCCGAGTGGATCGGCAAGATCACGTGGAATGTGAGTATTTCCGGCTGCCTTGATTCCACGCATCTCTTGAGCTGACCGTCTTTCAGACTATGACTTCCCTTCTAGACGATTGTCGACTTGGTGTAGGTGATATTGGTGGTCTTCCAGGACAGAAATTGGACATGACTGGAGAAAAGAGATCGATATACAAAGATATGTGTTTGGTTCCTAAACTATTGTGCCTTCTGGAAGAAAGTCATACCGGCCGATTACTGAATCCAAAAGAGCCTTTATACTTGGGTCTTCGCCAGGGAATGAAGATACACTTGAGAGTAATTCTCAAGCCTTTTTCCCCTGAGGACCGCACAAGCCCTTTCTGCGAAGTGAAACCATATCTCCGCAAGTAAGTGACTATGACACCGACCTCAATGAATAGTAGCTAAGGAAATCTAGTGATAAAAACCAAATGGCTTCTATAATTGCTCAGACTCGTGTTGACCATGACATCGCCAAGTTATTTACGAAAGAAGGCGAATGTTTTAAGATGGCAATTGAATACATAGTATGATGAAACGTGTAAATAGCACCACGCCACCACGAAGTACATCCTCCCGGGCCAGTCCTTACCCCAATCAAGCCTTTCCCAGCTAGGTCCTTCCGGACTATGCTTCCCGGGCCAACTCGTCCTCCGGGAACAAGGTCGTCGTGGATTACGTCCTACCTACCGGGACAGGGTTTCCCAGGACGTGATGGGCACATGTCTCAGGTGCGAAGCTGCCGAGGGAAAGAACGATGATGTATAGGAAAGGGGTGGGATGGATAGGGGGTAGTCTATATCAATACTTGGGTAGTAGGCACGTGCGTAGGTTGATCAGTTGAATTGACCGAATATGATCAAGCCGCATCACAACCGTGCTCATTATATAAGTATGCATGCATTGTCACAGTACATTATTCGTTCATTCGCCGATATATCTTCCTTGCTTATCTCAAAGTCTGTCTGTCTGTCTGGCTGGTTGCCCATCTCGACACAATCGCCCATCAGCCCCCATGAGCAATATACCGCGTGGTGGTACACACGCATACACACGAACGCACTGCTATCATGGCGAAGCTGTGATGGGGTCCAAAACGTTAACGAACGACCAAGACTACCCAGCCCAGCCCAGCCCAGCCCGCGTGCTATGCCTTACCCACCCAGCCTCAGCCAAGCCAAGCCAGGCCCGGACGGGAACATCACCACGAGCGTGCCCTGCCTTCCTTCCACCCACTCACTCATCCACCCACTATGCTTTCGCTCTTTCGTCCTCAAGTAGGTAATAGTAGTAATATATATGTATATATACACGCGCGCACACACATACAAGCGCCACCACCCGCAGAACATATGAATGAACGATGCAAGATGATAGCCCCTCTATCTAGGATAAACAGTGAGAGCTGTTCTGGGCACGTTAAAGCACCAATCTAATGATGATTGAACTTCCTTGAAAGAAAAGAATCCCAAAAAAGGGGAAAAAACGCCATGACGAATAGAGCTGATCCCATCTAGGTAGATACCTTGACCACCCGAACCAAACATCGAGATTCGTATGCGTGGGTAAGTAAGTATGCATTAGGTGTAGAGAACAACCGTGGTGGCGAGATTCTGCAATCTGATATAATATGACATAATGTTGTTTTTGTGTTGCGTTCCCGACATTCGATATTCGACATCTCTTCATCTGATATCTCCGTTCCGGCTTCGGGATGATCAGATATGACGACAAATGCACGCAAGCACTGTTGCTTTTCGACCGACTAACTGGTTGACTGAGCAATGAAGCGATCACGCAAACGTCAACTCGATCTCCTTCTCCTTGCCGAAATCCTCGTCGTCGAGCTCGGCCCAGGGGTCCGCGAGCACCACGTTCGGGACCGTGTTCGAGCTCCTGCTGATCTCGGGCCGGCTGTCGGACGACATCGACACGCTCGAGGAGGGCTCCCTGGTGGCGGCGTGGTAGTACGTGTAGTCGTCCTTCGCTGGCGGCTTGGGCGGTGGCCCCGGCGGCGACGACGATATGGGGTCGTGGAACGCCGTGTCGAACGTCATCTGGATCTCCTCGTCGTCCTCTTGGCCCCAGCCGCCGTAGTTGCCGCTGCCGCCGCTCTGGCCAAACGCCGTCCTCGGCGGTTCGTACGAGAACGGCGACCCCCTTGTCCCGAGCGTGCCGTCCGCACTCCTGGTTTCGCGGAGGCCATCGCGCGGGTTGTAGTTGTGATTGGGTGCCTGCAGCACCATGGGAGGCAGCGTCGACTGCAGCTCCTTGGGTTGCAGCTGCTGCCGATCCTCCTCCTTCTGCTCCTGCTCCCTGGCGAGCTCGGCGCGGATGGCGTCGACGTCGAACAGGACGCCGTGATTGTTGCCGTGCTTGTCCTCGGTCCGCGAGGGGTCTCCGCCCGTGGGCCCCCGAATGTCCTTGTCCTTGCTATCCTTATTATCTTCGTAGACCTCCCACTCGGCGCGGGCGGCCTTCTTCTTTCGGCCGAAAAGGCCCCAGCCGCTGCCGCTGCTGCCGCGCTTCTTGGCGCTCTCTTCCTTCTCGAGCGCGCGGCGGGCCTCCTCGATCTCGTTGATGATCTCCCGCTGTCTCTCTTGGTGGTTCTCCGGGTCCGGATCTTCGATCTCGACGAACTCGTCGCTCTCGACGACCCAGCCGCACTCCCGGAGCAGCCGGGGCATCGCCGTCCGGTACTCCATGTGGCCGACGACGAATTCCGTGCAGTCCATGTTCTCCAGACCGGGTATGCCTTCCACGGTAGCCAAGCCGGCCACGCGCCGGATACCACCGTTCGTCAGGCGGAAGAGATACCCGAGGATCCAATCGGTCTTGTTGTACCCGTTTACCCACCTTCCCGCGACGACGGTTCGACACCGGAGGTATTCCTCCATCTTCACCACAACGGGCGAGCCGAACATGTACACGTTCTGTACTAGTCCGTAGGCGCCCTTCCGAGCTAGTTCAAGTAGGCACGAGAAGATGACTCGTGCGCCTAGGGAGTACCCAACAAGGGTGATAGGTCGAGTGCCCAAGTTCCGGTCAATCAGGGAATCTGCTAGGATGAGGCCGGCTGCCCACGCCCGATCTAGAGATACGGCCCAGGGGTTGTCAACTAGGTAAGAGAGCTTGGATAGCACGATGGGCAGCTGCAAAGCGGCCATGAGACTCATCAATACGGTGGCGCCTAGCACCTGTTGGAGACTTTGCGTGACAGCCTGTATTTCATCTTTAGTACAATTCCCGATTAGGACAATAAACTGTGTGGACGTAGATGATCGCTTACCTCGGTAGCTAGAATGTTGATGGTATCTCCCATGCTCGTCAGCATCTCCGGCTCCCACAAAATCGAGTATATGTCCCCCATGATAGGGTCGATCGTACTGAATGGCAAGCGAATGTCATCGTGCTTGCTAGACAACCAGCCAGAGATCGAAACGATCAGGTTCACCCGTTTGTTATTGTGCAGCGGCCGGTACTCAAACGTCTTCACCGCGCCCGTTCTTCGGTTGGCCGCTCTGCCACCCATGATACTGCCAGATGCCGCAGCGCCCGAGGTGATGATAGCTGCTCCTCCTGCCCCAGCTAGGAAAGAGCTCGTGCCACCTACCCCGATTGCCGTGAAGCCAGTAGCAAGACCAGCACCGATGAGGGGCGCCATGAGGCCAGCAGAAAGACCGATGACCAAGCCTCCTCCTACGGTCGCCAAGCCCATCATGACGTACCGTCGCTTGAGGGCCATCTTTCGCCGGTTCTCGAGGTGCTCTCCCTCGTTCCAGTTCTCCTTCTCTGCCTGCTGCTGCATTTCCAAAGCATCGGTGACGCGTTTCTCGAAGCGACATATGTCTATCCAGGGAACCTCTAGTTCTTTGCCTACGCGTTCTAGCAATGTCCGTGACCGTGCATCATATATAGAATCTGCGATCAGGACGAGGAACAGATCGCAAAGCACCGTCCACCGCAGATCTATATCGATCTTGGCTGTGTGTGGTAATTGTGACGGTGTCTTGACTTCTGGCATATCTTCGCCGTCGTGGCTTTCGTAAGGAGGGGGTACCGGCGAGGCCGCTTCTTCTAGCATGCTGCTAGAGATAGATCCCCGTGGGCTTGTCAAACTCGCGGTGGAGGGTGCTTTCTCCGCCATGGGGTTCTTCACCCTCGCATTCTGCATGAGTGCCGGCGTGAGATCCTGGGGCATGACGCCATGTTCGGCTAGCTGCTCGATCATGACCTGCTCGGCCTGGCTGATCTCCATGTGCGCGTAGAGGCGAATCATGATCTTCTGCGACCACATCTTCATTGCCTCGGCTGCCACCTGTATTTCCTTCTTTATCTTCTTAGGATAATCGATCTTCTCGGCAGCCTTCACCATTTCATGCAGTTCCAAACGTGTGACCCCCACATATGCTATCCTCTGGCCTTCGGTCAAGAGATATTTAGTCGCCTGTAGCTGGGAAACGGCATCTCGCTGCTCCTCGTCGACCTCCGTTAAACTCGTGGATTTAACATTGTTGAAAAGGTATCGTGTATTGTCATCCATGCTGGTTTCTGACTCGGCGTCATCATCTTCTAGCACCTTGGTATAACCCTTTCCAGCACCTCCCAGACCGGCGTAGCCATAATTCTCATCCTCTTCGACATTGTGTTCCTTAGCCACTAACCTGTCGTCGTCATCATATATGTCGTACGGTGCATAAGCTGGCATGGTCTGCCAGTCATCTTCGTCATCCTTCTCCTTTTCTTTCGGGGCTGTGAGTTGCTGGTGTGAGAACTCAGATATTTCCTGGGTCGAGCTTGCTATACTTGTATCCCGAGTATGTTGAACAGGAGGGGTATTCTTTGCTTGTTCGGTTTGCTTGCTGGCTTCTAGCTCCTTGATCGAGGGCCCTGAGATCGCTTGCGCTGCTATGTCTAGTGTATTTTTCCGCTTCGGAGCCTCATCCAATATCGTATTCTCTCTCGGGACCGGGTCGTTCGTTGTTTCTGTTGCTGCCAAGCCAGGCTCGTTCTTTTCTCTGCTTTCTAAATGGGGTGGTACTGGTGTTTTGAGGTCATCGGGTTCCTGCGACTTGACTTCGATAACGCACTCCGGAACCGGAGTTGACGGGGCATCCTGAAAGTCGTCATCTTCACTATTTTCGGCCGAGGTCCTATTCGATTTGCTTTGTTGGGATGGCACTTTTAGCCCTTCGTTCTTTGCCTGGCTATCCTCTCTTTCTGGCGCTTTAGCAGCGGACTGTGCCTTATTCTCTGTGTTGTCTGCTACCGCTGCCGCTGCCGGTGTCGTACTTGTGGCACCTCCCATCCCGTTGACCGAGCTACTTCTCCCGCCATCCTGGGAGGGCGGTCCAGGGCTGACATATTTGCGAATGGGTAGACCGAAGTCGTCGAATTCTTGCACGTCCCCCGCCGTCATTTGGAAGTTGCTCTGCTGTTTATCATCGATACCTTTCACGGCAATAATCTCTATGTTGGTCGGCTGGTCGTGGGGTTTGGTATTCGGCAGCGGTGGTTCATCAGGCTCGGGCCTTCCAGGTATGCAACATGTAATATTTAGCTCTGCTATGGATTATGCAGTCGAGGCGATTATGGTGATGTCCGGGAATCTGAGTGCAGCATTGAACGGCTCCAACAGAAAGTCTCGACTTCCCCACACAACCCAAAGGAATGCGATAACGTTAGTGTATGTAGTTCTTTAGGCCCAGGGGTCTCCTTGTTTAACGTGGTTTGGCTTGTCCGCTATGTCACGTATGTACATGTCTCGGGTCATTGGGATCATACAGATACGGCAGCACCAGATATGTAGAGTATGTACAATACCTGGTAGGTAACAGAGACTTGAATTACAGCTCCCCGCAGTTAGGTTGGAATCACGGACCAGTAACTGAAGATGAATGGATTCAATCAATACCAATGAACAAAGCCTTTCAGTATATCAAGCGCTCAATGGATGGTCAACAAAATAACTAATCAATATGTTATTTCCACAAGTGACCCTTCAATATGGGCACCGCCTCTTTCAACAAGTCAGAGTTACGTACCACCTCTATGGCGCAGTGTCAGCGGGCCTTTTTGCGGGTACGGATGGCCTAGAGTCCTAGACTGGCCAGGTCAGTGGTCAAGCCGCCCAAGGATGCTGAGGCGGGGTAACTATGTCCAGTAAATGCAGGGCATCACAGCAGGGCATCATACAGGCCAGCTGTATGTATATACATACCACTTAGATAGACTACCTAGCGGTCAGTGCAACCTGGTAGCGACGCCTGCAAGCCATCATAACACTATCACACTATTTGACCCACGGCTTGCGTACTGGCACGACGGGTCAGCCGTGATACGATAGCTCGGCGCAATTAGCAGTGCCGGTCAGCCGTTTCTACGTACGAGAAAAACAACGGCATCGTACCAGCATATTTGCCTCTGGCCTCTGTTGGCACTAGTTAGGCAGCATATCAGGCAAGGAACCCGGGAGACAAGGCGATGCGATGCGTATTGGACTTCGAATTGTCTTGGGTCGAGGTCCAGGAAAGAAGAACAGGGGAAACAAACAAGTAGTGAGAGTAGGAGGCCTATTATAGGTGTCTGAAAATACACCCGACGATGGTATCATTACGCTTATAATACTTAAAAACTGGGTAAGGAGAATAGGAGAATATACAGTCTCCTAGCTGACTAACCGACTCCTTTGCAGCATGTGGTGCAATATAGGGTGTAATAGCACCTTCCATACGCTATCCCACTAGCAATAAAATAGTGACAACATTTCCCTATGCTTCGGAAGCCGTGATGGGAGCTGCCGCCCCGGTCTCAGTAGATACGGTCGCTCCCCCATCCGTATCGCCGCCCTTGTGCTTCCGCTTCCGCTTCTTCTTGGGCTGCTCCGTCGAAGCATCATTGCCATCTGTCGCCGTAGCTATGCTCTCCGTCCTGTCCGCCTTCTTCGGTTTGCTTTCGGGCCGAGGAGCTGTACTGCTTTTCTTCTTGACCGACAACGGATTCGGACCCTTGGGCCCTGATCTCTTCTTCTTCTTCTTCTCCTCCTGTTTCGCCGCACCGTCCTTTGCGCCTCCAGCTTCATCATCGTCGCTACCGTCACCTTCAGGGGCGCGCTTCCGCTTGGCCCCGCCGGCGGGCGTCTTGATCTCGGCGCGAAACTTCTTGCGCTCCTCGGCGGACCGGGCCTTGGCGGTAGCGGTGGCCATGGGCTCCATGAGGACGACGGAGCGGCGGATGAAGATCAGGGGCACGCCGGGGATGCGGCGCAGGGCGGCGCGCACGCCGTCGTCGTTGACGGCGCACACGTAGCGGTGCTTGTTGACGCCGCTCTGCTTGGGGTCGACGACCGAGCCGATGCACTCGTGCGCGCTGAGCGGCTCCGGGTACTCGTCCGGGTGGTGGCCGCACCGCCGCCGCTCGAAGTGTGCCTTCGCTAGTTCGATCGCGTCTTGGACCCCGGGCTCGGATTTACGGTTGTATAACTATTCGGTAGGTAGGTAGGCATGATCAGCAAAACGGGACGGAGAAGGTTCGCCTGAATATATATTATATATGTACTCCCAAGCACGTCTTTCTTGGGATCGGGTGGGCTGCAGGATAGATGATTGGATCTACTCACATGTCGCATCGAGCACTGGGTTATCACTACGGACACCGTTGTTAGAACTGGACAGCTGGACACCGATAACGAGGAGCTTACAAGGCTTCACTTGACCGTGCAGGGTGTCTTCTAACCGGCGTACGATCTCCATCTTGCACTTCATCGACTCTGCTAAGAAATCTGCGTCGACGAGAACTTGGTAGGGGACGTGGAAGCCAAAACCTATGGCAAACTGTTCCATAAGCTTGCGGTACTGCTTGGATCTCTTAGCTCGAGGCATCGTTGCGACGCCGAGTTTCCTCGGATCTCGAAAACAATCGCCAGCGTTCTTCCTGGATGTAGTCGGAGTCTAGGTATAGATTAGGGAGGGCGGTAGTGTAGAGCACGAGAGCCCGTCACTTTGAGTGTAAGATGTCTGTAATTTGAAGAGGACTGATTATCACAACTCGAAAGCCCCGAATTGAAGGTTCCAATGCTTCTGCTCTACAAAAAATCAAACAATTGAAGGTTGATAAGCTTATCGCAGTGCAGAGCCCCACTACGTAAACATCCAGGATGCCTGGGGCCGCTATCCCCGATAACTAATCCCTGTAGTTGCTCCCGTAGCGCTTGTAGCGCATTAAAGCTCCAAAAACGCCATGCAATGCATACCACCTGGTACAGGTAGTTAAGGGCGAGCTGGATGAACAGCAATGCTCAGTTCGAACCCTCTCCCCTGCCCCTGAAGTACAGTTTCTAACTGCTGCTCCCCATAGGATTCCGTGATAATCATGAAATATCGTAAGCAACGAATTACAAGGCAACTTGCCTGTACCTATGATGCTAAATATCAACCTAGACCAGCTGGACTAGGTGTGTAAGTATTGACCTTGATAGTCTCAAGCAACGGCGAATCAAGTTACGTTGCGCCGGCATAGGGCGGCCACGACGCTGATATCGTCGAGTTTACCTGGATGTAACAGTTCAGCATGGGCAGGTAGGCAGATACAGTGACGAAACATCGCTTACCTCCTGCGCTGGCCAACCCCTCGTCAATAGCGTGCTCCATGAAGGGGCTCTCAGCAAAGGGGTCGAGAGCTATCTGCTTGGCCGCCTTCACCAGCTCTTCCGCGACGAAGGTCATCCCCCCGTTTGCGCCGTGGGCGCGAGACCCTGCAGTTGGGCCGCCCTCGCCCGCCTCCCAGCGCTCAACACTCTGGCACACATTCGTCACTATCTCGTGATCCCACAGGTTATCAATAACGCCATCTGACATGGCCAATACTACGTCACCCTCCTGGAGCTCGACCGTGTCCACGACGGCGTTTTCGGTGGGCGTGTCGGGGCTGTTCGTCCCGAGCTGTCTCGGGCAGTCGAACCAGTGCCATTGTTCCGTAGTTTTGTAAACCATTGCATGCGCCTTGGTCCGCACTACCATAACTTGCGAATCGCCTAGATTTGTCACGTATAGTAATGGCATCGCATTGGGCGCCGAGGCATTGGGCTCGCCCTTGTAGAAAAGTTGCGCGCCTGTCACCGTCGTGGTCCCCTGGCAATCATTGCCCTCGGATGTAGCCTCGACTGTGCGCTCATATGCCTGTTGCAGATACTGTATCGGATCTGGGTGATAGGACTGGCCCTCGGGCCGCGACTTGACCATGTCTTCTTGCATCGCGGCCACCCAAAAGTGCAGGATCAACCTCGACCATAGTCTACAACCGCCATTATTAGTAACTGTAGGAGAGGACCATACACATTATGTATTCGGACAGTAGTACCCTGCATGGCCTCTCGGTCGCGCCGACCATGCGCCGACCCCGTCGTTGGCACATATGAAGTGGTCGCTCGCATATACCGCATCGTCTCCATTGGTCCACCCGCGGATGATCTCGCCGCCGACGAAAGCGCGCTTGTCGCGGCTCTGGTGGTGTGTACTGAGGGGGTCGGAGAACGAGCCCGATGGCGGCGACAGGAACGGCGGGGGAAACGGCCGCGGGGTTCGCTTCGCGAATAGAGCGAATCCGGTTTCGAAGCGGAAGGGCAGCTTCGGGCAAGAATCGGCTAGGGGAGGCGTCTCACCCCCGGAGGTGGAAGAGGAAGATGAAGATGAGGATGAGGACGATCGCGATGGCGGCGATGTTGGGCCATGGTTGCCATAACTATGGCGGCGTCGATTTTGATAACACGTTGGTAGGAGACATCGCTTCGGTGGTGGCCGAGAGACTATGCGGGGATATCGCAGCGGGCTCGGTAGAGACGGTCTCATCCCCACGACGTGGTCCACAGGGAACTTAGGAATTGCAGGAAGACGACTGGTTTAGGCATCAGAATACAAAGTTGCTGGAGGACTGTGAGCTTGGCTGGTGTGTAGGCATTGTACCTAATGTGTACTGGTGGTTGCGATGGGTAAGTAGCATGCTAAGATCTAGGCGTGGTTGACACTGAACAGGCAGAATGCCTGGCTTGGCATCAAATAGTTAGGCTGGAAATCGCCTTCTCGACACATTGAGCGAATGACATCACTTGATTCTATAATCTCGACACAGGAAACTTTGAACTACCTACCTGGGCAATCTCACAACTATTTTCCCTAGTTCGGCACTTGGTTACTTAGCGAGTTGATATACGACTACTGTAACTAATGTACATTACCCAAGGGCAGATATGCACAACCTGTTCCATAACCTCCCGTGCAACACGCATGCTACCTACCTACATAATTAGAACCTGTGATACCAACAAAGTTTCACGGCTATGACCTTTATTGGATATACATCTATTTTCGAGTTACATAAAGTTGCAGCTGAGTCATGGTAGGTGTTGACCTTAAAATCGCAATTTCGTCGAGTGTAAATCCTACTTAACGTGCCACCGCTGGGCCCACGATGGACAGTCTCAGCCTCAGGTAGTATCAGCATTCTGCCACTGCAGGATGGGACATTGACAACTCAACATTGGCCAGATGACCTTGAGAACATGATCTATTACCTAGATTGTCACACCACCGGAACGAGCTACAACCACCCTGATGAAACACATTGGTAGGTCCAGGACCCGGCGGCCAATTGTTAATAAGACCTTGAAACCCTAAGAACGGGTGGTGGTCGTCGAGATTCCCATGTAGGTAGTAATTACTACCTGCCTGTAACTATCCAGACCACCTGGTTACTCCTCTGGTTAAATATAACTACGAAGTACCGTACTGTGATAATTCGTACAGTATCTTGGCATTGAGGATCAAGAGTCCCTTGTCGGTGAGCTGGATGCCCTGATGCCAAGCTGAATGCCAAGCTGAATGCCAAGCTGAAACATTCCTGGACGATTTTCAACTAAATTCTAGCGTTGCAATTTAACTGGCTTTTGGAGGTAGCAGCGCTACCACCCGCTGCAGCCGCTACCACTTCAACCACTGCTCAGCTACCTTCATCGACAAGATGACGTAAAGTGCAGGTGATTCAGAGAGAATACGTCCGCAATCATAGTACGATGATTGCCATTTACTTACATTATTTACTTACATAAGTAGGTGGTTAGCCATCATGCTAACCAGAGCCCTACTGGCATATAGTGGCTCACCGTATGCTGCAGATATGGGGATACAAGTAAATCAACGGGGTGATTTTCCAACTGTGAGACTTAAGTGTTGCAAATTCTCTAGCTTGTCTACGCGACTGCGCGTGTGCATACGTATTCGACATGTCGAGAGAGACGTGGGCTTCGGGGCTTAGCTGATGAACAAGCTTGACATACATTCACATGTATACCTCTGAATCTATTGCCGAGTACTGCCAATACTACCAATAGGGAACACAAAACAACGACCAAAACAACAGACGCCCTCGCCAATCAGCATACATACCTACTAGGTATACCTGGCATCGCATCCCCCGACCATCTATTGATGCTCCGGCCCACCCATCAATAAAACCCGCCGCGGCGTCACCGGCTGGAGAAGACTCCGGGGGACAGTAGTGGGTAGGTAACGCCGTAACAGCGACGCGGCATCTTCTTATTTATCTCGGCTATTATACACTTACACATTTATTTCATGACTGCATTACAATGACGTCTTCTCATACAGACATCTCTTTCCTCTTGTATATATGAAGCTACGGCCTTGCTTGCGGCGACACGGGCTTTGAGGCTCTTCGGAAATTCCTTCAAGCAAAAGTTAGGGAACGCGGTGGGTGATGCAAGATTCCCTTCATGTCCACCAGGTCACTAGCAAGGCTAGAATGGGCTTGGGTAGGTGTGCAGTTATAATTATCTTCCCGGTTACATCGAGGCGGCCGGTTAGCGGTAGCCCGCATATACGTACCGCAAGGGCTATGGATTATGGAATTCTGCTCAGTGTGGCGTCTAGAACGCTTGGTATAAGCCGTGTATCATAAGCTTACTGGATATTGTACAACCATGCCACAGCCTTTATCATTCCCTTACTCAGGTTTGTTGAAGTGAAAGCTCATCGCCAAGACGATGCTGGCATCATGACATTAGGTACTACGTATACTTTGGACACGCTACCGCATAATACATAATAGTGCCTACCGTATGAAAGAAGAAAAAAAGAAGCAGCCTAGTCGAGTCGCCCACGTACATAGTAGCGGATCCGTGTGGAATGCACTTTTTACTATTAGCGTGCCCAGGAAGACTGCCCAGTGCCCAGTAAAGGGTTCTCGTATCGTATCTCGTATGCACAAGTAGTAATACATGGCAAAGAAGAGAACGAGTGAACGATACTACTATGGAACAAATATGTAGTAGAGGCTGGATATTCGATAGTACTTGCTCATGAAAACCCCTTTCTATCATTGTGTGTTGTCTATGATATGAATGTAGGTAGGCAGGGTAGGTAACTTGAGAACGTTCTGATTGTGATTGATATGGCGCCTGGCCTCTGACGTATGTATTTGCCTGTTTTAATACTAACGATCAGCCTCACTAGTATTAATGCCTGTGCCAATCTGCCAAGAATGATTGTGATAACCCCCAAACCAGGACAACATGTGGTAGGTAATGAGGCGTAGCTGGGTAATAAAGGAGCATGGTTAATGATGGGAGTCTTTAATCTTCAGAGCCACCCTTCCAAGTTCCAGCGCCATCCCATCGTCTGCAATATCGTGTATTGTTCGCTCCTGGTTTTAGGTCCAACATATGCCGTGGCCGATAGCCGCTCTAATTTGTTAAGTTCCTAGACTCTTGGCCAGACCGAAACCCGTTGTTCTGGTGGTGGTCCGATGCATCCGGGATTCCTACAAGGCTAAAGAATTCCATTATAATAATAGGTAACCCGAACAGAGAGCGAGAGAGGTCTAGCCAAGGGCGGGCGATACGCTGAGGTAATTCCAAATCGGCTCCGTGCCTGACCTGCCCTGCTTACATACCTACTTACATAGTATACGCCTGCATTCTAGTGCCTCCCTACTGTACCTACCTAGGTACCGACGCTGCTACGGATCAGGGTCAGATCGCTCCCACGTCCCCAGCCATTTGCTCCATCATTATCTTCTCGACTACGTAATTCCAAGTCCTTCTCTCCATACCATGCCATACTACCATACCATCTCTTAAACCTCCTCCGAACTTATGAGACAAGTCTCTTTAGAGAAACTTTACCACGTGCAGAGCTTACACCTGATGATAGTCAAAATAAGTCTCTGCCAACTTTATTTTTGAGTTAGCCCGAACACTTCGCGTCACGTCAACCATCACGAAGCGGTAGATCCCGGTTTCCGAGTGTGGCCTTTACCCTTTTCTGACGTCCCACCTTCTCGTATTGGACCTTGATTTTGTCTGGTTGGACTTGGGATACCGGAAGAGCTACAAAACCAGCCTCTCCGCCCACTCCTTCGGCGTGAACGTTTTGCTGTCTGCTGAATCTTCTCTTGCTTAATCCTAATCCTGTTAGTTTGGTATCTTGCCATTTCGCTATCTCGCTATTGCTCTCCCTCTCGAGATTCCTCGCTCCGTCGATCATCGAATACGCATTTTTAACTTCGTCCGATCTGTCGCCAAGCGAACCAGGGCTGAGAATTACCACTCTGGAACCTATAGTGATACTTGTCTCCCTACTGACGTAGTCGGTTTGCGTTCTACTACGCTGCAAATTGGCGAGCAATCTCGGCCCAAACGTCCCTTGTGGGACCCGCCAGCCGTCTGTTCGGGCTCATCGACGACTCTCCAGTCTGCATTGAAACTCTCGACCCGCGGCATTAGGGTTCGGTACCAAGATACCTACCTACCAAGAACTGCCTCGCAGTGTTGCAACGACTGGGTAGATGGTGCAGGTGCTAAGAGTGCTCTATTAGGTGGTTCTGTGGTGGCTGGGCTGGCCCGGAGGTCAAAATGGCTCGGAAAAATCGAGGTACGTTGCTGTGTTCCGACTTTCTGCCTGACCTGCCCGAGGTCGATTATCTTGGTGGTCTTGGTGGTCTTGGTGTTCTTGGTGTTTTCGGTGTTCTTCTCCAGTTGGGCCGCTATTACGCACGCAACGCCATGCACGCACGCAGATCTCCCCAGAACATCGTTGGATTCGAGCTGCGCATGCTCGTTAGACAGACATCCCTGAAGGTTCACCTGTGCTGCGCTATTCCCACTTCTTTTTCGCGCCGAGACTGCCATTATGATCCCATATCCCACCATATCCCACCGTATCCCCTCCTAGCCAGTTAGCCTGCCCCAAGCCTGCCCCAAGTCTCCCCCAAGCTTTGGCACCCAGACCCCAAACCCGCCCGAATCCAAATTCCACGCAGCGTAAACCAGCAATCCGGCAAACACGGCCGCTTGTGAAGGCAAGGCCAGAGGCAACACGCATCACCGCAGTGGAATCACCCGCGCTGCCGAGACGCCCCATTCACCTATCCCACCTTGGTACACATAGCACCTAGCCCGTTTTGATGTAATTGCCGTATATGCGGTATGCTTTAGAGCACCTTGGAGTTCATGCACCCCTGTCTTTTGGGTTTTTTTACTATTTTTACCATGTTTATGGCTAGCTTGAGCATGCACCATCTCCACCTCCACCTCCACCTCCGAGTTGTCCAGATTGAATGAGGTTCAAGCAGCAGACCGCCACAAATGACCAGCTAGCAATGCGCATGCGTTGGTTTGTCTTTGTGTGTCGTTACTGGTGATTGGTCTGGTCCGGTCTTCCCAAAAAGTCTCGCCTGGTATCAAGTTTGGATGTTGCATTGCCCGTCAGCTTGCCTTACGCGATCAACAGCTCTGCACTGACTGCATACTGGTTGTCGCCATATGCGATCGGCTCTCTTTCCCGCTTCTGTCGGTCTCGTCATCGTCAGCGTCATCATCGTCCCCTCTCTTCATTATTTATGAGACACATCCAACGCACCGCATTGGTCATTACACTTTCCTGGCGAAACAGCGTGTTGGCGCGGGCATCGGGGTCTCCCGGGTTTCCAAGCTAAATTTCCTTATTTGGATTCCAAGCTTCGGCATTGAAGTGCTTTGCCCTCCCAATATCGCATTGTTCGGCACGGCAAACCTTGTACTTTCCCATAACTGCCATACTTGCGTCTTTCTTTACCAGACCCAGACCCCGGGTATTTGATCACCACTATTGCGGGTCTGTCAATTGTGCTAATCCCTATCTCCCGACGCACAGTGCTCTCGTTTATGTCGCAATGGTCCTCGCCTAGGTTATCATCGTCACCCGACAATAATACTAAACCTTCCCACGCCAGCGGGAAACCCTCCATCTCGAAGACTTCGAAGAGTTCTTCTCCGGACTATAATAATTCGACTAGGCATAGTTCCTGGCACACTAACGGCACCCCGATCAAGACTAACAACGCCAACGACCCCGTTGATGGGCCTCGACCGACTGATATCCACGAATCTTCCGACTCAGCGACTCCATTGCCAGCATCACCACCGCGATATGACCGTGAAGAGTCGCCTGTGAACGCTGACACTCCACCTGGTCCTGCCATATCAAGTACTGGCAATCGTTCCAGAAGTCACACCCGCAATTCATCACGACCACTGTCTATGGTCTTTACCTATTCTCCGCACATGATGGATGTCACCGAAGATACCATTCCCGAGCTTCAGCCCATCTTTCACTTCCTGAACGGGCACGCCAACAAACTCTACCAGGAAGGTTATTTCCTGAAATTGGACGATCAAAACACACGTATGTTATCAGCCGGCCGTCCCGTATTTACCGACAGCGGCCGCCCCGTGCACCCACGTTCTGTTGAAACTAAGCTTACGGTTTTTTGACACTCTTAGATGGCAAACCTAACACTGATCGCACATGGACCGAATGTTTTGCCCAGCTCGTGGGCACAGTCTTGTCGCTATGGGACGCCGCCGAATTGGATGCTGCTGGCGAAAATGGAGAGGTCCTGCCAAAATTCATCAACCTCACTGATGCATCTATCAAGATGGTATGCTTTTGCTCTGTTATAAAATGCGCAGTCTTTGGTTAATCTGGAGGAAGAATTGCGCGTGCTGACTGAATGGATCAAGATTGACTCCCTACCGACGAGATCGGACGAAGAGCAGCCGCTTCAGAATATCTTGAGTATATCGACAGCAGGCCGGAATCGTTATCTACTGCATTTTAATTCCCGCCATTCCCTAATTCAATGGACTGCTGGTATCAGGCTCGCTATGTTCGAATATTCTTCGCTACAGGAAGCCTATACCGGCGCTTTGATAGCTGGTAAGGGCAAAACCTTGCCCAACATTGGTGTCATCATGGAGAGGACCCGCATGCCCGCAGAACTATGGGTCAGAGTAAGATTCGGTGCTGGAATGCCTTGGAAGCGCTGCTGGTGTGTTATCTCGCCACCGGATGAGAAGGAGTACATGAAGTTGCAGAAGGAGATGAAGAAGAAGTCGCCATACGACCGCTCTCACCCGCCCGTCCTAAAAGGTAACATCAACTTCTACGACCAAAAGAAGGAGGGGAAGAAACACAGGAAGATGCTGCCGATAGCAACTATCACCGACGCGTACTCTGCGTATGCCTTGTATCCTCAAGCAAAGTCACTCATCGACGCCTCCACCCTGATCAAGATCGAAGGAGATATCACGATACACGCAGACCCGCCGTCCTCTACCGAAGGCTTCGTATTTATCATGCCTGAAGTCAATCCGGCTCTAAGTGGCTTCGGTGCGATGTTGAAATACTTGTTCCCCACTTGGGATACCTTCGGATTGTATGGTCGTCCGGGGAAGCTCGTGGCGAGTGTGCTCGATGCACGATCTCTAATGTTTGCTATGCCAAAGTCCAAGCGCTATGGTTACCTAGAGGTTCTAGATGTGTCCAGCCTTATCCTCACTGAAGGCAGCTCGAGCTGGAATGAACGTGAATGGAGAAAACGACTGAAGGAGTTGACAGGCTCTCGTATGAACACAATTGACGAAAGCGGAAGCAGTACCCCTCCTAGCCGGAAAGACAGCAATTCTAAGAGACTGAGCTTCGGAACGGGACCCACTAGTGCCGCGAAGGGCCGTGTCGGGTTTTCAGACGCACCGCCGGCCACTAGGACATCCCGTTCCTTTTCCCTCAACAGCCGCCCGCCTCCCAGCGAATCTTCCGGCCAACATGTCCCTTCCCCCCTGGCTGGTTCCCCGTCCCGTCACAGTAGGAATGCGTCGGATCCGGCCTTCACGCCACAACCACCCCCTCACCAGGATAACTCGTATGCCAGGAGCCCACTTTCCGGACGCGGACCTAACCCTGCCCAGAATTTTGTGAATGACCTAGCTTCCACGCCCGAGCGCACCAGTTCGGAATCAGAGCCAACCCCGATCCGAGAGGTCGCGGCTTTGCCAACCTTGGGGACTCCCGAGCCGGTCTCTCGGCCACCCGGATTTTCCCATGCGCCAGGCGAGAAGCCGGCCAACCGGCCTCATCATACCCCCGAGTTACGCCGTGCCACGAGCCGTCTTTCCAGTACCACCCTTGCACAGCTTGCCAAAGCAGGTGGCGTCCCTGTCGGCGACGATGTATACGACAAGGAAGGTGCTGACAATGAAGACCACCCTGGACCGCCTCCGCAACACCGTGATCCACGAGGTCCACCACCGGTACTTCTCCACGCCAACGCCAATAATGATGGGACGTCTGCTAATGCCAGACCTCGTGAAGCTCTAGCGGATGGCCAGTTTTCGCGCGCGCCTGGGCCTGGGCTACCTCCGCCTCCCCAATATGCATTGGCCAACCAACGCTCAAGATCCCCAATGAACCAGCACATGGGCCCGCCCCCTCCCGGACCACGAGGTCCAAGTCCTGGTCCACGTTCCGGCACCCCAGATATGCGAAATCCTAATTCTCGACCCACCACACCGGGCAATCATCCTCCAGGACGTGGTGGTCCTCCACCCGGCGGCTTCCCCCCGAGAATGCCTCCGAACATGCCTCCCCAAGGGAGAGGAACACCCCCGTACAATATGCCTCCTGGTCGGGGTAATCCAAACTATCCGCCTAATATGTATCGTGGACCTCCACGCGGCCCTCCACAGGGACCTCTTCCTGGACCGCCAGGTCCTGGTGGACAAGGCCTAAGGTCCCCTCCCCCAAACCATGGACCCCTGCCCCCTCTTAATACATCTCCTCCCGTTAATAGAAAGCCCCTCCCAGCGCGTGGTGACAGCCTTCAGAATCGGCAACTTCCCGAAACTCCATCTACTAGTAACGGGAGTTTCACGGCAGCTAGCATAGACTCCAATGTTTTGGATCAAATTCGGCCACACGGTTCTTCAGGCAGTAACTCTCCGCGATCGATAGTGCACCGTCAAAATACATTCCAGAGTCACGCGAGCAGCCGTTATGATGACGGCGCATCAACCGACAGTCCCGATTACGCGAGCAGTCGTCCTTCGACCGACACAGCATCATCCGTCGAGAGACCGAGGGCCGGAGTCCTTCGTACAATTGGAAACGATGGCGCGTCGTCACATTCCGGATCATTTGATATGCCCAATATTGATTTCGGCCCTACCTTGAACTATGCAGCCATACCACCGTCGAAGACCCCTACAGCTGCTAATATGGCCCCGCCACCGACATTCTCACCTGCCCCTCGGTCGCAGTCCCCCGCTGCCATCCCGGGGCCAAGGAGATCCCCAGCACCAGGGTATGATATAGGACATAATCGTCAGGAATCCGAGGAAACCGTTCGTAGGAGTATGGTTTGGCATCCGGCTTCACCTCCTGCCAATACCGGAAGTGGCAATGCCCTATCCCCCGAGCAGTTCGTTCAACAGAGGGCTGCCGTTGCCGCTACGCCGTTATATGCGCACCAACGACAGCCATCTAACAACTCGATTAGTGGGTACCGGGCCGGTACTCCGACCCCTCCTCTGAACGGACCCGTATCGGGAGACTATATTGGCACCGCACATTCTCGAAATGATTCTCAGGATCTTCTACAACAACGGCCAGGCTCTCGTGGAGCTGGTGACATGCTCCAGCGCCCGGGTTCTCGTGGCGCTGGTGCTGTACTCGGCGGGCAGGGTGGTGCAGACTCTCATCTATCGGCTCGCGAGCAAGAACACGTAGCGCGTGTTACTGGTTCTCCGCTGATAAACGTGGCGGGCAATAAGAATAAGAATCTTCCTCCGATCGGAGGAGGGCTAGTGGGCGCAATCGGTGCAAGGGAGCGTGAAAGGGAGCAAGCGAAGCAAGGGTGGAGCAGCCAGGCTGTTCAACATGCCATCAACCAACGGCAACAACAGCAGGCATACAACCAATACCAGCAGCCACCGATGTCACCTGGAATGCCACCCGCCGGTATGTACTCGAACATGACACGAGGGCCTCAATCTCCAGGGCCGGGCCCGCAAAGATACGGAATGCCTCAAAACTTCGCTCACCCTGGGGCGCGGGCTCAAGAGCAGGGCGGCTGGTCATCCCCGGGTCCGGTTTATCCTCAGGGGGGTGCGGCCGGCTTTGATCCGCGTTTCCCTCCGGGGCAAGCCATTTCGCCACCATTGGGCAGCCAGTTCGCTCCTTCTCCACCCCCACATAGTCCTCCGCCTCAAGCGGGATCTTATGGACAAGGAAGCTACTACCATGGCCAAGCGTTCTAAGAGCCCGTTTCAGACCCAACCACAATCCTCTTCTGCGAATCAAAAGATCCCTAGACCACACCAGACACCTCGCCGCTATCGAGGGTTCTCTTTTCCTTTTTTCTTTTTTCCATTCCTTGGGATCTCTTTCCTCATTCTTCCTTTTTGCGTAACGGCGTTGAGCATCAAGACAGGCGTTACGGGCATATGGATAAGGTTCTCTTGAATCCTCCCAAAAACAGTCCGTTTTAGCATAAGAGATGAGGAGACGGGCCGAGGTGTATTGCCAACGGCCCTGGGTTGCCTTGAATACACCCCAAGTTTGCAGAGCATCATCAGAGAGAGTGTAAGCATATTATTGCATAGCATTGAGCAGCAGCATTTTGACATCGACGTCAACATTTTTTACTTGTCCCTTCTTGTTGTTTTCTTCTTCATGTCTCTTCCTAGTAATGCACCCGGGGTCCTCGTCGTCGTCGTCCTATGTAAGGAAGGTGGAAGGTGGAAGGAAGGAGGTGGGAGGAGGAAGAGCGTGTTCTTGTCGTCATATCATCATCATAGCATGGGAATGGTATAGAGGATCTGCTTTCTTGCTTCACTTGCCTGCTCGTAAGTGATAAACAAGCACCTAGTAAAATATTTCAATAAATGCATAATAGTTGCTTTGCTTGCCTGGTTGATGTTAAGCCTATCTATCCTTATCCTCCACCGTGAAGAAGTAGTATTGGTTAAGTCTGTTGCACATAACCTGTACCTGTGTTGTCATTACCAAATTGAGGTAGATCTACGTAGGTGCACAGCTAAGCCTGCCAACTCGTTGGTATATGCTTTCCTTCGTAATATACACCAAGACAACGCCGGAGAAAACGGGCTGGTATTGTTCAATGGCTTATCCTTAATAACAATGTACGTATCTTGAATGACATCTTCCTTTTACTTGTTGCTACCCATATATGGGCAGGTGTTCCATATTGTAGCTAAGATATCACGCTATTAGTAGAGACGGATTGGATTTGTTACCCAGTGTATATTTTGAGATTAATGTATCTATGCACCGGTTACTGTTGCTGAGGGCAGCTACTATCACTTAAGCCTGAAAACTTGACCAGTACCAGTTATGGCAACATATTATTCAACATAGCGATGTACCTTTCCATTAAGTGTTTAGGATGTATTCATACTTATCTTGCACACCACATGTATGGTAACCTGGCAGCTGCCTTGGAGGAATCTTCTCCAGCAGCATATACAATCAATTGTCGTAATAACTTATCGTTCATAAATATTAGGCTTAAACGAACGTACTTTTTGATACGCCGAATCATGGCCTATGTTATTAGTCGGTCCTAAGGACTGGACGAGGTATGTAGACTTTAGCATTGCCCATAACTACCTACCTACATAGTGCCTAGAAATCAGTGTCTGCCCACACAGGTAAGTTCTACTTGCAGTTGTACTGATTTTCCCATACAAACATTCGCTGATTTGCAACCTTCAGTCAAAACCTGTAGATTCTGCAGACCCGTTTCAAACCTCGCCCATACACCCCAACACCAACCAACCCAACACCAATCCAGCTTCAGAGCGAACCAGGCGAGATCTTGCCACATTCCCTAGTTGGCCTAACACCGAACTACGTATACAAACCTCTCCTAGTCCCCTTTGCAATCCCCTAGTTGGATTCTCGCACCAATCCAGCCCGAAAAATCGTTCTAGTCCAAGGCATCCCACAATGCCACAGAAGAGAAAAGGACGCACCCTGCCGTTGTCCAAATTGATCAAGTGGGGCGGCCTCAGCCTCCAGGATGGCCTAGTAACCGACTCGCCTGAGATCGCGCAAGACCTCTCTCGGTCGCTGACGTACGGTCTCATCTCGCAGACACAGGCTCGCGAGGAGAAAACCCTGGTGGTGCCGATCATAGACCAGGTCGACACGCGACTCTATGAATTCGTCTACATAATGCTCGAGAAGCGGGACGTCGTCGCCAGGGAGGGCTGGGAGGAGTTCTGGGAGCAGGTTCTGGTCGCCCTACCTTGGGTGGACGTCGGCGCCGGAACGCCCGGCCTACGCAGCGACGAGATCGAGGAGCTCGGCATTGCGCTGGCCAAGGCGCGCGCGCGAGCAAACCGTAACGTCTCCTACGTCAACCGCGCGACACACTGGCCATCCTACCTAGGCCTGCTCGACCAATGGCTCGAGTTCCTCGAGGGGCGCGGTGAACACCCGGACGCGGGCATCGCCGCCGGGGGTCCCTCAGTTCATGACAAAGCAGCCACGGGTCTCGGAGAGCATGACCACGACACGAGCGAGGCACCTACCAAGACGAAGCGTGCGCTGGACAGCGACAGCATCGGAGAAGAAGCGGCCGCCACCGACGCTAGCCAGTACCACCGCGACAAGCGCATGAAGGCGGCAGTACAGGAGGTCTGCTACGGTGTTGAGGGAGTGACGCTCGAAGAGCGAGCGGCGGCCAGACGAGAGGAGCGGATGCAGGACAGCCTCGACGCGCCGTGGAGCTCGGGCAACAAGATGGAAGAGGCCGCCGAGAAGGAAAAGACTACTACTACGGCTAAAGGGAAGGGGAAGGAAGTTGCCGCTACCGCCGCCGCCGACGAGAAGACTGACGCCGCTGAAAAGAAGCCGGGCGCTGCCGAAGAGAAAAAAGAACGAGACGGTGAAGATGGACGGAAGGGAAAAGCAGCAGATGCTGTTGTGACGAAAATGATGACGACGATGAGTCTGGACTAGGGCCGAGAAAGTGAGGTTGGAGGTATCGGGGTCTACTTATTACTGCTTACTATGTACCAGCTGACGCCGGCTCCGCGCTTCGCGCGGAGACCTTTAAGGGAATTGCTTTTTGCTGCTTATTTGAATTGGGCTAGGTAAATATTGTATTACGTAATCTACCCGGGAATCGTATCTTTGCCCGAAAAGTAATATATTACATAATCAGCTTTAACTTAAACCTTTTATCGATAAGGACCGGAATAATACTGGCAGGAAAGGGGCTGGCAAAGCCAGCCCCTTTCCTACCAGCCTAGGCCCCTTCCAATAAAGCAAAGCCGGTTCCAGCAAAGCCTGTTCTTTCCAGCCGGGCCCGTTTTACCTAAGCCGGGCCCGTTCCAGCAAAGCCCGTTCCACTTAAGCCGGGCCCCTTCTAGCAAAGCCCCTTCCAGCAAAGCCCCTTCTAACAAAGCCCCTTCCAGCAAAGCCTGTTCTTTTCAGCCGGGCCCGTTTTACCTAAGCCGGGCCCCTTCCATCTAAGCCGGGCCCGTTCCAGCAAAGCCCGTTCCAGCAAAGCCCGTTCCAGCAAAGCCCCTTCCAACAAAGCCCCTTCCAACAAAGCCCCTTCCAGCAAAGCCTATTCTTTCCGGCCGGGCCCGTTTTATCTAAGCCGGGCCCCTTCCAGCAAAGCCCCTTCCAGCAGAGCCTATTCTTTCCAGCCGGGCCCCTTCCACCTAAGCCGGGCCCCTTCCATTTAAGCCGGGCCCCTTCCAGCAAAGCCCCTTCCAGCAAAGCCTATTTATTCCAGCCGGGCCCGTTCCACCTAAGCCGGACCCCTTCCAGCAAAGCCCCTTCCAGCAAAGCCTATTCATTCCAGCCGGGCCCGTTCCACCTAAGCCAGGCCCGTTCCACTTAAGCCGGGCCCGTTCCAGCAAAGCCCGTTCCAGCCAAGCTAGTACTGTTTTGGCTTATCGATAGGAAATGGCCGTTGCCCGTACGGACTTAGTTACAACGCTAGGTGCACGGATCAAGATGTCGCGCGGCATTCAATTATACACGATAATTACAAAGTAAAAACGTCAATAATTTCGGTCAAATCCTAAAATGTAAAGGGCATGAACTTTCGGAATTAAATGCATTCGAAAAGACCTTATCGTTGTTATGCTGCGACGTCGCGAATGCGAAAGTCTGGGGTAATTCTTTGGGCTGTGATTGGTTGGGGGAAGGTGGCTATGGCTTAATAGAATTTAGAAGTGTTAGATGTAGTTAGGGGCAGCTAAGCTATCTGGCTTAGGCATGGGTTACTATACCCCACATCCAATGAGCTCCATCGAAACTTGGGCCGAAACTTGAAGTCCCCCTCCCCCGCCTACTATGGAGGTCCCACAACGGCAGGAGCTTAACTCAGCCCTACGGACCTCAACTACAAGCCTGTCTCCTGTCTCTTGTCACCTGTCGGCCTAACCTACTACATACCTACGTAGCCTGCCTGCCTGCCTGCCTTTACGTGGCTGGTGTATGTCTCTAATTGCTACTTGCCAGCCTGTCTAAATAATTATCTGTCTTTCCGCCTTTCCTACCATTTACTTCTCTTTCTTTAGCGTAAACAGTGCATGACTTCCTCACCGATCCTATAGTATCCCTGGTTCTGTTTGTCCATTGATCCATCCAGTCATCCAGCCTCCTCGTCTCCCTATCGCCCGCCTCACGAAGACCCGATTCCCGACAAACCCACATACAACCTTCGGAAATCAAGCAAGCAAGCAATCAAAGAAACAAGCAGAACCATGTCGAGACCCCGGCTCCGAATCCTCTGCTTCGGCGACTCCCTGACGGCGGGCTGGCCGTCGGGGCACCCCTACGGCGGCAAGCTCGAGGAGAAGCTCGAGGCGGCCCTGCCGCACCTCCGACCCATCTGCGAAGTCGACGGCGTACCCGGCGACAAGGTGGCATACGGCTCGTACCGGAAGCGAATGGAGCGGGCGTGGCAGCCGCGCGGCGCCAGCACGGCCAGCAGCGGTAGCGGTACCAGCGCTGACCACCGCAGAAGCACCGGAAGCAGTAGCAGTGGCAGCAGTAATAGTAATAGTAGGTAATGATACCCACGATCACCAACCTATTCTTCCTCTCAAACAGAAGCAAGAATACCCCTGATGATGCGAGGAGAGAGAAGAGAATAAAAGAAAGCGGGAGAAGGAGCAGAATGGGAGCAAGTGCTGAAGAACAGACAATTACAGGACCGTCATCCATCGCCTCCGCCTCCGCCGCCACTGCCACCACCAATACCGCCGCCACCTCCGGCGATAGCAATAAAGACGAACCCCGAAGCCGACCGGAGTATGACTGGACGATCGTGCTAGGCGGCACCAACGACCTGGCGTGGAAGGTGGTCCCTACCGAAGTCGTCGACGGACTGCGCCGCACCTGGGACGTCGCGCTGTCGCGGGGCGGCAAGGTCCTCGCGCTCACGATACCGGAGGCCGGCGGGGGCTATTTCCCCGAGGTGGACGCGGCGCGGGACGAGATCAACGAGGGTATCCGGGCGTATAAGAGGCCGGGTTTGTATGTGGAACCCCCTTCCCGCTTCTTCTTGCATGGACTCTTATCTTCATGGCTCTGTCTAACCCGCACGAAACAAACAAAACAGCTTCTACTTCGACCTGCACGCGGCGCTGCCTTACCTGGGCATGCCGCCGGCGAAGCGGTCGCGCATCTGGGAGGGCGACGGCGTGCACCTGACCGAGGCGGGCTACGACTACATGGGGGAGAAGATCGCCGAGGCGCTGACGCGCATCGTGCGGCTGGCCGAGGCCCAGGACACCGAGATCAGCAGCCTTGTGCCCGCCGGCGTCGGCGGCGCCGCCGCCACCGCGCGCCAGCGCCGCGCCATCGAGCAGCTCATCCTCCTCGAGGAGGAGCGCGGCGACCCCAGGCTGCTGAGCCAGGGGTATATCGTCGTGCGGAAGGCTGATCTTGACTGATTGATTGGTTGATTGGTTGGTTGGGGTGATATCGATGGAATTGAAACTGGAAATAGAACTCATGATGACGACGATGATGATGATAATAATACGTGGCATACCTGCACATAACACACGACACATGGCATATGGATTGGACTTCAGTTCCTAGTACTCGCCAAGACCTTGATTTTCTCTCTTATAGTTTTTTTTGTTGTTGTTGGATTTGTCACTAGCCAGCTGTCTAGATAGTAATCTCGTCCAGGAGTTGGGGGAGTCAATCCAACCAAGATAATAATACCCCCTCGTTGCAAACGAGCCAACTGAATTGCAAATATGCACTGTGCATTGTGCAGTGATGATTTTTTTTGGTGTGTTTGTCATATTGTCATAATCACCCTCCGATGATGTCCTTGTCCTTGTCCTCGTAACGCCAGGCTTCCAAATGCATGCATGATCATCCATCGTCTATCCATCCATCCAGCCAGCCCCATCCAGCTGTCCGTCCCATCTCCTCTCCACAACATTACACGACTAGATTTGCTGCCACAAAGTCCTGTAGATGGTTGTTCTTGTTAGCCTCGCTTGATGGTTCGACAGAAAATACAAGAAAGGTTTGTTTTGCTTTCGAGGGGGGGATACCTACGGGAAACTCTCGCTGCAGCGCATTGGTGACGTTCTCGACCTCCTCCGCCAGACCCTGCACGTTGGCGTCCCAGCGGCGCATCTCCTTGCCGACGGAGCCCTCGGCGCGACCGCTGCCCTTCTCGCCCGAGGCCTCGCCGCCCTCGAAGTAGATGACCTGCTCGATCTGGTCGATGCGGCCGACGAGGCGGCCCTGCTCGATCATGCGGGCGGTGGTGTCCTCGGCGCGGGCCGGGTCGAGGCCCAGCAGGGCCCCCAGCGCCGCGAACCCGATGTTGCTGTACAGGCGCGACGCGCCCAGCAGGTTGTGCTCGACGACCGCCTTGGCCAGCACCGTGGACCCGTCCGACGTCGTGGCCAGCTGGTGCGGCTGCAGGCCCTGCGCGAACTTGCCCACCTCGTCGGGCGACAGCAGCCGGTCGAAGAACATCTTCTCCAGCATGCCGAACTCCTCCAGCGCCACGGCCCGCTCGTCCTTGAACAGCCGGCCCAGCATGCGGCTCCGCAGCGGGCCCGCCGGCGCCAGCAGCGCGCACTTGACCGCCATGCTGAGCGTGTGCAGGCGCTCCTCCTCGGCGATGGCCGCCGAGAAGCTGATGTCGTGGTAGGCCTGGCTGGCGGCCAGGAACTCGCGCTTGGCGTCGCGGATGCGCGCCTGCGACAGCCGGAAGTGCAGGTGCAGGGCCGGGTCGGCGTCGGCCACGTCGTGGATCACGCCCTTGAGCTTGTTCAGGTACGTCTCGGCCGCCGTGGTGTCGTCCACCTCGAGGTAGCACCGCACGATGCGCACCCAGACCCGCGCGCGGTCCGCGTCCGTCACCCGCCGCTGCGACGCGTCGAGCGGGATCTCCGCCAGCGCCCGCGCCGCCCCCAGGTAGTCCTCCGTCGCCTCGTGCCCGTCGGCCGTGAGCTCGCGCAGCGCTACCGCCTGGTCGACGAACGTCGTCTGGCCCTGCCCTACCACGGCTACTGCTGCTGCCCCCGTTCCGGTTCCGGTTCCGGCTCCGCTGCCGCCATCGCCGCTGCCATCAGCACCTCCACCTGCTCCTCCTGCTGCCCCACCCGAGGAGGCTGTCGCTCCTCCTCCGGCCAGGATCTCTAGCGCGTGCTGCCCCACGTCCACCCAGAGCTCCGGGTCGTCGGTGGCGCGGAGGGCGGCGGTGAAGCTCGCCACGACGGACCGCTGGCCCACTATGCCGAGCTGCGACGACGAGAAGACGGCGTCGATGGTGGCCTTGAGGTCGGCGGCGAGCGTCTCGGGCGTCGAGAGCGTCTTGAGGTTCGAGAGGAGGGCGTCGAAGGCGGCGGCTTGGTCCGGGGCTCCGGGGACCTGCGAGAGCGCCTCTCTCACTTTGGCGGAGGAGGCCATTTGCTTGCTTGTCTTGCTGCTTTTTTGTGTAGGTGCGTACGGGGGCGGTTTTCTGGTTGGTTGGTAGGTAGGTAGGAGCGAGTACCTCGTCTGGTATCTGGTAGAAAGGTGAGGAGTAATCAGCGTCCCGGAATTTCGAATACTGCCGCTGTGGATTAAGTGAGAGATCGGTTCTTTACCGGAATGCGAATCGGACGGGTGGACGGGCTTCAAACAACAAAAGCTCGTCCTTCAGCGTGGGGAGCTTCCTCGAGGTTAACTAGAGGAAGTGGGACGTCACGGATGGTGGGGCGTACATTACCTACCTACATCTACATGTATGTACATACACGCTTAAGTAAGTAGCCAAGTACCGTAGCTGCCTGCACAGACTGTGCAATTAAGGCTAGTGCCTACCTATTCGTACTGTAATGATTCAGGGGCTTTCACACTTTGATCCTTTGACCATTAACTACCTACATTATGACATTCATTTATGACATTCAAATATTTAACAACTTCACTTACGTTGGCAAGGTTGAATCCCAATATCGTATTTTTCAATTGTGGGTAGCAATCGGCAGAGATAGGTAAAGTAAATATATATACAGTTTGTCATAAAAACCCCTGTAAGTTATTCCCCTCAGTCTTCCCCAGGGCGCCAAGAAAGCCAGCACGTTTCTTAATGAACCACAGTAGATTTTCCAAGGAAAAAGGACCTCGTCATGGATATTGAAATGCTCACCACTTTCGCTTTACGTCTGACTACAAGAAAATCCTAATGAAAGCTTCTATATAAGACATGTGCAACATCTTGAGAGTGCGCAGTGGGTTAGCTCCTCAGCATGTGTTCTTCACCAGAGCCCCAGCTACTGCTCTTTTGCAACCATCACATTCGAAACGGGGATATGAGAGAGTTTATCCTATATGGCAGTGAATGTTAGTTTCGTTTCATACGGATAAGACAAAAAGAGATTGGGGTAAACATACACTCTTATCACGGTGCGCCCAGTCGGCGCGCATGCGCTGCGAGACGAAGCACTGCAAGGGCCAGGTAGGCGCGAACCATGTGTTGCGCGCCGCGGCCGCGAGCTCGCGGGAGGCGACGGCGACGGGATCGTCGCCCTGCACGGCCTCGTACCTCGCGAGGGCTTCGTGGGCCTCGCGCGCGACGACGGCCCAGCCGTTGCCCTCGGCCAGGTCCGCGGCCTCCTTGGCGGCGGCGGCGCCGGACAGCAGGTCGGCGGCCGTGAAGCTGGCGGGCTTGTAGCGGTGCAGGCCGAGGGCGATGACGAGCGGCAGCAGCTGGGCGACGAAGAAGATGAAGTAGGCGCGGTCCATCAGGTCGGGCACTTCCATGTGGTGGGCCTGGACCATGCGCGGGTCGAGCGTCGCGCCCGTGGTGCGCTCCAGGTGCGCCTGCGTGAAGCGCGCGTCCGACATGTCGCGCGCCGAGAAGCCCAGGAGCCGGCCCGTCGACCGCGAGAACCGCAGCACGGCGTTCTGCCCGTGCCCGTCGATCAGGAGGCCGTTGCTGAAGAGCGGGTGGAGGAAGCACTCGAAGTAGAGCTTGACGTACCTGTTATAAGAAGCGAAGGGTTAATTTAGCTTGTATTTTGTTTCTCAGACAATGTGGAAACTTGGGGGGTGATGGTGATGTGAATGGACAAGGTTCTTGTGGCACAGGCGAACTCACTCTCGGAGGAAATCTAGCTTTTTGCTGACACTAGTCAGCTCGAACACCGACTCAGCGACACATCCCCTCTTTCCGATCACAGCGGGCTCGCCAAGACCGCCACTGATCGCGTAAACGACGTCTTTGTCGACGGGCGGGCGCGAGGTGTGGTAAGGGTCGTAGCGAATCATGACACCGAGATGATCCTCCATACCAGTGGCATAGGCAACGTCGGGCAGGATTTCCAGGGGCGTCCGCAGACCGACGACCTTCTTCGGGTCGAAAATGCCGCCCTCCCAGTACCGTATGGCGTTGTACGCTAGGGGCGTCTTCAGTATTCTAGGAGTGTCGCCGATGATCAGGGACAGGGCGACCTTGACGCACAACCCCGGCAGCGAAGGGACCGTCATGGACCGCGTCGAGGCCTGGGCGAGCGCCGGAACCTCCTGTGGGAGTAGGCGTAGGTTGCCCTCGGCCCCGGGGCGGGAGAGCAGGAATTGGATCTGGAACTTGTGGACGGGGATGACGATCTCGGAGCTGTCCGCGGCACTCTCGTCGATGCCGGCCACAGCCAGCAGCGGGGCCAGCTCGGCCTCGAGCGGGCCCATGATCTCCAGGATGTCGCGCTTGACGGCCATGAAGGCGAACTCGGTGCGCTTGAAGTCGAAGCCGCTGGACGGCTGGGTCTTGGGGTCGACGGGCATGCGGCTCTTGTGCAGCGGGTGGCCGTTGGCCTCGACGGTGGCCTGCTCCCACGTGATGTAGTCGGTGTCGCGCGTCGGGCAGGGCCGGTTCTCCGCGTACGCGTCGGCCAGGTACTGCGCCGAGCAGCGGATCCGCTCCACGAACGACGCCGTCAGGTCCACGTCCCACCCCATCCAGTCGCGCAGGATCGTCACGAACCGGGCCCCCGTCACGCTCCGGTCCACGTCCACCCAGTTGCCGTACAGCTGCTGCTGGTACAGCCACGTGCCCACCAGGATGTTCGACTCGTGCATCAGGTCCGGCACCAGGTTGCCGTCCGCGTCGGCCTCTAGGGTCTGGAAGGGCGGCGTGCCCGAGATGATGAAGCGCTCGTTCTTGGCGGCGGCGGGCTGTCCTTCGGAGGTCGTGCCATTGCTGGAGGCGAGCGGCGTGATGTAGTACATCTTCTCTGCCGGCTTGTACACGATGTGGACCAGCCTTTCGTTGGCGACCAAGGCCACGATACGGGCGAGCGAGCCGCGCTGGGCCAGGACGACGGCGAGCTCCTTGCTCATCTGCGAGCCATTGCTAGCGCTAGCACCGGATAGCTTGAGGATAGACATGGTCGATGGGATGATTCTCAGAAGCCGGGGGATGAGGGTAGAGCTGAGGTAAGAAGGCATTGTCTGATAGCCGATATATCTCGGTAGCATGCCGTTGTTGGACTTCCTCCTCGTCCACTTTATAGTGAACCTTCTCCGATGGCCCTCCCCCTGAAAGCAACGCGTAGTCGTAGTCGTAGTCGAATATGACTACGTGCCAGAGAAGATTATTACCGGGGAATAAACTCCTGCTCCGGGCACCGTCCTCCGTTTCCGTGCCATTGTTTCACCCCCACGAGCGCTGCTGGGCTAGCGTACTGCGGCGATAAGAAAGGGCAATGCCTCCTGGATCGTGAGTGTGTGTTAGGCTGTAAGCAGTTACCAAGACTGAGTTGGTCTCTTCTTTAGGTGTGGCTATGGGTAAAGCTGACAACTACTAAGAATATAGGAGATAAGACCCAAGATTACGGTACATCAAGGGGAAGATGCTCTGTTATACATCCATAATATATGATCTTTTCCCCCTTTAGGTTACTCCTTGGCCCAACGTTCCCTGTTTTGGCTCTACCCTCCTTTATCCCGGCAATTTTAGCCTGTCGTATTCCCAGCTAGCCTTTATATTTCTGCCTTATGTGCTAATTGTAGAATAAAGTCATAGTATCTCGATCTAGTTTTCGGACAGTCCGATCCCCAAGGGATGGGTCAATAACTTTATTCTCACATCCCATGGTTGGCATCTCTCACTTTGATCCAATAAACTAGACTTGGATCCGCGGACACCGGACGGTAGTAGATGTGACCCCTTCCCGGGCTTGTTGCATAGACCACTACCATTGACCATCACTTTGCTTGAAGTGGCAAGTGTCAAGGTCAACCTTTTTCATCCAGGCCGTTCTCCCAACATAACAAGATATTTACACTAACGACTCACATTTGCATCTGCTAAAAGACAACATTGTCTAGCCTAAATGAAGTGTTTATAATAGCATGCATCTTAGTCTCCACAACTGCCTTTTACTCTATGAGCAAGGTGTTGAAGGTCTATAAGTGCCTTTTTAATACTGCAAAGTCCGGTTATATCTTTAAAAGTCGCACAACATTGCCAATATGAGGTTTCTGCAGAACTACGTTGCAGCAAAAGGTCAACCAATCGGTACGCAACCTGATTCGAAGGCTTGGCCTCGCTTAGGCTAGTCTACCATACCTTGCGGAACCGGCATATATGTGAAAGGCCGCCTCGTGGCTCACGGTGGCTGCATGTAATCGTCAGCTTATACGCGTTACATGGGTGGTCTTCTCACGTGAGTGATCAACCAGGCTGGCGACCTCATAGGTTAGTATTTGATGATTTTGCTGTCAGCAAACGGGCGAAGCGCGGTTACCAAGTTTCGGGGTCTCCTTCTTTACAGGAAATGTGACCAATCTCGACACCAAATAGCGATCGGAACTATACGGATATTTTCGCTGTATGGACTGATGCGGCTCCGGCCCGGAGACATCTCTATGTCCCAGTTCAAAATTTATAAATCTTAATCAGCTTGGTCAGAAGCGAGCAAAAGGACGGGAAGCACCCTGAATCAGCAACGAAGACACCTTTACCTACCTACAAGCTTGACGTCGGCGAATTGTAAGTCTCAAAATTCATCCTATTGTCATATGAGTCACCCTACATCATACCTCGCCTCACGCAAGGTCGGTCGGTCGTCGCACTTGCGTTCGTACTTGAAGGCTTCATTCGAACGGACGACACGTAATCAATGTCGTGACTTTACAACTTGCGAAAAGGAAGTTGTTAAAGCTAAATGATAGATACCGTGATCTATCCACGCCTTGGTAGCACGACTCTTGTAACGTGCAGAAGACACTAACTCTGTGTAGTTGGCAAAGCAAGGGCCATTGTATATTGGCCAAGAGAAGATGAGGGGTTTGGACACGGATCTATGTGAACTACAACGATACACTTACGTCTTCCTACTTTGGTACATCGCCTACTCGTTGATTGGCTAGAGCTGCCAAGAACTTTGACATGTGGCTTAATCACCCTTTCACCCCCTTGCATATTCAGGCATCTTCTGCAGAGGTAGTCTAGAAATTTCACTCGTAGGCAGAGGGAAGCGTCGGTGTTCACATGGCAGTCCAGGTTTCGTGAATGTCGAAGTTTAGCTAAGAAGAACGACTATTTTTGGTCGTGTCAAAGTCCGACGGGGTTTAAGTAGCGAACCGAGTGTATTGGAAGGCCGGTCCTCTACCCCCGTCGAACGGATACAGACGAGAAAGGTCTGTAAAGGGCCCAACACATGCAACCAACAAAAGGCTGATACTGTAAGACCCTGGGAGAACCCCACGCTTCATACAGCCCCATGTGAGACTTTATCAGATGTCGTCTTCACCCCTACTGTTTCCAGCCCCACAGGAACAAAAGATAGATGCGAGCTACAGTGAGCATTAGAGCATATTTGCCACGATAGAGCACAGACTTAGATTACTCAGTGAGTACCTTGGTAGCTTCCACACTGACGTTGGACTCTGGAGCCTGCGCTAGAATAGAATAATAAGTCGGCCGCGTTGCACCTTCACACTTACTCACTGCTCGCCGTCGGAGAAGGCGTCAGGTCTTTCAGCCTCGAGAACGCCGTGCCAAGGACCAGTGTCCTCAGCACCCACATTATAAGCTTTGCTTCCAAGCCGGAGTATAGCGATGTGGTGGCGGACATGGTAATGCCAGACTCGATCCGAAAAAAGAGTCCATCCCCACTTTCCTAGACCAACACGTGGAAACCATATACGGCTCCTGTATTTGCAACACATCATATCCCCGAACCGGGAAGTTGCTGGTGCCGTAGCGGAGATGGACATACTCCCCTTGGCCGAGTTCAGCGGCACCTTATAAGTTGTCAGAGCTGGCTGCCTACTATTTAGTTCTAGTTCGACCATATCCCGCATCTGTCTAGTGAGGTCCTACTGTAAGCTCGATTGCATTGCCACGATTGAAAGCTATAATGGAAGTTATCACGGAAAAGACCGTTCAGGCTGCCCTGCAGAAGCAGATCGACCCCGAAGCCCAAACCCCTGAATCACTAACACCGACCCCAAAACCGGAGGAAGTCGCTGATGATAACTTGGTACGTAAATCTGTCCAGCATACAGGGTGCACCGAAGACCTAGCTGACAATATCGCGCTCTGACTTGCAGGTTACCTGGGATGGACCCGACGATGCTGCGAACCCGAAGAACTGGTCGTTTGCCGCCCGATGGCGGCTGACCGCCATCGCCTCCGCTTTCAGCTTCATCTCGCCAGTCTCGACATCCATGACGGCGCCTGCGCTGACCGCGATCGGCATAGAGCTCCACATGGAGCAGGAGTTCGAGCGCTTCCTCAGCCTGTCCATCTTCATCCTGGCCTCGGCCTTCGGCCCGTTCCTCGCCGGGCCCCTATCCGAGATATACGGACGCCGTCCCGTGCTGCAGCTCTTCAACCTGTTCTACCTGTGCTTCAACACCGCGTGCGGGTTTGCGACGTCGTCGACTCAGTTGATCGTGTGTCGGTTCTTTGCTGGCTTCGGCGGGAGGTGCGTAATATCTTTGTTGATACATTATTTGTGATGACATCATGGTCTGTTTTCACTGACGAGTCGCTTAACAGCGCCGCTACTGTAATAGGGGCTGGCATACTCGGAGATGTTTGGAGGACCGAAGAGCGAGGGCTGTCCGTCAGCATATACACCCTGGGCACACTGCTGGGCCCGACAATTGGTCCCCTTTGTGGTGGCTTCATCACGCAGTACAGTTCCTGGCGGTGGACGTTCTATGCCATCAGTATCGCGAACGCGTGCATTCAGATCGTGGCTACGATCTTCTTCCGGGAGACCTTTGCGCCCGTCCTTCTCGCACGGAAAGCCGCCAAGCTGAGGAAGGAAACGGGCAACACCGAACTCCACACGAAGTGGGAGAGACCCGACCGAACATTCAAAAAGCTCGCCCTCACTGCGCTGGTGCGCCCGTTCTTGCTCCTCACCACCCAGCCGATCCTCCAGGTCCTTGCGATCTACATCGCGTACGTATTTGGCTTGATGTACCTGGCGCTGTCGACGTTCCCCATCCTCTGGACGACGCAGTATGGGTTGTCCATTAGCATTGCAGGCCTGAACTACCTTGCTCTGGCTATTGGGTACATCATCGGCACCCAGGTCTGCACAAGACTCCTTGACGTTGTCTACAAGCGCCTCAAGGAGACCAGGGGCAACGGTACGGGCATCCCCGAATACCGCCTCCCTCTCCTTCTCCCAGGAGCTCTCATGGTGCCGATAGGACTATTCTGGTACGGCTGGAGTGCCCAGGCTCACCTGCACTGGATCATGCCCGACATAGGGATCGCCATCTTCGGCGCGGGCGTCAAGTTCTCGCTCCAGTGCACCCAGCTCTACGCCCTGGACGTCTACCCGACGTACGCGGCGTCCGCCAGCGCCGCGTCCATGTTCGTCCGGTCGCTGGCCGGCTTCGCCTTCCCCCTTTTCGCGCCCTACCTGTACCAGAGCTTGCAATTTGGCTGGGGTAACACGGTCCTGGCCCTAATCGCTTTGGTAATCGGGGTGCCGGCGCCTTTCTTCCTCTGGTACTTCGGCCCTTCGCTGAGGAAGAGGAGCACGTACGCGGCTGGGCATTAGTTGTTTGATTAGGTTGCCTTTCTGTCTATTAGAGTTGATACCAGGCGTATTGGGATATAGGATAGGCCCACTAGTATGCAAATAGAGAATATACTTTCCTTCACGCGAGAACCTAAATATATCTTTAAAGATGACTACTTGGACTTAGTGTCGTGAAGACACCTAAGGTTGGCACTAGTCCCGCGGTCACCTACCGGTTGGCCTATATAAGGAGGGCTCTCCCCCCCTTTCGATGTCTAAGAAGCGGTAGGAGTTACTCTTTCTCTAGATACTACCTATCTTGGAGATTTCATCTTCTACCTCCCACTTTGTGTTGACACATCCCCGACACCTAGCTATCACTTGGAACCTGCTGGGGTATATAATTCACGATACTTCCATATTCATATTGCCCATAGTTTGGTAGGTTGTCCCGCCAGCCTTGTGTGAAGGTTTAAGTTCTATACCTACCACTTGGCAACGCCTTAGCGGCACTATGGCCAGCCCCTTAACTATAATACCAAGGCAACCCATCCTCCTGGCCAACACTCGCTATACTCCCGACTCCTTGACAACCTGCTGAGACCTTATAATTGGCAATTGAGTGTCAGATTATTGCCCTACGGGGCAGGGCCTAGTGGCCCAGTGGTGTAGTGCGTAGTGCCTATGTCTGCCTTGTTTCCAATCCAGCTTGCCCAACCTTAAGCTGAAAGCCCTTGGTTCGAATCCAGTCTAGTGCAAAAGCCACATCTTTCCAATGTAAAACCACTGGAGGGGGAGACGGAGACCGTAGCGTACAGAGCTCCCGGGTTGGAAGGCGGGCCTCCAAATCCCATATAAAGATTGAATAAATAAAAGGAAAATAAATAAATAAATAAGTTTCAATGTATTTTTTGGTCCTCCTTATACCATACATTTCTAAGGCGTTACTCTATATCGGGACCAACTAGTTGCCAATTAACCTGATACCTCTGCATTCGGCCTTGAGTGAGAAATGCGTCCCCCTAGCAAACCCCTGGTGAGAAGGCCCCTGAGGAAATTTCTCCGTATCAGTGTTCAATAAAACAAGAGTGCTTGACTTATCGGCAAGAAAATCTGAGAATATTTGTTCAAGTTCATGGGTTGGCTCAGAAGTCGACTGGGCTCTAGATTGAACGATGAGCACACTATTGGAGCCGGATCCGTCTTGAAGAACATCACCAGGTACACTGAAGTTCGAGATCATAGCCTAAAACGACTCGGTGAGAAGAGACGGTGCTTCTGCAGTGAGAACCAGCGCTGACACTATAGCACCCAAAGCATCGCCATCCGGAGGGAATATCCACTAGATGACCGTTAGACTCGTTTCCCAGACCGTATGGTAACACCCATTCTCACCTCAACGCGACTGCGGACATAGTATGCTATGGATCCCTATATAAACGAAATTATGTGTATTCAGGTCTATTAGTCGTGAGACCTGTTGGGTTCCGAAGGCATTGGAATTCATCTCGAGTCAGACACCGAACCTGAATGAGTATGATGCGATAATGAAGATAGTATACGAAAGTGTCCTTGAATTAAGGCAGAACTTTGTATGTTCTATTCTGACAATTATGTACGTAACATCGTATGGATGCCACGTATATATTGTGCTATGCTATGATATGTATATGTATGAGGATAAGGAGTGTACAGGTAATCTCAAGCCCACTTCCTCTTTCCGTAACCCAATTTTTAACAATCTTGCCCCTTCGCCCACAGGATTCGCCCTACCATATCCCTAGACCACACCAGTCCACCAATTTCCATATCCAGGGACCGCCTGACTAACTTTCTTCACTGTCTCACAAATGTTGCTACAAACAATGACTGTCAGTATCAGGCTTCCACACGGAGAGATGAGGAGGATCGTCACACTAATCTTACCTAATAGGCATCCTTCCTTAGCAAAGTAGCTAGCCGTTTAACAGTAGCAATAGGGGTTGCTGCCACCCCGGCAAGCCGTGCCTCCGTCGTCGCAGTTGCCACCTCTGCCGCAAAGCGACGAGACAACCCACTCGCCGCCCGAGTTACACACGCCGATCTCCTGCGTTCCCAAACACTGGAAGGTACCGGGAGTGCAGGCCATGACTGTAGCGGAGGAGGCTAGGGCAAGGAGAGAGATGTAGAGCTTCATGGTGTACGTTGTTTTGGCTGATGTGCTGTCCCCGGTGGTGTTGGGTTGATATGGGAGAAAAGAAGATAGGTTAAGCAATACTGTTCACAGTTGCTGGTTTGTGTTGGTAAGAGTGATGCTTGGTATTAGGTCTGTAAACTTTGCTGGAAGCAGTGGTCTTTTATACATGGCCGTAACTTAGACAAAGTCTTCATCTGGGTCTCAAGTGCCGAGGAGCTGAACAACATGATGCCTAGACTAGGATGTTGTCATCCCCAAGATGTATACAATCAGCAGTATCATATGTTCCACTAAACATATGACATGGTGAGGTGGCAGAACTCTGGAACTAACCGGATATGTACCTAGGTAGTCACAACCACATAGCTTCCGAGGATCAAAAGGTGAGCAGTACGGCAAGTTGAGCCATTCGTGGTAGCAGGTTCCGGCGACCTCAGCAAAGAACGCTTACATCACCCTATAGTGTGATTTAGCTGTACCATACAAGAAAGCCCCCCAGCTATATCTGCCTGATCTTATGAATTTATAGATTATGGCCAGGATGACTACGTGAGCTGTTCTACATAGATTGATAGGAGGCTACAGATGAAAGTGTATATTTGGCTATATTTTCTCTTCCATTCTACTCAAAACAACTTCCCAGCGAATGTCACCATGATAAACTGCCTTTTATTTGAAAATAGCGGCCGGAAGTACTTTAAAATGCATGAGAATAAACTCAAAGGGGTGTTCGGCTATATCCTTCCCTGCATCCTTTTCATGCTCATAACTTATATGAGAGACGGGGGATGTAAGAACCGCGGTCCTTGGTCTGGAGCCTTTTGAAACAGAAAAAGGACTTTGCAGGTAACTCTTGAAGCCCAGCCGGTTTTCCCGCAGGGACCCCCACCAATAGGGGTGTTCATCTTGTTGACTTGCCGAGATCCGCTTTCTCGTCAGCACCCGACAGCCTTATTGCAATTCTATGAATGATGTTGTAAGCCGAACAAATCCCACGTTGGGTGCGCCGGTCGGGTATTATTGCTTGAATATTTGACAAGTCCCCTGCATTACCCGACGTAATGTAATACGGACCTCGCATGCATGAAACCTTACCAGATTTCGGAGCACTGCCTCAGGTACCACTGAATAGCGAAGAAGAAATCATCAGGGTCTGTGCTAATTTAGAAGATTATCTCGATGTTTGGTGCAAGTTATTGATAGTAGGAACGGGGTAGAATCCAACCCAGAAGGGAGAAAAGGCGGTGGGTAGATTGCGACGTCATACGGAGCAGGACAAGCGAATAATCGAGCCTTTCAATTACAGGTCATCTTATGATCGCAAACCATCAATCTAGAAAATTACAAGGCGATACGAAAGAAGCAGGATGTCAATCCACTCCGCTTCATCCACGAGCAACCCTCGTGGGGAGGAATAGACGAATTCCACGAGCATATCGATGTCAGTGGATGGATATGACCGGTCGTAAATACCGTGCATAGTCGTGCAGACTCGTGGAAACAAGGGTCGCACGGACTAGAATAGGGGCTACCTTAAGTCCCGGACCTTCGTCGAAGTGCCGATATAACTATAAGTCCATGGTCCGTAAGACCCCTGTTTCTACGAATGGCCATGAGTATTCAAGAACAAGATCTCGTGGACATATCGTGGACACGGAAAAGTCCCTTCATACATATAAATGGAAATGGCTCGTGTCCATAAATCGTGGACACTTCGTGAAAGCCGTAGAATCGTTTAACATCCTAGAAAGAAGTTATATAGGGGCTAAATAGGAGAGCTCGGATTACATAATTAGGTGATCGGCACGCAGCGGCTTGGCGCACATCATATATAGAGCTCTTCCGCCCTTTAGATTAATTCAAGATCCTCTGTTTTCTTTTGTATGGCAATGGATTTGTCTTCGATTCTTCATCTGCGATTCGATGAACGCGACAAGTTATATGGAACATTTGCATCCTTATTCATATTGCAGGTTGTAGAACGGGAGTGCATCAACACAAAGTGCATGTCATTATGAGAAGACATCCCCAAGACCAAATGAAATGGGGCAGGGTTACTTACCCTTATCCCTTATTATGAGTGACTTGAGAGAGACAAAGCACGAGAAACCCATTGTGAGGTTGGCAAGACAAATGCTAGAATGATTAAAGACATAGTTAGCGCGCTCCTAGTTGATACCGGGGGTTCCATTGGTTGAGCCTCCTGCAGTGTCATGACCTCCATCACTTTCAGCTGCCAAGGCATCATGAGGCTGAGTCCCCCCAAACTTTCCGTGGGAACTCGTATCCGGGAAGCCTAACTGCATGATATGTTTTGAGTAGATGCATCAAGGAAAGCTTGCTTGTTTCGTGTTTTCCCAGTTCTCCCATTCACGGCACAGCAGCTTGTAGTGTTTTCAGGCAATCCCCCCCTATCCGATTATCGGCATAGACCATCTATACACAAGAGAAGCAAAGACGATGGAAGCTGAAAATTCCGCACAAGGGGCTGCCTCGTCCCTCTACAGCCCACTGGATCTGTCTCGCCGCGAGATACGCTTGCTGAGAATCGAGTTGACAGGTCCGCAATCAGGTGGTGTTAACTACCGACTCCTGACAGCGTCCATCAACGAAAGGCCTCGCTACATAGCACTGTCTTACGTCTGGGGGGATCCCGAAATCCGGAAACCTATCGACGTTAATGGAGTCCCGGTGCATGTAACAGAAAACTTGTATGAGGCTCTTGGAAAGCTCCAACAGATCGCCACAGCCATGGCTACTCCCCCTGAGGGGGCCGTACGGCAAGCAGGCGCCGAGCATTTGACAAGGATGAGAAACGCATACGGCGACGAGCCAGCGGATATAGGCCGTGAGAATGGAGGGCATCTCGATGTATGGATTGACGCGCTCTGCATCAATCAGGAGGATATCGATGAGAAGAATTCCCAGGTGCCCATGATGGGTGACATATACGCACAAGCGGCATTTGTCGTTGCTTGGCTTGGGGAGGAAGACGAACACAGTAAAAAGGCTTTCGAGCTGGTACGGCGATGGGCATGGAGCGAAGACAAGGTGAATGTGCGCGCCGAGTTTCTGAAAGCGCTTTACAATGTGGAGACCAGGTCGTACGACGACTCTTTTGAGGAGACAGACGCGATAATGTTATTATACTCTTGCGCCGACATCATCACGCCCGATCTCATCGAGGAAAGCCTAGTAGACTCTCTCACGGTGTTTATGGGGAGACCTTACTGGCAGAGGATCTGGATTCAGCAGGAGATTTCTCTCGCTCGCGAAACCTTCGTGTGCTGCGGCGCTGATGACGCGGTTTTATTGTACCACCTGAGGATGGTATATGTGCAGCTTCTCCTTCTGAAGACTGTACATGCATCACCTATTTTACGCAAAGAATGGTGTCCGAACCACATTAAATATCTGAACTCCCCTTTGATGATGCTCGGGACGACGCTGAACTGGCAAACACTGGTAGGGATTGGGCGAAAATGCACGTCCACCGACCCACGGGACAAGATCTACGGTATCATGTATATGATGCGTGCTTGGGTACAACCTACCGTTGACTATGGGAGGCCAGTGAGATGGGCATACGCCAACCTTGTTCATTGTGCAGCACAGCAGACTGGTGTTTTGTTCATAGACGGAACCAATGGCGTCGGGCAGCCGAAGACGTTCGCCAGACTCCCAGGCCTTCCTTCATGGGCTCCGGACCTTAGGGCAGACGCTCCTGGCATGTGGTTTCCGGAAATTCTCTACGCTGGCAGCGAACGAGGGTTGGATGTAGGCCTAGAGGGGGCCGGAGGCAGCACAAAGGCGATCTCATCTAGCTCTTTCGACACAGATAGGCTAGAAGTGACTGGGATTGTGGTGGACAGGGTTAGGACGATGTTTAAAATGAAAGGCGCCAATGTCGATAACATCGAACAGCACTGGATGGCGCTCAGTTGCTTCATGGTCAAGCATGCCAATGTACCCCATCCGGCCGGAATACCCCCTCTTCAAGCGTTCTTCAGGGCGCTCTGGGGGTTAGGAGCACCAGACGTATTCAGGAGAACAGCTTACGTCAGGTTCGCCATTGGGCACATCTTTGCTCTTTGCAATGCCCAGATAAATGCCAGAAAGAAGCGGCAGGAGTATCCCCTCCATGCGCAGACCAAGCAGCTGTTCCTGGGGGCGCCTGGCGACGCGGCCGAGAAGACGCTGGCAACTGATAGCCTGACGCGCTTGTCCCGCGACTTCCTGATCGCAACGGGGGTCGTTGAGCACCTGTACGGTGTCTGTGAGGAGCATAATGGTCTGGGGGGCTTGCTGCATCTGAGTGAGCCGGAGCTCATGGCCGGGTTCTGGGGTTACGGACTAGGGGATAAAGACAAGTTGCTCTTAAGTTCCGAGAGATTCGAATGGCCAAAAACTGCTCTGAGCTATGCTTTCGAGCTTGCCAAGATCATCAAACTGAAGAGGTCCATCTTCGTGACCGAGGCGGGGTATATTGGCGTTGGGCCGGTTGACCTGCGTAAGGGAGACGAGATTCGCGTTCTGTTTGGGTGCAGAGTACCGCTCCTGATTCGGCGTGTGAAGCGGAAACTTCGAGTTGTTGGCGCTTGCTTTGTTTATGGCATGATGGATGGTGAGATGGTACAAAAGATGCATGATGGAGACTTCACCCCCGAACGGTTCTGCCTCTACTAACGAAGTTAGCACCCTGGGGAGTTTTTCAAGTATGCGATGCAATTCTATAATTCATAATACTCTTTTCTTTACAGCGTCATTTTCCCGTGTCCCTGATTCAGCAAAGAATCCTTTTCGTTACTAGCAGCGCTGCCATGAACACTTTCTAGATAGTTTGGTATGCTCGCACGCTAGCCTACAACCCCCTACGAGGACTATTCAAGCTAATAAGCTCTAGACTATTCAGAGGGAGAGTCGGCAAGGGTCTCACAAGATGATTGGGCAGCTGGACTGTCTCTTTGCTTGGTCTTAGCTCAACATAGAAAGTGCATAGTAATTTGCTCAAAGGGCGTGCGTTGGGCTTGCTTCGAAGTTACACAAAAGAGCGACCTAATCAAGAGCCCCGGCATCCAAACGTGATCTTAACAGAGAAGTCTACAAAAGGTACTATTCATGTCTACCTACCAATAACTCCTTTCCACCCCCCTTGGAATCCCTCCTGGGTTGGGCGAATCTGGTATTATTTGGCCCTATGTTGTCTCGTGAATCCGGTGTTCGGAACAACGTGTTCCCTATATGAAGAAGTGTGGTCCAGAGTGTGAGTTAGAGGATACTAGGTCGCCAGTTGCTCGTAGTATATATATATAGTGTCATAAGTTCATAGGATACACTAACTTCCCAAGAACGGGTATGTTGTGAACCGAATGTCGCTTATTTGATTGTCTAATGGGGGGGCTATCATTGGCCCCTATTTTAGGAGATAAAGCTATGAGGCAACCTATTGAACATACGCTAATTATACTAGTACTAGGGTAAGTAGTCTGTATGACAGCTACGTACGTAGGTAGTTAGTACCTACATCCATACTAATATAGCAAGCTGTTAGTCTAACAGTATTTACTGCTATGCAAGGGATGAGATCCGTAGGTTCATTGGCTAGGAGGAAAAGGACAAGGTGAAATAGGATTATACATGAGAGCGCTATACCTATGCGACAGATGATAACTATTACGTATTAGCCTACCTGTCAAGGATAGACATTCAACAGCTACCACTATATACACGTTGATAGCGCACTTTGTAACTACCTCTCTCTAAAGCTTCAGTTCAGTATTGTCGGGGTCATCGCTTCGTCATGCACCACTATACTCCCTCGATTTGCTAAACGCGACACTGCGCTCTTTTCTCTCAAAGAAGACGTAGTTAAGCCTCAGCAAGGACCCTAGCTACATCTCGGGCCGCACCGCAGTGAGATTCATGATTCATGATCCATGGTCATGACCTTGAGATTCACCAGCTTGACCAAGTAGCTAATATATATGTTGATGTGAGCAACTAGTATGAGGGCAGACCCAGCCTACTAAGCCAACCTGTCCTGGAGAGCTGGAACCAACCGAGGTCGGCTATGCTATGTTACTATGTATCAGCGTGAGTATCAGCGTCGCGTGACACGGCATGGGACACGATTTGAGGCACTCATCTTCAATGGACCAAATTGACGCCACCAACCGAATGATTCAGGTATAGTGGGTTTACAAACCTAAATACTTGGTATCATCGTAGTAGCAAGCACCCTTCGACCTATCAACATACAGCGATCAATGGTATACATAGTAGGATGTAAATAGTAGTGACCTATTTGATCAACAAAACGCAATTCTGCAATGTTCCAGCAGCGATAATATGTACGAAGTATAAAGCATGCAGAATCTCTACTCGGATACGTAGTTGGTATACGCGCACATACCAATAGCACTAGTTTAAGTCAGCATGTGTACATATGTAAAAGCGCCATGATCCTTACGAGAACCGAGTACAGGGCTATAATCCTTTTCGGATAAGAGATGCCAGAGTCGAAGTAACCGGCAACAACAGCCGAACCAATTCGACCATCGAACCACTTGTCCAGCAAGCGACTTGTCGAGCTGGATGAAGTATACCCAATGCGATATATGCAGTAACGCGTCATTGTCATTGCTAAGCGAGCCGAAAAAGAGAAGGATGTTGTTCGGAGGTTCGCTTAAGTGGCGTACTTAGTAAGATCGATTGATCGCTTCTATATTTTTGTGGATCAGAGACGCCCGAAGAGAGTTCGGCTATCCAGACGGAACCCATTTGTAATGTGACTCTGATCTTTCGGGACCTCGACATCCCGGTGGCCCCCTTGTCCACCTGTTACCCACCTTACTTCTTCCCAGCATTCTTAGTAGCCCCAGCAGCCCCAGAATAGGCTTCGTACGAAGTGATGAGAACAAAAGGGCCTGCAGGATAGGGCAGGACAAACAGGATGGAAACATCAAACAACGCGCGGGGGCAAAACTAGCTTCTAGCTGCCCAGTTTAGTCGGCCTAGCTGGGGCGCCGTTCAGGATTATTTATTGTTCTGGCCATCGCAGGTGTCACAATGGCGGCGGCCCCCCCCTTCGATTCGTTTCCTCCCTCCGTCTCTTGGTAGTTGACATATCAGCCATCAAAAACGACAGCGACACCGGAAACGACGACGACGGCGACGACGATGACGAATATGCTGGACTTGGAGTTATGGAGCCGCCCAGCCGTGCTGGCTCCGGCCGTGCTCTTCGCCGCTTTCGTCTTGTACCAGCTCCTCCGACCGTCCCAGCTGCCCGACCTTCCCATCCTCGGCGCGAAGCCGGGTGAGTGGTTCCCGCTCCAGCGGGCGAAGTGGCGCAACACCAAGGACATGAAGGCGGCCACCGAAATCGCCTACAGCCAGTATAGGGACCGCGCTTGCATATTCCCGGTGGCCGGCGCCCACAGCTTCGTCCACCTTCCCCACAAAGAGCTCCAGTGGCTCGTCGAACAGCCCGACAGCGATATCAGCATGGCAGAGCAGACCAACAACTCGCTGCAGCTCGAATACACCGTGACGGACCCGAAGCTCGTCCACGCGCCCATCCATGTGAATCTCATCTCTAGCATCCTGACGAGGGAAACCGGCAACCTCGTGCCCGACCTGCTCGACGAGATCCAGTATAGCTTCGACGGGCTATGGGGCATGGACACAGACAATTTCAAGACAATAGGTGTATACGACGTGATGCGGCGCATAATCGGCCAGGTGACGAATCGGGTCTTTGTCGGCCTGCCCCTGTGCCGGGATCCGGCCCTGCTCGACGTGGCGATGGCCTACGCGCAGGACGTACCCCTGGCCTCGACGGCGCTGCGGTTCATCTGGAAGCCGCTGCGGCCCCTCGCGGCGCTGTTCATCACGATCCCGAACCACCTCCACACGAACCGGTTCTACCGGATCCTGCGGCCGGAGATCCAGCGGCGGCTGCGGGCCTACGAGGCGCGGCGCGCGGACCCGGAGACCAAGGCGGCCGAGCCGGAGCCCAACGACTTCCTGCAGTGGTCGATCCGGCAGGCCAAGGCGCTGGACGACCCGTACTTCAGCAAGGCGGACACGCTGGCGGGGCGGATCCTGCTGCTCAACTTCGCGTCGATCCACACGTCGTCGTTCGCCATCACGCACGCGATCCTGGACCTGGCGTCGTCGCGGCACGCGTACCTCGAGGAGCTGCGGGCCGAGATCCGCGCGGTGCTCGCCGAGCACGGCGGGCGGTGGGACAAGCGCACGCTCGCGGCCATGCCGAAGCTCGACAGCGTCATGCGCGAGTCGCAGCGCGTCAACTCGTTCGTCACCGTCGCGACCAACCGCACCGTCGTCAACCCCAAGGGCGTCACTACCCCGTCCGGCATCCACCTCGCCAAAGGCACCACCGTCTGCACGCCCTCGTACCCCGTCTTCCACGACCCCAGCATCTACCCGGAGCCGCATGTCTTCAAGCCGTTCCGGTTTGCGGAGAAGCGCGCGGCAGCGGAGGTGGCGGAGGCAGAAGCAGAGGCGAAAGTCGGCGCAGTAGGGGAGGGTGGTGACAACCAGAACAACAACAGCGGTAGCAAGTCTTCGGCGTACGTCCAGCGGGCGCGGCAGGCGTTCGCCACGACGAGCCCCGAGTACTTGGCGTTCGGGCACGGGCGGCACGCGTGCCCGGGGCGGTTTTTCGCCTCGAGCGAGCTGAAGCTCATGCTCGCCTACATCGTCCTGAACTACGACTTCGAGATCCAGGAGAAGCGGCCGGAGAACTTCTGGTTCGGGATGAATAGGGTGCCGCCCATGAAGGCGACCATCAGGGTCAAGAGGAGGAGCGCATAGTATAGTGTAATGGATGAAGATGTTCCGGCCATGTATATATTTAGGTGTGTAGACTGAATGAACTTTATGTACATGAAGTGATGTAAGCTGAAACTTGTTTGAAATCCGGAAACGTGATATGTAACGTTCTTGAATTCTAACAGTTTTATACTCACGTTTATACTTCTAGATTGCATCTTACACACTACGGGTACGTTTCCATTAACGTAAACTACGTACATAGACCCTTAACCACCGTTGTTTCCACTAACCGGGCTTGATCATTCTTTATTAGTCTTCTAAAACAACGGCTGTGGAATATAACAATCCAGCCTAGGTGTTTCTCTATATATTACACCCAGTAGAACACAGGTGAGATTTCATCCGTAGAATATCACCGTTATATATCGCCATCATATACAAGCAACAGCTATGACGTACCCAAATCTCACAGTAACTGCTTACGAATATAGTTGGTGGGGTTAAAAGCTGCCAGGTGTGGCTTGGCGGCGGACCCCACCTTCCAGTGAGTGAGGTTGTGCGAGGTACAGTACCAAAGCGTAGGTACCGACCAACCAATTTGTGCAGCATTCCACGACGGTGACCATCATACATATACATATGTACATACATACATACATACGTACATACATAATGTATACATGCAGTTACGTATCACCGACACTCTTACTTCTAGACGCCCCGAGCTCTAAATTTGGAGCCTTACAGGCGTGCCCGCAAATTATGTTTGTAGGGTAGCCAGGCTGTCAGGTAGCAGTGAAGACCTACTGGATTGTATGTACCTGTAGTTATGTTTAGGTGGTAGCCTATCGTGTCGGCAGGAGGTAACAACAAAACGGTAGTCAGCTTCCTTCTTACATGCTGAAACCTGAAACTAGACCAGAATAATAAACTAAACTGACCATACTCGACTGAAGCTGCTTGATATATCCTTTCGTTCTTCCTTTCACGCGACATCTAAACAATATACAACTGCACTCGAGACCGTTTCCCCCAGGTTTCATGTATGCCTCCTCCCGACCGCTCCGAACCGTCGCTCTCGAATCTCCCTACTACGGATCACGAGATTCAGGCTGCAGCTGATCATGACCCCGCCATGAGTGACCCTCAGCAGTTGGGTCAACTGAGTAAAGAGACCGCACCCGAGTCTCCTGCCCAAGATGTAACACAAGCCGATACTACGGTGAAGGGCGGCGAAGGTGGTAGTAGTGGTAATGCTGGCGGTGGTAGTGGTGTTGGTGGTGCTCCTGGCGGTGGAGAAGAACTGGCGGTCCTCTCGAGCCCTGGTGCTGGTGCTTCAGACCGCTCGACTAGCCTACAGAAGTCCGACAGTATGAGCCAGGTGAACACCGCCGACATATCTATATCCACAGAACACCCAGGGTCACAGGGCATAGGAAAGGAGACGAAAAGAAGTGCAGACGTCGATGAACCTATCAATAACCCGTCCGACATTACTCCGCCCGCTGAGCCAATGGAGTCTTCTGTCGCGACACTGAAACCATCGAAACCACAGTATCTCACCATTAAACCTCCACCTTACGTCGACCCGACACCTCCCACTCCGTCTGGCTCCCAACCTCCGTCCCGAACCAGTTCCACCCGTAGGTCTGATGGATCTGGTCCTGAGCCGTCACCTACGCGATCTGATATAGGATATGATGACAAGAGGTTCGCGAGCGACGATGAGAACGAGGGAAACTCCCGTTCAGAGATAGACACTATTATGGGTCAATTTCCGGAGGGTGGCGGTGGCCCAGGCGAAGAAGAAGTCATGAGTCCGCGACTCGAGATCGCATCGCCGCTCCTTAACAGCCCAACTATACCACACCCGCCGAGGAAGTCTAGCCTAGAGCCTCTTACGCCGAGCATCGCTCAGCAACTACATGGCCTAACGCTTCCAAACACGTCGACCTCGAGTGTCGGGTCCAAGGAAAAGGCGCATGATCCCGATGATTTGGGGCCGCCCGTACCTCCAAAAGATGGCCCGCCGGACGAGAAGTTGCCGTCAGCGGCCGACTCTTCGTCTCAGAGTATCCCACTTCACCGGCCGCCGCCCCCGGAACCCGAGCCCGAACCGGCTCTCCCCTTTGATTTCCACCGCTTCCTGGAACAGCTCAAGCACAAGAAGGCCGACCCTGTTGCGAGGTACCTAAAGTCATTCTTGTCCGAGTTCGGGAAAAGGCAATGGATGGTCCATGAGCAGGTTAAAATCATCAGCGACTTCCTCGCCTTCATCGCCAACAAGATGGCACAGTGCGAAGTATGGAGCGAAGTGTCGGATGCTGAGTTCGATAATGCACGTGAGGGTATGGAAAAGCTGGTCATGAACCGGCTGTATACGCAGACGTTCTCGCCAGCCATACCCGCGCCTCAACCGATTCCTGGGGCGAAACCTAGGCGTCGGGGAGGCGAGCGGCCCATGGGACCCGGAAGACGGGGCCAACACCAGGAGGATGTTGAGAGGGACGAGGTCCTTGCCCAGAGGATCAGCATATACGGTTGGGTGCGGGAGGAACACTTAGATATTCCGCCCGTTGGTGAGAGCGGGAGGCGATTTCTTACATTGGCTCAGCAAGGTGAGTAGGCCATATAGAGCTCGAGAGCTAAGAGTTCGGCCAATCGAACTTTGACTAATTGTGTGAACAGAGCTTCTGAAGATCAAGTCTTACAGAGCGCCTCGAGATAAAATCATTTGCGTCCTGAACTGCTGCAAAGTGATATTCGGTAAGATTACTCCTTCCCAAGATAATGGGCACTACTTGGCTGACATTCGAAGGGCTTCTTAAACATAACAAGTCTGACTCTTCGGCTGATTCCTTCATGCCTCTGTTGATTTATGTCGTTCTGCGAGCAAACCCAGACCACCTAGTCTCCAACGTTCAATACATACTCCGTTTCCGCAACCAGGAGAAACTCGGCGGAGAGGCTGGTTACTATCTTTCATCCCTGGTGGGTTCTAAACCAAGATGGCTCCGCCTTAGATGGTGTAACTCTAATCGCAGACATAGATGGGTGCTGTGCAGTTCATCGAGAACATGGACCGCACTAGCCTTACGATATCGGATGAAGACTTCGAGAAGAACGTCGAGGCTGCTGTGTCCGCCATTGCCGAGAAGCACCGGGCCGAAGAGCAGGCTATCGCAGCGCAGCAACAGGCCATACAAGAGAAGTCTAGTTTGCACTCATCAGGGCCTTCCTCGGCGCGCGCATCCCTCGACGTAGACGGCTATAGGACATCTCGACGGTCGGGTCCCAGCGACGACGATCCCGACGATGGCGCGGCCTTCCCGGGTCTACTACGCACGATCCAGAGACCGCTGTCTACGATCGGCCGCATATTCTCTGATGAACCGGGTCCTAGTACTAGCAGTAGCGGTCCACCTCCTTCACGAAGCCCTCGCCCCGAGCAGCAGCTCCTCCCCACATCGTCCTCTGGCAGACCAAGCCCGCGACCCAGCACCGACGGGCTGCCGCCGCCGCCGCTCACGCCACTGCCGATGCACATGAACACGCGGCAGCAGCAGCAACTCTCGGCGCAGGAGGCGGCGGCCCGACAGGCGAGCGCCGAGTCGGCGGAGGCCCTGCGCATCCAACGCGCCGAGCACCATAACGTCGTCGAGACCCTCGCTGGCATGTTCCCCGATCTCGACAAGGATGTCATCAGCGATGTCGTGTATCAGAAGGAGGGAAGGTTAGTCTTCTGTTTTTCCTTTTCGCACTACATATGTCGCCAACCACTGCTTTTCTACTTTATCGTTTTATTCCATATTTTTCTCTAATACTTAATCATAACTTTACTAATATCACTCAATCATCAGGGTTGGCTTAGCGGTAGATGCGTGTCTCGCGCTCAGCGCATGAAAAACACTATTCTCATTGCAAAACCGAGACCGGGGGCACAAGTATGTTACCCAAGCAGTAGTAATTTTTGGACCACAATATCAGCATATATTGATCGATGACTTGGTAGGTTGAGTGAGGGTGGTCAGGTTGGTTTCGCTGAGCTGGCGTCGGCAGCGTATTATATCGACTATTTTCTGTTTTACCGGCTAAAAAGGCCGGGAGGAGGCTATGGTTCGTGCAGGAACAAGACAGACAGAATACTCGCGGAGGGAGAGAGTATAGTATGTATGGCAATTTCCCCGGGATCCCAACCAAACGCCCAGCCCGCCAGCCACTGACGGCCGTTGCCTCTCTTACCTACTATGGTTGTGGATGTGGACAACCGATCTAATACCCCGTATTGATATAATAAAGATAACATGAGTATCTAGTACCTCGAAAAGGGTTTGAGCGGGTCTTACGTGTGTGCATGTGTGATGCCGTCTTCCAGGTCTTCTTGCTTTGCAATCCTGTATGTTATTGCCTCTGTCAACCTATTCTAAGGCCCTGACGACCTGTTTGGAACATGGCGATGGGGGTTGATATATGGAGTTCTATCTGGAATTATCCAACATGTATTGTTCCCACCTAGCCCTTGATTCATGTAACAGCAAGACTGCCGACCATCCGTGGGTCACGCTGATGTTATATGCATGATTCACCACCATGTTCATCCTAACATGGCGATGACTTCAAGTAAACTGATGAAGACTCGAACTAGCATTCGCTATTATTCACCCAACCAGCTCATTCTATCATTCTTGTCATACACGCTTGTCTGGTCCAAATTCTTGTACATTCACGTACTCTTGATCACGGAATACTGACTGATTGGTCATTCTGAATAATAAGTATTCAGCCGCATTTCAAGAGTGCAGGTGGGCTGCGGCACACTATGCCTCCGTCCATAACTATAAGTATGTGTCCCTGTCCCTATATTACTACCTACGATACTTCTTCATCACCAAGGTTCTCTACAGATATCATTGACAATGAAGACTTGGTACGAGCTGGCACTGGACTTTTTCTGTCTAGGGAGAGACAGACGTGGGAGCGCCAATCATCGCCAACCGCGTTACTTTGAGGGTCAAAACGACCGTCGCCGTTACTTTGAAAACCAACCTTACCATCGCCATTTCCGTTACGTTGAGGATCAACCCCGAGCCAAATCATCAGCGACGAAGCGGGGAACCAAAAACCAAGGACGTCCATTCCTATAAACCACTGCGCCGGGATCACAATCGTCGACTTGTGGCTATACGGAGACTAGCAACACAGCGCGTAAACAGAAGCGCAGAGAAGAAAAGCAACTATGATGTCGACTGAGCCCTTGGCATCTTCGTCACCCTCCGCTTCTGTTTACCCTCCTTCTTCATCTTCATCTTCGTCACCGCCGTCCTACCCATGGCATTCACCACCACCGCCACCACCACCGTCGTCGCCGCCGCCGCCGCCGCCACCGCCACGATCCTCATCACTTTATACTTTACCATTGCCGTCATCCCCAACACTACCATGGCTCACACCACCATCACCGCCGCTATCACCATCATCGCCAGTGCTATCGTCATCATCGTCACCAGCGCCATCGCCATCTCCATTATCATTACCGCCACCATCATGCCCCTTACGCCAGCCTCCGCCTCCTCCCTCTCCCCCTTCTCGCTCCACGCAATACTTCGACGCCAATGACCACATCGTCACCGTCACTACTACTACTACTACTCCACCACCTCCTCACACTCACACTCACGACAGCAGCAACGGATGCTTGCGCGGATCCCAGGCCCTCCTGGATGAGCTGCGACGTATGCGCTGTGAATATGAGAAGATGATGACGACGAGCCGCGGCTGGGGCTTCGCTGCTAAGCAGACGCGCGTCGATGCGTATCCGAGGGGTCCTGGCATTGCTGCTCTGAGGTGAGGTGGTGGCCTTTCTTAGGGGTCGACTCTACCTACTAGGGAAGCCGGCTGAAGGGAACAATGGAAAGGGGGTAGATGGTGTTGCATATTGGGCCCCCTGGCTACTTTTTCATGACTTCATGGTAGAGAAGGACAGAACGGGATGAGGCTCGGCCTCGCTCGGCCCTGCGGCGGCTTGCGTTTTGCCTTTTATTTCTTTTGTCGCTATGTATCTGGTGGACGCTGTCCATTCCATTGTCTACTAATAACTGTCATTCTTTGGCAGCAGAAGTGTTTCATGACGTCTTACGGCGGTTGGTGAGTCTGGAATGGTGGTCTGGTTTAGCTGGCGTTGAGTTCGGAAAAGGTTCAATGCAAATAAGGGGCTCGGGGCTTGTTGGGGTTGTAAAGGGGTAGGTCGGGGGCGGGTTGTTTTTGAGCTTCCTGCCTGACTTTTCTCAGCTATGTGGATTTTTAGGGGTGGTCTGGGATCGATAGGACAGCGAATAATATCAATTTCGATTTCACTGAATATTGTCAATTGTCAGTTCCCCTATTTTCCAAGTACACACCATTATGTCGGGTCTAGTTAACTGTAAGCACTACCTGTTAAGTATGGGACCCATGTTCCAGCCAATCATAAGCCAGGGCCGCGTCACGTCGACACCAACCGCCCGGGATGAACCCCAGATTAATGCTTGAATTACCGGGGACAGGCTTCGACGATATGGACGTCATCCCGTTGTTTCTTTCCTGTATCAGGTATGGTCAGTGCTACAGTGCCTACGCGGGCTTGCTAGCCGGGAGTCTTCGGCTATCGGGCTTCCAAGGTTCTGCACCCTGACTGAGGCTTGGCTTGCTTGGCTTTCTCCAATTGCTCGTCTTACATATTAACCTTCCATGCTCCCAAACGCCAAATTAACACAACATCATGCTTTGTCGCAGAAATGGAATTGTCCTTGTTCTGTTGGCCATAACATTATTCCTACTACGACACACCGTCTATGATTACTGCCATGGGATGCTGTCACAACACAGTTCTACTTCCCCTAGAGGCGCGTTAGGCCTTAATTACAACGAACGATTGATATGGATCGATCATGGCGAGATCCGGCGCATCGGCACCCATTGGATCCGTGGCTTCATCGACATGCATCAAATAGATAGCTCGCACCTCGAGCAGGACCGGAACATCAAGGCGTTGCTAGGCGCGGTAGATGCCGGATTTAAAACCATCCTCAGCCTCAAATGGAATTACGCCGACCGCGATTTCCCTATCGCGGGCAGCCCGGAGCTCGCCGCCGAACTGCAGGTGCTGGATCGCCTACTCCAGGCCGTGATGGGCAGAGTGGACATTCTCGTGATCGGTAACGAGCCCTTCATCGAGGCCAAACCGGAACAAGCGGGCGAGCAGCTCTGTGTCTTCTATGAAACACTTGCCAAGACGATATTTGACTTTCGCAACGTCCACCGGGGCGACGCGGCGATGTCGACGCGGCTGTACATGGGGGCTTTGAACCGGCTCGACTTGCCGGATAAGCGCACGCCGGCCATCGAGCGGATGCTGGGCTTCATCGCATCGAGACCCGAGCTAGACGGCGTCGACCTGCACCCGCACATGTCGACCTTTGCCGGCCACAAGTCCATGGTGGATTACACTGTGGGGCGGGTCCGGCCCGACCAGAGCTTCCTAGCGACCGAGTTTTCGATGATCTGGCACTGGAAGAAGCACATGGGAGATGTCGCTTCCGCCCATTTCCGCATGAGATACGGTCTCCCAGACGACACCAAGGTCTACCAGGTCATCAACTCGGCTTTGAAACAGCCCATGCCCTTCGAGCAGTGGCAGGACTTCCTCAGTCACGAGCCTTGGTACATGGAGTATTCGCACTTTATCTCCGATGCCGTGCAGCTCTACCGGAGCACTGGGCGCCTGGCTGTCGCGACCTACCCCTACTGCCCGATGCGGGAGAGGAAGATGCCTCTCCAGGAAACAGAGGCCCCTTGGTTGCTGAATGGTGTATACGCGCCTTCGACGGTCCAGCGCGAGCCGGGCGCGGCCAGACACGAGAACTTTCCTTGGGCTGGGGAGTTTCGCCGGATGCTACAGTGAGTTGTAAAATAACAATTAGATTATAATCACTTAATCATTATACGGGTATTCACAAGGAGCAGGCAGGTACCATTAGCCGGCCTTTAATGTTACCACATACACCCTATATTCCAAGCATAATGCTCCCTGATGTTTTATGTGGCCATTTCTAGTTACCTAACGTGTCTAGGTATCTTCTCGAACCTCGACAGATTTCGTGCAGGTTCCTGGATGCCTATAGCGCAGAGCAGGAGGCTACTTCAGCGCCGTTGATCTGTTTCGGAAGTATGTACGACCAAGGCTCAGCTCAGCCTGGATGACCGTCACGCCATGACCCAATGAAGAGATGTTCAACAAGGATAGAGGGGTCTCCTTTCTCATGCGTCTTCTCATGTGGAAGCCATCCAAAGCTATCCTTGGGCAGCACTAGTACATCCCCGATCAAGACAGGCTCCTGTAACCAGTCAAGTCGATCTCCGTTATATTCTGTACCCGTAATCTCGGTGAAGTACTCCATAAGGGCCTTCGTGAAGGCAAAGGGACCCGTCGTAGCCATGACGTCCTCGAACGTTATATGGTGTCCAGGCGTTTTGTGTCGAAGCAAATCAGCCAGGTTTTTGCACACTTCGTCGATGAGCTTCAACAAAGCTGGATGTCCTGGTTTTGCTAAGATGGCGTATTGGGCAAGCTGAACAGAGTACGGCGAGTTGGGCCATATTGGGTGCTTATGGTGGTCGTTCTCAATACCAATTACGAGGTTCGTGAGGTTTCTGTGCCGCGGGGGGATCCAGGAAGAGATTGGCTGGTGAGGGAAAACGTCGATGTCCGCCCACACTCCCCCCTCTTTTGCCATAACCAAGTACCTCAGAAAGTCAGCACGCAGTATACTGTCCGTCACCTTGGAGAAAAGGTCGGAAATGTCGGGGAAGCTTCTCTGGATGTAGGTATCGATGTTGTGGTCGGTAAGTCGTTCGTAGCGGTACTCCGGATTGACGGTCCGCCACTGGTGGGGGAATCCAACAGTGCGGTCTGTTGGACTCTCTGAGTCATCCTTCCAACTCTGCCAGATTTTCTTGGGGAAGTCTTGAAACGGAGTGGACAGCTCATCAGTCGCAGGTTCAGGTATTGGAATAGGCGTTACTGTGAAGGGACTCAGTTTTGTCGACTCCATATATGAGGGTGTTCATACTGACGGTATGAGGAGGGGCGGTTTGTCACATGGTTAACAGATGAATATTGACACATAACGATGATAACAGAAGTCAGGCAGGCCCCACAGAGCAGCAAGCTCTTCCGAGGCATCCTCAACACAGATTCGATCAAGGAGTCATTCATCGTTATATCCAGTATGAGGAAGGTACAATATAGGGAATCACACACGAATTATATTCATCGCCTATAGAAAAGCGAAACTAAGAGAACCCAGGACGTATCACACATCTGGAAATAAGGGCCAGCACAACACCCAGAATGGGATCCAAGAGGTCGATCCAGCCTGCGCTGAATCAGGCTGGGTCGGATATGAACTGTTGGTGCCTTTATAGGTGGTCAGCAGGATCTCGCTGACGCAGCTACCGACGTAAGCTAGCCTCGAGCTGAAAAAAGACGTTGTTGGTCGGCCATCATGCCTCGGATTTAATGCTCTACAACGAGACCCTCATGAGATAGGGGTTGGCCAATGGTGGTCCACGAGAAGCATGCAAGTATATCGTGCATTCTATGTAAGGTTTGCATGCGGCCCGTAATGATATACAATACAGTATGCGTGTAATCGAGGCCAAGTGAGTATGAATAGCATCGCACCCCTTTTCCGAATTTGACCCTTCAAGGTTCCGTCTATTTTCCTACATCGTACCTAGGGGTAGGAGTTGTAGGACTACCGGCATTTCGGAAACGATTAGGCCTAAACGCTTTCCCAGCGCATCGCCCAATCGTTTCATGGAGAACCCAATTGACATTCGATGAGATACGGCTACTGTAACCCAAAGCGCGCTATATTGAGAATATGCAGATTTCTATTATTATCAATTGAGGCCCTGTGAAGCGCGGTCAGCAACCAACAGAAACCACGGCCCCACCTCGGACTGACGTACTGGTCCGCGTAAGACAAGGCCGGAAACACAACTATCCCGGGAATGTGGGCGGGCGAACTCCCGAGTACAATTTGTAGCATTGTTCCCTTTCACTTGATCAAATATTATATTTGAAAAGGTTGTGATAGCTGGCCCTAGCTCTTGAAGCATGTAACTAATCAATCCCACACCAGAGAGTGTAGAAAGGCTAAAGTGAGGAGCCCGCCACACCGCGAGGCCCCCTGAGTATAGGGGTCACATAACTTATGTCTGTTCTGTGATATGCTACCCTACATGATCGTAACTAATGCACGCGTGATACCCAGGGACTAAACTATGGCTCGCGAGCGGCCTGTCATTTTACCAACCGCATAATAATGCGTAGTATGGACACGTTCGATAGGCATATAGGCAACTAATTAATGTTGCATTGCACCTGGAGCACCGGAATCAACCCAATGACAGCCGTATGTTGTTGGTCCTATAATTTACCAAGTTAAGTCGGTATGTTACCACCACCGAGAGGCTGAGTGGTCACCGATGCACAGTGAACCCCGACTTGCCACCAAATTGGGGGAAGAGGAGTTGGTAAAACGGTTACTGCGCGTGATAGCTGATGCATGTTCTCTATGGGCGTTCTGTAACAGGGTACATGGAAACAGAGTCCCTCCTACGAAGCAACCCCGTAGAGCAGGCTACGTAGAATTTGTTAGATATCTGTCGGTGTAAAGGAGTTGAGATAAACAGACCAGCCTGTTCAGACGGGGTATGTTGTATTGGTATATGCGTATGCAGAAACCATTGCTGGGTGATTCTATGTAGATACTACAAATAAGATAAATGGTCGAAGGTACCAGGGCAACACATCTGCCTCTAATATACCAGGTATCAGCAAATGACTCTTTGGCCTTCCCAAAATCCCATCCCATCCCGTCCCATCCCATTCCACCCAGTGCGCCACGCTAACAAGCCCGAGTTTGAACCCAAATGATCGCGACGCCGTGCTTCCCCTCTCTGTTTCGCCCTTTTCGTCCTCCTATTGATAGTTTCATGGAAATATGCATATATGCACAGTCGGCTATGTCTTCATCTCAGCAGGCTCCCAACGTCTTGAAGCCGTATGTTCTCCATCGCGATCAGATTCCCACCCCTATCGACCCGGCCCCACCCCACGCCCCACCCGGGGAGGACGCCGGCGTGCTCGGGCGGCACCATGCCGGCCGTCGAACTCATCGAACTGGGGGCGTACTCGCGACTCTCCCCGCTCGCCGGCCGGAGCTTCCTCTTCTTCCTCGCCGCCATCATCTTCATCTTCCAGAGCCGGGTGCCCCGCTTCCACCTCCCGCCGCGCGCCGCTATCGCAGCCTGCTGCTGCTGTTGCTGCGCGGCCAGCTCCGGGCTCGCCATGATGTCGACGCGGGGGCTGCGACCGCCGACGACGCCGCCGCCGCCGCTCGGGCTCGCGCGTTGCTGCCGCGAGATGAAGAACCCGGCCGGCTGGCCGCCGCGGAAGAACCGCAGCCAGTGCGACGCGGGCGGCGGCGCCGCGGCGATGCTCCCGTTGCGCCCGGCGTCGTACGACGTGGGCTCCTCGCCGGCTAGCTCCTCGAGCGTGATGCCCTTGGTTTCGGGGATGAGCAGCGAGACGAAGAAGCCGAGGAGCATGAAGAGCGCGAAGATCTAAGTTCCATCACGGATCTCGAAGGTCAGCTGAAATGTCGTTGGGTAAGGAGACTTGCTGGTCGCCTATAACGGATGAAAAGGGGGCCCCTAAGACTCTAACCAGAAAGTTTGGAGGGAGGGGGGGGTAATGATAGTGTTGCATGAGTGACTCACCTGCATCAGCCGATCTATCCACGGCGAGCAGGAGGTGCCGCTAACGGCGCTGCAGTCGCGCGGCGCGCCCTTGGCCAGCAGCGGAGTGGAGATTACTTGGGCGATGATGGCGCCCATCTTGCCCATGGCAGCCGAGAGGCCGTGGCCTGACGATCGGTAGCGCGTCGGGAAGCATTCGCCAGGGACGATGAAGGTCGTGGTGTTGGGGCCCCAGTTGAAGAAGAAGTTGGCGACGATGTAGAGCGCCAGCAGCGACGTCTGGCTCAGCCGGTGGTACGCGAACCCGAGCACGCAGAAGATCACCGTCAGGATCAGAAACCCGAACAGCTGCAGGTTGCGGCGCCCCAGCGTGTCGATCGTCACGATCGCCGTCCAGTACCCCGGAAGCGAGCCGGCCACCACGAGAATGATGGTGCCCACCGCTCCGTTGTACAGCATCTCGTACAAGTTCGCGCCGTCGGCGTAGCCGATCGCCTGCAATACGATGTGGTTGTTGAGACCTAAGCCGTAGAACGCTAGATCCTACGGAGGACCATGTTAATGTATGTGTGCTGACACATCTTTGGTTAAGTGCAGGTATTAGCGCATCTCACCAGGAAGAACCACGACATGGTAGTCCCAATGAGGACCTTCATGTTCCTCCACTGCCGGAAGTGGCTGAAGAGGTCGAACCAAGAGGCGGAAGGGATGTTGAGCGCGGGCGAGGCGACCTTCTTCATGCGCGCCTGCTTGATCTCGTCGACCTCGCCCTCGGACTGGCTGGCCACGTAGGCCTTGATGTCGGCCGAGGCCTTCTCGACGTCCCTGGCGACCTCGAAGGTGTAGCGCGGCGTCTCGGGGATCGTGATGCGGTAGTACAGGGCGAAGCAGGCGGGCAGGGCCCCGACGCCGACGATGATGCGCCAGCACCGGTCCGCGGCGACCTGGCAGCGCGCGTCGCACTGGTCCAGCCCCGGCGCCGTGCGGAACGCGTCGCGGAACGCCGCCGTCGCGATCAGCGCTACCACCGCCGCCAGCAGCTGCCCGAACCCCTGCATCGAGAACACGGCGGCCATCATCGCGCCGCGCCACCGCGTCGGCGCGAACTCCGAGGTGATCACCGAGCTCAGGGGATAGTCCCCGCCTATACCGACGCTGGTATTTGTTTAGTAACTCGGAGGTAAATATGGTATCCACCATGAAACAACGTGATAGAACAGAGTAAGAAAGAATTAGAGGACGCGGGAAACTTACCCCATCATTACCCTCCAAAAAGTCATAAGCCCCGTAAAGCTCACGGCCTGGCTGGCGGCGGTCAGGCAGCATGATAACGTAGAGAAGACAATGATAATTAGCTCGATTCCGTCTGCGGTCGTTGAAGATTAGCAAAATCGTCTGACAGCCAGTGGAATTCGGGAACGAAGCAGTAAAGGTAGGCACGATGCAGGCAAACACTGCGCCCGGCACAGCTTCCCATCGCCGTGCCCGAACGACAGGCTCTTGGACTGATGTGGTTGGTTGGTTGTATTGACAAAACTTACACATGCGCCGACGGCCGAACACATCAGCCAGCCAGCCGAACAGGATCTGCCCGACGACGATGCCGGCGCTCGTGGAGGCCTTCAGCGTGGTGGCGACGGGGGTGGGCAGGGTGCCGTGGTTGCCGCCGCCGTAGCCGTAGCCGGAGCCGCCGTGGGCGCCGCGGGCGTCGGGGCCGCCGCTCCAGAAGACGACGCCGAGCAGCATGGTGATGAGGTTGATGGCGAAGATGTCGTACGAGTCGAGGAAGAAGCCGATGCCGGCCACGAGGACGGCCCGCACGTGGTACAGGCCGAAGGGGATCTTGTCGATCTCGGACAGGGCCAGCCGCCGCCGCAGGTTCGGGTCCTGGATGTGGCTGAAGTCGTTGAAGAAGTTGTGGAACGCCCGGTTGCCGCCGTACGTCCGCTCGTAGGCGATCGGCGTCATGGGCTCGGGCAGCATCTCCATCGTGTCGTTTAGTTCTGTTTGTCTTTCTGTCTTTTTCTAGAAATGTCCCGTCTATGCTATCCCCTCTGCTGCGTACGGATTTTTCTCTCTGTCGGCCCCTGGAGGCTACGTCGCAACCGCCATGTTATTAACACGTAGGTTATCCTTTAGAGGAATAAGGAGACCTGATAGATGCGATAGGGTTACTGTGCGCTGACGCAGAACTCCACGTATTGACAGATTTCCTTCAGTGTAGCGTACTTCGCATGCATAAAAGCATGGTACTGTTGGATTCAGCGTCCAGAAGAACAGGTATTATTTAGAGGCGAGCTGATATTGGGAGCTACCGGAGTGAATTTGCTATGTGACGAGTCCAGTGGAAAGTTCGGTAACGAGATAAAACAAGAGACAATAATGATATATTATAATATGATCAAGGAAGAATACCCGTAAGGCTGGATGCTTAAAGACGGATGCGGAGTTGGTCGTTCGCCCACACGCCGATCCCTACTACTAATAAGGTTCGAGATCCTGTGAGACCCTTGGGGACGAATCCAGCAATTTGGGTGTGGAGGGGCCGCTCGAGGTTGTTACTAGGTGGTAGCCGATGTGACAGACAGTATCATTCGGCCGATAATGCCGGGGGTGCGGGTGGTTAATGGAAAGGAAGACGTAAGCAGTTCAAGAAGAGATGCGGGTCCTTGAATTCCTCGAATCGGGAGGGACGTCTATTATATTACCCCTCGACAGCGCTTTGAAACGCCCCTGGTAGTCAGATGACTTGGTATTATTTCACACTGCGGCGCGGCGCGGCAGCCCAGCAGCTGAATCGGTATTCGAACGATAGGCTTCGCTCTCCCCTGTGAACCGTCTCAAGTACCATTGCAGTGTTGCGGCCGACCAGACGACGTGACAGACAAGAGAGACTCTTGTTACCCTTTAGATGCTCGAATGCACTCTATCTATAACGCTCGATATTAAGTAAATGCATTATACTAGCATCAACATGTTATCGAACTTTGGTCTTGGACTTCTTATGGCCGGGGCAAACATGCGATATCGACTGGGGAAAGGTGATGGGCAGATCCACACTGCCTGGCCGCAGTCATCCGTCTTGGCAACACGGGCTTCAGAGCCTCAACGGCTTTGAGATAGAATAAAACAGGTTGATCCCTTCTAAAGGGACAGCATATGATGATCGCTGAACAGATTAGCACTTGATGTTTCTTGTCGGCATCGCCCGTCCGTCCACGCACACTGGTGGTGAGTTGGATAGATAGCATGAATATGGGAATTCTCGATCTCGAGGAATACTCATCAGCCCGTTAGCTACCCATGACAATGCTTTTTGGAATTCGTTCCGAGAATTCAGGTGAAGAGGCGTTGTGGTAGGTTACTTCGCTCTCCCAAAACCAACAACCAACGTCCGCGACCGCCAATCAGAGACCTCCATCCGAGAACGTGGTGGAATAGCCGCACGACAGCTGTTGTGGCGTCTGCGCCGGACTTCGAGTCCAAAACGACAAGAGCCTCGGAGGAGCGGGTCTGGGCATGCAATTAGACTTATTTCGACTTGGCACCTCTTGTCACCAGGGCACCAGGGGCTACACAGGCGTGCGTCGTAAGGTAAGCAATCTAACATGTAGTCTGGGCAGTGACCTACCCACGACCTAGCCTTGCATACAGCTTGTAGACCGAGGATTTGTATTACCTTCCGAATTCCCATAACCTAGCATGACCTCAGAAAACGTGGGTAGAGGGAACGGGTCGTGCTGAATATCGCAGATTTGGTGGCGTCCGGGCCGTTAGTTAGGCATGATGCAGCAACCTAAACCCACGTGGCTGGCTGTTATCGTACGGTCGCGCCTACAAAGACTTACCATAATTCGTGCCTGAGCACATGGTAGTGGTCTAACCACAGCTCATAGTAACAATATCTGGAGTATCCCAAAGACTGGGTTCTAAGAAAAAGCGTTAGGAGGTTTATCATGGGCGTATACCCTGCTCTCGGGGAGAGGTTCTGTTCGAATACGAACTAGTCGAGTGATCAATGAGACGACGAGAACTTGGCAATGTTCATTCAAATGTAAATCGGATACCTAATACGATCACCGAGTTTCACCGAGTGATATTACTACCTCCTACCAGGCAGTGATATCTTCGACTTCAGCTTCACCGAACGTGCTCGACTTCGCCAGCAGACCGACACTCGCTGCTTCCACTGGCGCTCCCTCTTTGCCCATGATGTCAGGTAGATTCTCTTTTAGAAAATCCAGAATATGTCGGTTGACCTGCTCGAACTGTAGTAGGAAGGCGTCGTGCCCCTCTTGGCTGTCGATCTTCTCCAGCCTCGCATTCTTGACGTGCTGTGCTATCTCCTCCTGTTCGGCGAACGTGAAGAGCCCATCGCTCTCAATCCCCAATACGAGAGTAGGTTGCTCTATTAGGGCGAGAGCCTCGGCGATTGTGTCTGCTCGGTAGCGCGAGACATCATGGGTGTCTAGCTTCCTGGTGATTGCGATGTAGCAGTTGCTGTCAAATCGCTTGACAAACTTCTGACCTTGGTAGCGGAGGTACGATTGAGCCGAGAAATAAGTTGTAGGCGACGGCTCTCCACGACCGAGGCCGTCCGTCTTGGGACCAGAATATTCGGGATCAAGTGACCTTGTTGACTCGCCGTTCTTAGCACTGTCACCATTAGGCTCAGCCGGAGGCGTATCGGAGGGGCTGTTTGGCTTTGATAGCCGGGTCATCTTGTGGCCGTCATTGTGAATATAGAGATGAGCCTGGGAGGGTGTGCTTGGGCGAGGGCTCTCCCGAATCGTCTGTCGTCTAGAAGGGTCTGGGATATTGCGTCCAAATCTCGCCTCGAAGGAGTTTCGGCTCCTGTAAGTCAGTAGTGCAGACATGCGAGCCGCTCCGAGACCGGTCAGCGGGGGGTCCTCGAACGAATAATAGCCATCGTCGTACTTCGGGTCAGCGTATATACTCTGTCGTTGAGCTTCGCCCCAACTAATTCCCCACGCACTATGCTGGCTCGATGTCGCGATGGGGACAATACACCGAACATAATCTTTCCCGAAGTACGCCCATTCCAGAGCAAGCATGCCTCCCATGGACCCACCCACAACGGCCGCCACCTGACGTACTCCCAGGTCGTCGAGAATCAATTTATGCAGACTGGAAGCGATTAGCAGGGTAATTAATCAATACTAAAAGTATGACTTACTTGACATCATCTCGAATTGTGGTCAAAGGGAACTCGGGCCCGTATCTCCCATTGTTGGGATCCCCATCTCTGGCCGTCACTGGACTAGCAGTACCATAGGGGCTACCGAGACTGTTCATACAGACAATGAAGAACCTCGATATATCGAAGGCACGCCCAGGGCCGCCTATAAGCGGCCCCCACCAGTCGCTCACATCGGAGGAGCCAGTCAGAGCATGACAGATAACCATGGCATTATCCCCGTTCGGAGACAGGTTGCCCCGCGTAGTGTACGCTACAGGGACATTCTTCAAGGTCACACCCGACTCAAGTGTGAAGGAAGGGATGATAGCAATCTCTTGATCAGGAATCAAGGTAGCAAACGGGTTCTCAGGTTGCTGCCGCGTTCTTTCTTGGAAGTATTCAGCCACTGGTCTTAAAAAGAGTACGATTCAAGAAAACAAAAGCAACCCCAAATGCATGTTGTTGTTGAGAAGTTGGGAGGTAGTAACTGACCATATCTCGAGGCTGAAGTATTGGCTTCATTTGCCGACGTCATCATGGCCTATCTTCTGGTACCTCTTGAAACCCTACGATAGATAAAGCCCTATAGAAGAGCAGGATTTTCAAGTAATTGACTTCAGACACCCTGTTGGGCTAACTGATCGTTGGGCAAAGAGTATCTGAGTTCACTTATGGACTCGACAGCTTCAATGTGGCTTCAAAACTGGCAAAGAACCCTCCCTGAATGGTGAGGGAGATTGTAAGATTTATAGATGGAAGGCACATGTGACTAGGTATCTCAGGTTTTGAGTCAATGAGTCAATCTGATAAGAATTCAAGGGTGATCCCCCAGATTGCGCCGAAATGCGGCTCGCCATAATATGCTTCCGCCCGGCCATGTGGCGATTGTGGCTTGCGCCTGCTATATCTGTATTGATGTGTGTACGTACTAGGTACATTAGCTCTACTTGGCACGTAGTTCAGTACTAGACCCCACTACCAGCTAATCTTTTCAAATGGAGTACAGAGTACTTCATAATTGCAGCTAATGTTACTACAAACCAAGTACTCTGTACAATTCTATTACGCTTATCATCTGCGGATATCTACATGTAGGTAGGTAACCAACTAACTGCCTAGGTAGCGCTTCGTACCTACCAATAGTCGGCTGCTTAGCTGCTTAGGTAAGTACCGATATGTAGCCTCATGCACTGGGTCAGAGCTTGGATGGAGTGCTTGGGTCAGCGCGCGTTTTCGTAGTAGCTAAGGTTTCTTTCTTTGATGAGGCTGTCCTGCTATCACCTTACAACCTTCTAGCCCAGTAGACAACGCATCTTGAGGTCACCCAAATGCGCAACATCCTGCCGGTTCACTTTCTACAATAACCGGGTTCATTAATTGAAACATCACGCCAATTTCTCCCACCCTGCGACCTTACGACCGTCCATTAATCAGAGGGCGCATTGTACGGTCGGCCATAGGATTTGCAAGAGAAGATGGTCATCAAACATTTGAATCATACCTTCTCTTAAACTTTCTTACATTCCTTTATCAAATCCGTCCACCTTCGGAAACTTTTCTTTATCACTACCTATTCTTCTGTTTCTCGACAGTAGGCCACCGTCTCCAATAACCACCTTTCAACGGATTACTGCCAACCGCATTACTTCCAACTGACCTACCAACCTCAACTCCGACTCTAACCAGCGTCAATCGATTTCGGGTTTGGAATCCAACGTCTTGCCGTAATCCACCGTCATCACACAACGTCGCAACTCATTCCAGTCAAGTATGCCTACCTGATATCGAAACCGACTTTTTCAATCTACTTACGGCTTTATCCTAGCCAGCCTTCGATTCCCTCTTGGCCTTCCCATGACAATACTCTAGTACGGTAATCGGCGAGCAATCAAGATGCCTCCCAAGCGAAAGAGAAATGACCACACGGGCGGCAACCGTCCAGCCCCTCATCGACCTTCCGATACTGCACTCGCCCAGCACGATCGAGATTTCCAAGATGGTCCAGCGCATAACCGCCGCAGCTCGGCTGGGGGCAGAAACACTCGGAGGAACCCTGATCGCCGGGACTCATCCGGTAGTCAGCTTGCAAACAACGTACACAATCGCGGTCCTACGTCGCCTCAGACTACGCGACCTTCAAGCTCGTCTTCCCAGGCTGCCGTTGCGCCACTTACCATCACGTCTAACACGGCTGCGTTGAGCGCGAATGCCCCTCGATCTCCTGTCCCGTCTTTCAACTATAAGTATGCCGTCTTGACCGAGGCGCGCCTCGCAGCTTGGCGACAGAATGGTCGCCAAGAGGTTGTTGAACACGGCATCACATCCCGAAGCGATGAGGACGTCGAAGAAATATCGACGATATCGCAGGAGTTTACTCGCGCCGTCCTCGAGAACCGACTGAGGCCTGCTGACGCGGGTGAATGCATCAAACAAATCCTAGGCTCCGATGTGGAAAGTGATAATGCCACTGGATTCGCATTTGACGCCAGGGTCCTGTTTCTGGACACTTTGTCCATCTTTCTAGAGTCTGACGACACTACGGTGAAACCACAACTCCGTGACTTCATCGTCGCGACAGGGCTCCCTCCACAGCTCCTGCGCGAGACGATGGATGCCACTGCGCTTCAGCAACTCGGCTTAATACGAGAGACCTTCCACAGGCTTGGAATTCGATATGCTACGAACCAACTCTACAGACAGGCCAACTACAACCTTCTGCGAGAAGAATCGGAAGGGTATTCCAAGCTTGCCGCAGAACTCTACCGGACCCCATGTAACCGGGAGTTTGACTTCCCGCTCGTTATGGCGGCTTGGGAGCGCGTCAAAGGGTTGATTGGCACCTTCGACCTTGATGTAGGGCGTGTTCTGGACATCGTGATTGATGTATTTTCTGCAACGATGCTTAGAAATATTCGATTCTACACTCGGTTTCTGCGCATCAGCTCATGGTGGCCGCGCTATCAGATTGACCATGCCGAGAAGACCTTCATAGGAGGGTTACCGAAATGGGCCTTGCTAGAGAACGAAGACGTCAGCGACGAGGAGCTCGAGGCTCAGCTCGCAAGGCAATGCCATCAACGGGATCTCACATTTTGGGACAGGGCTCGAGAAGTGCATCTTGACGCATTTTTCGAGCTCGGCGGAAGACGAGTTGAAGAAGCTGACTTGCAGCGCTTCGCCGATGCCACGTCTGATGTCAAAACCTATTCTGCTGTGAACCTGGACTGGATTAAAACCACAAAAACCTTGCCACCTTCAGGAAATCGGGTGGCTGCTCAGCTACTGGGTTTTAAATTCCGATTCTATACTTCCGTTGCTCGAGACAAGAGTGAAACCCTCCCAGCAAATCTGTACTACCTTGCAGCTTATCTCATCAAGATTGGGTTCATCTCTCTTCCTGATCTGTATCCCCACCTCTGGCCTGATGATGACCAGATGGATGCTCTTAGGGAGCGGCGAATGCAAGAATTAGCAGAGAAGGAAAGGAACGACAGACAGGGCGGTGAGCCGAATGCTTTGCTACGAGCTGGCGCCCTTCCCGATGATGATCCTATCAAGATGTCCTCAAAGCCACGCGAACCTCTCGCAGCAAAGTCCGAAACCAACAAGACTGATGGAAACGGTGGAAATGCGGATGGTGAAACAGGCCTGCCGGAGCCGAAAGAAGCACACAAGGCTGATCTTGTAACTCATCTATTGGTTGTTGGGGCTGTTCCTGAGGCACTCTTCATATTAGGTCGGTTTCCTTGGCTCCCCGACGCCTATCCTGACGAGATATACCCTGCAATCAATCGAATACTGCTCCACTCCATCAGTAAGGTTTACCAGGATACTCGACCAACGGAGGTACGGCCTACGACAGGCTTCGTAGCGCGCCCGGAGGTCGGCCCGGACCAGTCAGGGGCACCAAAGGGAAGCGTACGACTCGTCGACGGCACGCCTGCAAAAATTCTGAAATGGCCGCACGCAGATGGAATTGCCAAAGGCATTCTTTACCGCTTTTACCTTGATGAATGGGCTGATAACATCCCTGTATGCCAAACAGCCGATGACGTCTTCACCCTATGCAGCACGTTGCTGAACGTATCTGGAGTCAATGTTGGCAGAGATCCCACCTTGGTAAAGAAGCTGGCTGCTATCGGTGTTAAGAGTTATCTACAAGACCAGTCGCCTCAAAACGTCTCACGCTGGCAAGATATTCTTCGGCGTATCCTCGTTCCGTCCCTCAGCCTTGGCACATCCAACGTTGATGCTGTCACCGCTGTTTGGGAACTTCTCAAGCACTATCCAACGCATGTGCGCTACAATATCTATGCCGAATGCTACGAAGGACAAATATCAAGGTTACCGGCAATGACGAAGGCCTATAAGAATGCAAGGCTGGATACGCTGGCGACGTTGAAGCGCCTGTCTCTGCAAAACATCCCAAGCTCTGCCAAAAAGCTGGCAAAGATAGCGCTTCCGTCTCCTGGCGTGGTCTGCAAGGTCTCTCTTGATCAGATGGAGTCCTACACCAACCTCATCGAAGCTTTTGTTGAGTGTACCAAGTATTTCACAGAACTTGGCGACGATATCCTAGTATGGACCCTTCTCAGCTCATTAGGTGGCAAACAGCGAAGCAGAACTCAGGAAACGTCTGTGCTTCTTGCTAGTAAATGGTTGCAAGCTTTGTCGAAATACTCGGGCAAGGTCTTCCGACGCTATAGCAGTCTAGATGTCACTCCAGTCATTCAATACGTTAACAACCAAGTCGCCCACGGCAACTCTACGGACCTCATTATCCTTCTGGAACTCATCAATTCCATGGGTGGTATTGTATCGAACATTGACTTCACAGACGCTCAGTTGTTAGCTCTGAGTGGAGGTGAAGTTTTACGACGACAAACCCTGATACACTTAGGCGATCGACGCTTTGAGTCCTCCAAAAGTGCGTCTCGGTTCATCAGAGCGTTAGAGCAGGACGACCTAGCCTCTCGAGTATTGATAAATGTGGCCCACTACCGACAGTCGGCGATCTATCATTTACCTGAAGATGAAACGCATATCAAATACCTGGCATCAGTCACCGATGATTCCCAGCAAGCTCTTGTGCAATATGTTGAGTTACTACGGAGTAACTTGACCCCCGAGCAGTTTGACGCCCTAATCCCAAGCATGCCACGGCTGCTGACGGAATTTGGCCTGGACACGAACCTTGCTTTCATGATCGGTCGTGCCAGCTTGGCCTACTACATGACTGGGCCGGGCGACAAGGTGCCGGTCGTTGCCTCCGAATTGGCTGCTGACAACGACGGCGACGTTGCAATGGAACCAAAAGTCAACGGCGATGCCAGCTCAGCCAGTGCTGAGGTGCAGGATACAGAAGATCGAATGGCGCTAGACGAGCAAGATTCGAAAGAAAGTGCACCCAGTCGACCCTCGCCACCAGTCATGAATGGCCGGAAGCCAGATCGTTTCCTGGATGTTCTTGAACCTATTATCAACGCTGTCCGAACGGTGCTACCTCCGCCAGTCTTCAATAAGATCAGCCCTGAGTTCTATGTGCTCTTCTGGTCTCTGCAGACCGGCGATCTTGCAGTCCCCTCTGCAAGCTACAACGCGGAATCGGTTCAGGTCAAAAAAGAAATCGAGGATCTAAAGAAAGATCGCCGCGACATGTCTCGCAGTGGTGAAGAGAAGAGGCATGAGAAGACACTGGCTCTGCAACAAGTTCAGCGCGACCTATTAGCAGAATTGAGCGCTTGCAAGGAGAGGCTGAGCAAAACGAAACTGCTTCTTATCAAGCAGAGCCCTATGTGGTTCCCGGTCTCAATGGCGAAGGCAGCCTCAGTTGCCGACATGGTAATCGAAGAGTGTCTTACTCCGCGGATGCTATTATCCCCAGTCGATGCGGATTTCTGCCACCGAATGGTCAAGTTCCTACATATGAACCAGGTGCCCAACTTCAAGCTTGCTACGTTATATGACCGTTTCTTCAACGTCAACAGACTGCGTGCTATGCTCTTCAGCTGCACGGTACGAGAAGCCGAATTCCTAGGTCGCTTCATCAAGCTCACGCTGGGCGACCTTGCTCGTTGGCACCAAAGCAAAAATACATACGAGTTAGAAGCAACCAAGGAAGGACGACTCGGGTTTGCGACGGCCTTTGATGACCACGGCAAACCAACATCGTACATGGAGTTTGATCAATTCCGCGATCTGCTCTGGACATGGCATAGGAACCTGTCCACGGCTCTGAGGGCGTGTCTGAACGGAACTGAGTGGATGCATATCAGAAATGCGATCACGATTTTGAAGTGCTGTTTGGACCACTTCCCAGCCGTGGATTTCATGGGCCGGCAATTCCAACTAGCACTAGGAAAGATTGCTGAGCGTGAAGCCGCTTCCAAGACAGAAGGCGAAGATGGACAAAGCCACAGAGTTGACCTCTCGGTCACTGCCAATACTGCTCTCTCTGCTCTTAAGAAGCAGTCCTCGAAGTGGGTTATGGTTCAAGCATTCCGCTCCAATGTGGTAGGTTATCTCTTACATTCTCACTGTGGAACACTCAAGCTGACAATACTCCAGACCAATGACAACCCGGAAGACAAGAAGTCGGCAGAAACATCGAAAAGTTCTCAACCCACGCATCTTCGACCAAACGCGCCCGAATTCAAGCCTCAATCTACAAGGTGAGTCCGATAAATATGGATGAGTTGCTGTTTATATACGACATATCTCTAACATCGCCTAAAGTATCTCTGGAAACAAAGTAACTGCGGAGGAGGAAGACGGGGAGGTTAAAGATGCAAAACTACTGGCGTCAGATGTGCAACCTACTAGCATGCAAGAAAAGGACCAGGAAAACTCGAAGACTACGTCCTCGCAAAAGGATGCACTCCAGAAGCCGACGCCAAGCTCTCAAAAGCCAGATATATCTAGACCAACCTCGAGTAGATCTTCTACTCCGAAACTAGCGGTTCCAGTTGTTGGTTCAACACCAAACCCTAAACAAGATCCATCCCGGCCCTCTACGTTGGCTCCAGCCCCAGGCTTGCCTAGCCGGCCGGAAGTTCCCTTCCCAGCTCACTTTACCCACGATAAATATGGTACAATACGGACCACGGCCCATGGTCGGGAACACAGGGGACCTGTAGAGACTAGAGATGGTAGGGATATCCCCGTCAGAGAAGTCAGCAGAGATCCAAGGGATCCGGATTCGAGAGACCCACGACCGTATAGACCAGTGGAAGAGTCACATCCGATTCGTCAAAGAGACCACCAACTTACTGATCGCCGTCCACCTGAAGCCTTGCCAAGGGAACCTGCCCGGCCCGAGCGAGAGCGTCAGCCTCCGCGAGCAGAACCACCCCGGCGGATTGAACCAGTCGTGCATGACCACAATAGTCGCACTCGTGATCGAGCACCATCGGCGGGTCAAGCTGGGCGTGGTATCGAGACAAGTAGAGCTCAACGGGAAGGTCCAGCCGCTCCAAGGTCAATGCCTCCGCCTCCTCAGCCAGAGACTCCGGGGCCCCTTGTAAATCCGGAGCGTGCCCGGATGATCGGTGCCGATCCGTCAGATGATCGCCCTGACTTGATTAATCCCGCACGAGCTGCTTTGATTGATCCGAGATCTGGACATCAACCACGAGATGACAGTCGAAACCGCAATAGCTCCCGAGCACCTTCCCCTCGGCAGGTGGATCGACCAAGCTCACGGGCAAGTGATACATCTCGTGATGAAAGGCCTAACAGACCACATCGCCCTGATCACCATCCCAGAGAGCATCGCACTGAATCTACGCCTCCTGCGCCACCAAGAGGAGCAAGCAGGTTGAACGATCAAGGTGGAGAGCGGCCAATGCCTGATAGATCGCGCGAGCCGCCACCTTTCCGAGGGCAACCTCCGCCCTCAGAAGATGGTAGACTTGGCAATCAAGAGTCCAACTATGGTCGTTTGAATGCTATCGCTTCCGTTGCTGAAGGCAATAGTGTGCCCGATGGCCCTCGAGGACGGGGCCGGAACATGGCTCGCGGCCCTCCAAACTCATCCAACCCAGAGTCGAGGTTTCCAATGAATGAGCCACCGCGGCCACGATCTCCAGACCGCCATCACCCTCCTACTGGCCCAGCATCCTCTAGGCCGCGCCGTGGACAACAGCCTTCCGGTCAATTTGCCCATGGGAGCAACCACCCGGCTCCTCCAGCAGGCGGTGCGACTCCGGCTTCAGGCATGCATCCTGAAAGGGCAAGACAGCTTAATTCTGGTGCGGCCCCTGCTGGGCCACCTCCCTCCTATCAACCTTCCACGGCCAACTCAGTCCCTGTGCATCCTGACCGAATGAACCACATCGGCATCGCTCCTAGACCAACTGGATCCCCCCATCGAGGCAGCCGCACCTCATTGCCTCCCTTGCAAACACCAGAGAAGCCACCCGTTCCACCCGGGCCATCCGGCCAACGCCAGTCGACTAGTGCACAACCAATGCCTTCTTCGGGTCCTGAAAATAACAGCCCCATGACGGCACCTACCGGCCCTGCAGCTACTAATAATGGCACTAGGGGAGGTGGACGACGGCAACTAGCAGATATCAACAATGCACTCCAGGGAGGACCCACCGCTCGGGGTAGGAACTCAAGAAGCAATCTAGCCGGGTCTGATGCTCAGGTCCTTACTGGCGCTTCGCCTATCTCTCCTCAAGTATACGAGCGGCCCGACCCTATGCTCCCAGGTGAGCGGGGTGCAAACGGAAACGAACGATACAGTCGCCATGACCCGGAAAGAGCGCGTAATGAGAACACCGATAGAGCGCTACGTACTTCTCGACATGCAAGCAGGGAACGAAGCACTGGGCGAGAACGGGTTCCGAAAGAACGTGAGTACCGTGAGCGCAAGTCCAGTGCGGGAGGGCCTGTTCACAGTGGACGAGACATGGAGAGAGAGCCACCGCGCCGGTCTACCCGGGAGCCGTCAGGCCTAAGCCGGGATCCCCTTTCCACTAGTGGCGGTAGGGGCGACATGACAAGCAGTGGGCGGGAAGGAGGACGAGACGGACGTCATCGCGGAGACGGCGGTAGACACGAGGAATTTGCACGAACTGGAGGAGGTGGAAGAGGCGGCGGTCCGAGCGGACGTGACGACCGTCGAGAACTACGGAAGGGCGATGATCGAGGGAGGAAGCGTCAAAGCGAGGAGTTCAATGGCGGTCCAAACGAGAAGAGACAGAGACGCTAGCGTCGGAATCTAGCGACTTCTTCGTGACGTGTATGAAAAGACAGGAGACAGCAACGATGGCATCCTTCAATCGACAATGTATAATTCACCTCGATCCGGCTTCTTTTTTTATTATTAGCGGAGGATAGAACTTGGCTTGGGGTCTCCACACCAAAGCATTGCAAATGCCTCCTTCTACACTTGGTGGTGGCACGTTTCCTGGTATCTTCTCAAGACGCCGGCAGCAGCACATCGGTTTCAGACAAGGCAAAGATGCCATCCAGGAGGGAAGCTCAGAACAGAAGAGATGAGATCAGATCGACTAGCATTACAAACAGCAAGGCACGCGTGGCGTTGGTTTTCTTAATCTCTTGGAAGGGGTGAGGGCCGCTTCGCTCTCCCTCAGTCCCATAATTCAAGCCAAATAATTCAAAAGACTTATGTCAACTTGTTCTTTTTTCCCACCCTTCATTTCACAGCGAATTTTGCGATACCAACCAGTGGAAACCAACAGCAACCAACCGTATGATACCCAATGTTTTTATTATTATCCGAACAGACTTCCTGGCATTCCTGCAAAGGAAAAGCCCTCAATGGACAGCCAATGCGTTGGCATAGGAAGTTTGCCGGCATGTGTTCCATGATGATATTTTTTGACGACTTCACGCCTTTCATTTGACGGCGTTTCCGCGGTGAAAACAAGAAGATTTGTACAGTACGGCGGAGATATTCTGGGGGTCAATCAGGAAGCCAAAACTAAGGACAACCCAGTGGTAATGAAGAATAGAATGACGCATTTACGACACAATACAACACCACCCTCTCAGTTCCACGGATGAAAAGAAAGAGGCTTTCGGAATTGTATTAGGATGTTAAGATAGAGTGTACACTAGGGGGTAGTAGAGGCGATGATGGGTTTCGGGAGGCATGCCAGAAGGTTGTCCAGGGAGTGTTTACTCCCCGGTCTTTCCAGAGTAGCAGCGTTCCCCTAGGTTGTATGCGTATGTGTATGATAAAGCAGTGATTCGTACTTAGCCAGACTCTAATTAGGCGATAGCGGATGGTTCTCACGTTGACAATGTGTAATGCATGGTGAATAGTATCAACTTCGTTTATTTTCACTTAGCTACCTACCTGACTCTCTAACAGCATCAGCATCGGCATCACTATTAGACCAGGAGCAAAAGGCCCCACCACCACCAACACCACCAGCCGGTGCGCATCCCCCGCGCCGCTGCCGCGCCCGCCGACATTTCCGGCAGCGCCACGCCACGCCACAAGGTGTTCCCCCCGAAACGCACCGCCACCACACCGTCCTGCCGCCATGGTTGACGAACTTACCTGCAGCCCAGCCACTGGACCACTCCGCCGCTTCGCAGCTGTTGTGCACGGCTGCCGGATGCCGAGTTGGAGTGTGAGTGCGACTGAACTCCTCCCCCCTCCCCCCCCCGCGACGAAAAAAAAATAATGATTAGACCCCGGCGTACAGAAAGACTAGACGGACTTAGGACTTAGTCACCAGTATCAGTCCAAGATAGCTACCTATCCAAGCGACAAAGTCTGGATTCAGACCCCAGTAGACTCCACCCACTCGGGCGACCCGCCGAAAAAGGCAGTCGTTTATATGAAACTCAAAGGCCAGGCAGGGGAAGTCTAGAACACCGAGGGTATGGGCTGACATACTGATTACATGCCCATCCCCCCCCCCCCCCCGGCTGCGTGGAAAGATAGGAGTGTGTCTGTGCGGTGCCTTTGCTAGGCTAGCCACTGTTCATCCGGCTTGTAGGACCCGAGTCGGGATGGCCCGGACGCTGTCCCTGCTCGAGGGGATACTAGGTATGTACCTTACTATCTACGGCCCCTGAAAGATAGTCGGCCGGCCGCCAACTCGGTACCATCGCGGATTTGATCTCGTCGATGTGTTTAGTGGCCTTTCTTTCATGGCTAGGTACCTTCTTGTCAGTCTTTTCTAGAGTTTAAGATTAGTATGAAGCCGCAGTTGACTTTACCGTCGGAGGGATCCGTTGAACTTCCAAGCACAGCGGGTCAATCTGCTAGTGACACGGGCAGCTCATGGTATGAACATCACTGTAATGCATTCTCAGAAGCGTCTTCTATGCGTGAACACCGAGTCATAGCCAACTGCGAATAAAGACAAAAGTCCGCAGATGCAGCCTCAGTAGACATATCATATCAGAGCGGTTCGGTCAATGCCCTTGCTCCAGGATATATAGCAGAAATTCTCAAGTCTTAACAAGACATTTCATGTAGAATAATGATGCTTGAGATTAGTCAGTGTAGACTGAGTGGGTGTCACTTACCTGAGGTAGCTTTCAGATTATGGGTGTGGCTGGTATAGAAGTCAGGGGTTTTCGTCACCCTTAAATTACATTGTTCCTATCAGTATCTCTTGTAGGAATCTGTAAAGTCTCTCGATCTCGTCCGATATCGAAGTAAGCTTCTATGTACATAATCAATAACGACTATATCCAGACTGTTATTAGCAAGATACTTAAAGCCGCCTCATGTTCCATATATAATCCTGCATGAACTAATCGGTTTTGTGGCATTAATAAAATTCTTAATCGAGATCATGCCGGAAGCGAATGAGGATATGATACCAGTGTGGCTGCGTTAGCGCCGCGGCTTCAAGCCGGTATCTATCCGGACGGAATCGTGAGACGTCGCTTCACATGTGAGAATTCCTGTCGACAGGATACTCACTATCTTGACAATAACGGAATGGTGTCTTCCAGTTGGGGGACTGGAACCTCTATTTTTTCATCGTGAGTATTGTGTAATAGCCATCAGCCCATCAGCCCCCTGAATATTTCAACTTTACCCCTATCTATGTTCTTTTCACAACACTGGTCAGGACTGTCGCACTCGCTTACATGTGGAATGCTATGCTTATGTAAATGTAAACAGGCTATATTAACCTTAGTTTAGGGGTATCTGACGCTAGTAAATCTTTCAATCGTCGTACAATTATTTCCGTGATTCTGGTGACACACTAATATTCATAGAGGATCACCGTTCCATCATTTAGCATTGCCGTAGGGACCTGGGCGGGTACCAGGTCTCTGGGACTCCGCGTCGTCGTTTGAGACAGTAAACTGCGTAGTCCGCATGATGCCGGTCCCGGTGAGTATTTCCTCGTCCGAATCCCTTGCTGCAGACCGGACCTCGGTCCGGCTCTTGCTGCCCCCCATCTCCTTCAGCGCGTAGGAAGAGTCTGTCGTTCTTGGCGCCGGTCCGTCTTCGGCTCGGATCCATCCCTGCTGCCGGTGTGTGGCGCTGCTGCCGTATTTATGCGGTCCGTACGAGCGGTCGTGAGTCGAAGCGGCCCCAGGCAGCCAGCGCCGGATGAGCGGCCATAGGGCGGGAGCCGAGGCGGTGAGGATGGCAAGATTGCACTCGATCGACGAAACACAGAATCCCACCGAGAAATTCTTGTCGGCGCTCGGGTCGGTGAAGTTCTGGGCGAGGAAGTATAGTCGGATTATGCTGACGACAGTGACCCTGTTGCAACGTAGAAGTGGTTAGTGGCTCGATCGAACATGGTATACAGGGGAGTAAATAGATGGTAGTTCTAGTCAAGGGGTAAAGGGGCTATCACTGACAAGGCACCGAGCATAAAAACGGCTATCAAACCAATCTTCCTGCGCTTGTTCATCTTCAAGCCGAGGAAGATATAAAAGGGGAGGACAACGGCAATGAGATCAGTCAAGATCGTCAAGCAGGCGGTCGATACGCCGAACGAGAACTGCTTGATGCAGTGCCCTTGTACCAGGGGGTTCCAGTTGATCTCGATGGGAATGCACTGGAACAGGACGACAAAGAACACGGCGACCATCAGGGCCCCGTTGAAGATGATGGTCGCCCAGACGACCTGTCGAACCAAGGCTTTGACACCGGAAAACCGCAGCAGGAATATCAAGACTGACTGCTTCACCAGCGCGAGGATAGGGTTGTATACAGCGCCGACGATATAAATCCAGATCAAGCCCGTCGTGGGGTTGAAAGTCTCGAGAGGAATGTCCCAGTAGTGGATCCCGATATACATCTCCTTCAGAACTAAAGGGGGATCAGTGCCTGCGGGGTGATAATCATGAGCTTGTACAAACTCACCTATGACCGAGCCTACTGCCAGAGCAAGACTCAGTGTCATGGCCAGACATATCGATGCATCGTCTACATGAGAATATACGTCAGCGCCTTTCTTGTTGATAGTAATAGACCTCACATGTACTGACCCCAGCCGAATGTCTTGGTATTGACTCTGATATAGATCCGCAGGAGGGTGACGATGAGGGCAAGCGAAGGGCAGACGACCTCTATGGCGATGCCCAAGTTCTGAAGCCAGCTGTGCGGATTAGGATCGGCCGAAGTAGCCTGCGAATCCGCCGACATGGTGTCGCTGGTCCCTGAGGGTATACCGGTCTACTGTGTATGTGCTCTCAGGGTTGAGATAGAGTTTTCGAGGACCCAACTTGCTTGCCACTCCAGAGAGTAGAGATCATCCCTCGTGGGTTGTGTGAAACGGCACTTGGGCGGGCGACCACGGGGTCATATAAGCTTTTCTCCTTATACTAGTAACCACCTACCTACTTCTCTGCATCTAACTAAGTGCCTACTAGCACAAAGTTCTAGGAAGGTATTTACATGATCTGGCTAAACGCGGGGGCGGGAAAGCACCTGGGCCCGCCCATCCAGCGCCGCCCGCAGGTAAAGTATATAGAAATTAAGGTAGACGGACGACTCGAGAGACGGCCGGCAACCCTGCAGCTGCACCTGCACCCATTTCAGACGATTTCTGCAGCATATCTACAGCGACGGCAGCCACCGGGCGGAACTCTCAAGCGCCCACCTGTCAAAACTAGGTTTACACGATCTACTGCTGGAGCCTAGGTAGCACAACCTTCCTGTTGTTCCAATCGGTCAGCGCTCCGGTTAGCCCAGGTAACAGGAGGGCTTGCATGCCCAGAAAGCGATGTGACAAGCGAGGGAGGAGACGAGACGCCGGACTAGACTTGTAACAAGTAACACAATGTCCGATGGGTGTGTGTGTGCGTGTGTGTGTGTGTGCAGGTACGAAGGTATAGCAATGGCTGTAGAAATACGGGGTATCCGCCCACTGCCACCCTATAGGGTTTTGTCAGGGGCTACCCCATCCCGTGCTGCACTTGGGTTGGATTATATGTAGTATAATGTCCGAGTATATTACACGACCCATGTGTTAATATAGAGTACCGAGTTCTCACCAGCACAGACTATCCCTAAGAGCTGTGTTACCATCGCCAGTAATAGTCTGGCTCGAGAAAACAGCAATATTTCCATCAACGGTCGACGATTCTGTGGTTGTACGTATATGCAAAAGGGGAGATCTTTAGGCTAAACTTCTCTCTTCTCAGCCTGTCAAGGTAAGATACCTACCTAGTGCTAAGTAGATCTGAATTAACGGACCGGCTGGCCCCCTTTGAAAATGCCTTGACCGAGGGCGATATCAGCAATAGTTGAAAGGAGGAAGCCACTCCATTTCTGGCTATACTGATCCTAGTGAGGGTCGTCGTAGTTCCCCCTAAGCCCTTGTAGCGCACGTCAGTTTAAGTGCAACCGATCGGCGCTAGGTATTGATCGCTTGCAATCCGAGCATGGAATAACCCTGACCCTGTCTCGTCGCAGTTTTCTGCTGTAGTTCTCCAGACACTGAAAGTTCTTCAGACTCGGCCGACCTGTTACCTCCATCCTGTCGTGCCTGTCTGCATGTGAAAGCGTGCCCGCCCACCTACCGCTCTAAGACAACGGGGCCGGGATCTCGGAAGTGAATAGCGCGGCCCGATAGATTCCCTGTCCATAAACTAACAGTCGGTACGAGGGTACCTACTTACCTACTACATAGTATGTTATACCTAATTCTTCACTAACTAATCGATGGATTGGATAAATATAGAGATAGTAGGGTGGAAGTGCACGGAAATCGAACGTTTCGGTTACTTAGTGCGTTTTGCTTTTTTCCCTTTTTCCTCCTGCCTCATTTACTTCTATCCGATTTATATTGACGTATAAATGCAGATCACTAAACAATGATGTTACCCATCATGTTGGTGGACAACCAGCGTTACTACGTAGTACATTGAAAGGGACCACTAGCTTAATACTGCTACCTACCCTGACTATAACACTTCGCGGGGTATGCGGTTCGTACGGGGTCCCTATTATAGGGGTCCTGGTTCTTAAGGCCGGTGTCCATCTTGGGTCGGAAGATACCGACCAATTCTCGCACCAATAGTGTTGACCCGTCACCCGATGTTCGGGTTCATCCTATACCCAGCGGGGCACGATGCGGTACAGATGCAAGGAGCCTGCCGATTCCGTGATAGCCAGGGTGTGATTTATCCCTTCCCCATGCAAGAAAAACACGCAAAGATTTTGGGGTAGCACTTGGACTCGAACTGCGACATATTCTGTGTCCTTGTAGGGTATCACAATCCGTAGTGCTGCTGTCGGGACCTACGCTACGAGGTTTGGGTTTATATTAGCACCCTGATATAAGCTGTTGTTTCTGGTAGCGACGGCCTTACTCAATTTGAGCCTATCACAACAAAACAGCAGCAACAGCAACAGCAACATGATAACAACATGATGCGGGTTGTTGCATGAGGAAGCTCCCTAACTTAACTAGGAAGTAGGGAGAATGAATCAATACATTCAGCCTACCTATGTCGATTCTTCTCTTCAACGTGGTCAGCTTCCTGCTGAACTACGACCAAGTATCTAGACTTCATCGAGACTTTGTCAGAAGCGGAAGTGGCATGGTTTGATAAGTCTAGAACAGCGAGGTATGTAGAATAGATCGCTAAGACTCTAGTGTATGAGTCCCGCTCGTGTACGGATTTGAGCTCTCTACCGAGTAAAGTCGCGATGCGACCGCCCACGGAATATACCCGAATGGAGGGCTAGACCGGGTATTATAGACCGCGTCCCTCCTCCCCCACATGCGGTGGCTCAGGGCCCAGGGGGCACAGCTGGGCCTTCCTCGGAATATCAACAAGTCCTGATCTAGGAGAAGTCTCGACCTTTGGCAACCCTTGACCGGGCAAGCCACCTTTTGTTATTAGTAGGTTTCTGGATTCGGCTCCGAGTTCGTCGAGTAAGTGCATTCACCTTGATGAAGGGATCTGTCTCGAAGGAGTTTAGGTTGCAAGAAGCTGGCTGCTAAGTATATTGCTCTGGTGATGGTACGATAGACTAACTAACACTATTAGCACCCTCGAGATTGCAGAGCTATTGGGAGACGACGACCCTTATCATTTAGTTGGTTAGTCCCTGCTCGCCACGCGGACGGCCAGGATGTAAACCAGGTGGTTAAATTTTGTATAAGTCTGATCGCGTAGGTCGATGAGACGCTGTGCCTTGCTTTAAATGTTCAGCTTCGCTCAGCTTGCTTGCTAAAACATTGACCGGGACAGCGGACTAACGAAGTCGCTACGATGATGATGAGGATGATGATGCGACCCCTATTGCTCGCGGCTGCTCTGCCGGCGAAATCGGTGTTCGCGCAGACCATCCTGGATGACGTCCGTAAGGCGCCCCCAAGAATCCGCTACTGCGAAGCGGTGTGGTGTGGTTACCTGTGTGGTGTGGCTTGCTGACCCTTGTTTCATATACAGCTGTTAATGAAGATACTGTCGCACCGGCCGCCGAGGAGGTCGAGACTCCTGCGCCGTTAGAGACAGATTATCTTCCCTTCGAGTCAAGTCAGCTGACGAACAACGTCATTGCCAACCTCACAAACTACAACCTTACTGACGTCGAGCTTTTCTATTTCCAGAACGCCACTGAGGAGGCACTCGAGAAAAGGACAGGCCGTCGCTGCAAGACGTACCCCGGTGATCCGTCTTGGCCATCGGATGGGATCTGGTGGCTCTTCAACGTACTATCTGGTCTCTCCCTGATAGATGGCGTACCTCCTGCCGCAGTGTGCTATCCAGACTGGCCTCAATATGATGAAGCCAAGTGTGAAGCCATCACAACAAACTGGACGACACCTCAATATCAGTAGGTTGCCATCTTGATCAGCCACTCGTATCCGCTGCTAACCTACCCTACCCCAGGACATCTGAGCCCTTAGGCCTCTGCTACCCCATATTCGAGGGAGTGACCTGCGTGCCGCCATCCTTTGGCAGGACCAACGCGACCTGCACCCTCGGCGGCATGCCCTCGTATGTCGTCAAGGCCACCAACGTCGCGCAGGTCCAGCTCGCCGTCAACTTCGCCCGGAACCTCAACATCCGGCTGATCGTCAAGAACAAGGGCCACGACTTCAACGCCAAGTCGACCGGCGCCGGGGCGCTCTCGATCTGGACGCACAACTTCCAGGACATCAGGTACCTCGGCGCCAAGTTCACGCACAGGGCTTCGGGCTACCAGGGCCCGGCTTTCCAGATCGGCGCCGGTGTTGCCGCCCTCGACCTGTACCAGGCCGCGGATGACCTCGACCTCCACGTCGTCGGCGGCGCGGCGCGCACTGTCGGCATCGGCGGCGGCTACACCCTCGGCGGCGGCCACTCGCCGCTGTCCTCGCTGTACGGAATGGCTGCCGACCAGGTCCTGTCCATGCAGGTCGTCCTCCCCAACGGCTTCTTCGTCACCGTCGACGAGCAGCACTACCCGGATCTCTTCTTCGCGCTCCGCGGCGGCGGCGGCAGCACCTGGGGCATCGTCACTTCTCTGGTGATCCGGGCTTATCCCAGGACGCCGGTGACCACCCTCGCCTACACCTTCGCCTCCTCGGATACCGTCCCGATCGAGACGTTCTGGTCGGGCATCGACGCCGTCTTCGCCAAATTTCCCGAATGGGCCGACGCCGGCCTGTACAACTACTGGTCGATCGCATGCACGACGACGAGCTCCTGCTCCTTCTCGATGGCACCGTCGTGGGGCAACGACATGGACACAGCAGCGCTGGAAGCGGCAGCAGCGACGCCGCTCTTCGGCGAGCTCGAGGCCCTCGGCATCAACGTCACGGATGTTGCGTACGCGGAGTACAGCGGTGTGGTGGCGGCGCTCGAGGGCACGTGGGCGCCGTCGACGGAGCAGGTGGGCGTGTGGTCGTTCAAGACGGGGTCGCGGCTGTTCCCGCGGTCCAACTGGGAGGACGGGGCCAAGCTGGCGGCGCAGACGGCGGCGCTGCGGCAGAGCGTCGAGGCGGCGGGGATGATGCTGGGGTACAACATCAAGGCGGCGGCGAACCCGACGGTCAACCAGACCAACGCGGTGAACCCGGCGTGGCGCGCCACGCTGATGCACGCGCTGCTGGGCGTGACGTGGACGCAGGAGTCGACGGCCCAGGAGATCGCCGACGCCAACCGGCAGCTGGTCGAGTGGATGCGGCCGTGGCGCGAGGCGTCGCCCGGGGCCGGCGCCTACGTAAACGAGGCCGACATCAACGAGCCCGACTGGCAGCAGGCCTTCTACGGCGCCAACTACGACTACCTGTACGCCCTGAAGCAGAAGTACGACCCCTGGGGCGTGCTGTATGCGCCGACGGCGGTCGGCTCCGAGGACTGGTACGTCACCGGCCAGATCGACTACTACCCGACCCAGAACGGACGGCTGTGCCCTAGGTAAGGAGAGCCAGGGCGGTTGTCTTTCCTGGGGTTGTGTGTATATATACATTCATTACAAACCAACACTGGTAATCATTCCAATATTCCAATATGTACCTGTCTATATAGATGCTGCAGAGCACGGAAATAATAAAACTTGTGATACCCATCCACACATTTTCCTATTCAATATGTATAACTAGCCTGTGTCCTATACCTATACACATATCATAGTTTGAATATAGTTGCCAGGGGAGCCCAACAGGAAGACTTTCGAGCTGGTCTAGTGACAATTAATGCGTATACAAGTTTACTTACTACCTTGCACCTTATCAGGACTTGCCCTAAGTAATCAGCGCCCCCTAAACCAAGCCGTTGTGAATAGCTACATGCATGAGTATTCTATTGGTATCAGTATTTGTTCCTTTCGACTCTCCCACGTTACTCTCTCTTGACATAAGATCATTATAACTGACATTCGTTCCCATCATTCACTCCGATACATCCGCCATCATCCCTGTACACGCATGTATATGTATAGGTACAACCTCACATCGACCTCCTATTTTCCCGCCCTCCGCTTCAAGGCGTCCGTCCCCGTATCTACCACCAACCAAGGGAACAGATGGTAAACTTGCTCAAAGCACCAAGGAATCAGTGACCAGCATTCAGCCCCTCTCCCTATTCTTCTCCTCGCGGGTGCTCGACCTTGAGAAGCTCAGGTCGCGGGTGTGGCTGCGGCCGATGCTGCGCCAGCTCTTGAGCGAGCCGAAGCTCATCGTGCGGTGGAAGCGGCGACCGCCGCCACCTTGGTCGCTGCCCTGGGCGAAGGCGCCGCGGACGACGGGCTTGTCCTCGAACAGGCGGAAGGCGCGCTTGGTCAGCTTCCAGAGCTCCATGCCGGCGACGAACACGAGGAGCCCGGCGACGGCCAGCGCCCACTCCCACGTGATGGCCTGGTGCTTGAAAACGAGCGTGTTGAGCACCGGGATGTAGACGACGGGGAACACGGACAGCGCCCCGATCGTGACGGCCCAGAACAGGAACTGGTTGTCCCAGACGTCGCGGAAGAAGGGGAAGCCGCTCCTCTTCTTGCTGTCGTTGCTGTCGTTGTTGTCGTCCTCGTGCGGGTTGAGCCGGAACATGGACCGGCGGATGCTCTTGAACTCCCAGGCGCTGATGAGGATGAGCCAGGTCAGCTCGGCGAAGACGGCGGCGCGGGCGCGGAACACGGGCCCGCAGGCCTCGGTGTGCACGGTGTTGCAGTTCTCGCCGAGCTCGCCGCCGTTGGCGCCGTAGACGACGACGACGAAGGTCATCAGCGTCAGCGTGCCCATGAGGAAGCCGTACACGACCATGTCGACCAGCACCTGGGTGGTGAAGACGCCGCGGCGCTTGTCCTGGGGCGGCTTGCGCATGACGTCGGCGGCGGCGCGCTCCTTGCCGAGCCCGAAGGCGGGGAAGGACGACGTGACCATGTTGATCCAGAGGATGTGCAGGGGCGAGACGGGGAACACCGACAGGCCCGAGGCGTCCTGGAAGCCGAGGCCGCAGATCAGCAGGATGACCTCGCCGACGTTGGACGTCAGCAGGTGCAGGATGAACTTCTGGATGTTGTCGAACATGCGCCGCCCCTCGCGGATCGCCGCCACGATCGAGTTGAACTTGTCGTCCGTCAGCACGATCTTGGCCGCGCCCTTGGCCACGTCCGAGCCCGAGCCCATGGCGATGCCGACGTCGGCCCGCGACAGCGACGGCGCGTCGTTGACCCCGTCGCCCGTCATGGCCATGTAGGCGTCGCGCCGCCGCAGCGCGTCGATCATGCGCGTCTTGGTGTCGGGCGCGCAGCGCGCGAGCACGAGCGGCAGCTCCGGCATCGCGTCGATCTCCGCGTCCGTCAGCCTGTCGAAGTCGCTGGCCTTCTGCACCACCGTGCTGGCGATGTCCGCCGGCAGGATCCCGAGGTTGTGCGGGATGATGCCGACTTCCTTCGCGATGGCTTCCGCTGTGGCCGGGTGGTCGCCCGTCAGCATGTGCACCCGGATGCCGGCGGTCGAGCACTCGGCGATGGCCGGAGTGGTCTCCCTGCGCGGTGGGTCGTATATGCCAGCTAGACCGAGGAGAATGAGGTCGCTCTCGACTCGGCCGCGGAGCGCCTCATTGTCTGCGTTGTGTTCCGTGGACTCTTTCTCTTCGAAGGAACCGTCCCAAGGACGATAGGCGACGGCCAGGACACGTTGGCCCTGCTTCGCGAACACGTCCATCTGATGAAGAATCGTCTCCTTGTATTCCTCAGTCATGGGCTCTTGGGCCTCACCAGTCCCGACGGTCGTGCACAAGTCAAGGATTCGCTCAACAGCACCTTTTGTGAACACCGTGCTGTTTGTGCTGTCGGGCCCATTGTATACGACAGACATGCGCTTGATGCTGCTGTCAAAGGGAAATTCGGCGACTTGCTTCCAGCCTTCGGCCTCGATGACCTTCTTGCCTTTCTGGAATCTATGCGCAAACACCTGAAGGGCAATTTCGGTGGGCTCGCCAGTGACCTGCCACCGGGGCTGGTCGGGTTTGGGCTCCTCTTCATAGCGGACGGTAGCCAAGTTGCATAGTGCTGCCGATCGCAAGAATGTTTCGAGTTCGGGTGTCATGGTTGCATCCGGATCATCGCCTTCTTTGTGCTTCGGCTTGGGGTTGAGCTTCTCATCCGGAACGTCGAACCTGAGCGCCGCCGCACTACGTTCCTGGTCGAAGTCGCGCGCCTCTTCCTCGGGCTTCTTCTCAGGCTCGTCCCTGGCTTCAGAAAAGGTGACGCGACCCTCGGTAGGGTCGCTTGGGTGTTTCGAGTCCACGACAGTGTAGATCGATTTGGTGGGAATCCAGACATTCCGAACAATCATTGCACCTTGCGTCAAGGTTCCAGTTTTATCAGAGCAGATGTTAGTGACACCACCTAGCGCCTCAAGGGCCGATAGATCTCGAACGACGACATTGGCTTTCCTCATAACGGTCACCGCTACAACCATGGTAATAGTAAGGACCCTAGGAAGTGACATAAGTATTAGCGACAATCGTATGAGTCATGGGGTAAGGACTAGGAATCGACTTACGCAACAAGAGATTCCGGAATGATGGCGATGCCCGTGCTGATGGCATAAATGATGACCTCCGGCGGTACATTGAACTTGTTGACCGCAAAGACAATGACAGCAAGGAAGAGAGCACATCCAAATAGCATGTACGCCAGCTTGGAGAGCTTTCTCTGCAAAGGCGTGCCTTCAGTCAATCCTAGGAATTTGCCGACAAAATCGTAGGTACGCCTGGCGAGACCGATGATTGGCTGTCGCTTTCCGTACTTCTTATAGTTCATCGAGCGTCCGGCCTTCCGCGTCTTCTTGGTAGTCGAAGCAGCAATCTTGCCTACTTCGGTTTCCATGCCAGTAGCAATGACAATGCCACGGCCACGGCCCTTTCGGACAGTGGTGGTGCCATAAGCGATGTTTATGCGGTCACCGATTCCAAGCTCTTCACTCTCTAGATGTTCTACGATCTTTTCGACGGGGATTGACTCTCCGGTGAGACTCTGTTCGTCGGCCGCTAGGTTCATGGCCTCGAAGAGACGAATGTCGGCAGGGACTGTGTCGCCCATTTTCAGGATGACGATATCTCCGGGGACGACCTGTGCGCTATAGGAGGTCAGATCGACTGTGAACAGGGTAGTGGGGCGTATGGGTATATACTTACTTGGGAATAACTTGGGTCTTGCCATCACGAAGGACCATGGCAGAGGGAGAAGAGAGAGCTTTGAGAGTATCCATCTTCTTCTCGGCTCCGTACTCCTGATAGAACCCAATTGAAACATTGAGAACAATGACAGCTACGAGAACCCCGCCCTCGATCCAATCCCGGACAGCGAAACTCAGAACCGTTGCAAAAAGCAGGACCTAATGGTGTGAGAGTGCGTTAGAAAGTTGTCGTTTCTTAGGACAAAGAGAAGCACATACCAATATCATAGCATTAAACAGTTGCTTCAGGAATATCTTATACCACGGAATAGCGCCACCGACGTCAAGTTCATTGAGGGGATATTTCTGTTGTAGTTCGGTAACTCGGGAAGTGGTGAGCCCTCGCTCGATATCTGTACCAAGACTCTTCGCAACATCTTGTATAGTGAGCAGGAACGGATGCCGTTCGTATTCACCAGCCATTTCGAAGTGTATCTTCTGTTCAGGGTAAGGGTCGTCATAGGTGTAAGTCTTGTCTCGATGTTGTCAGAGTATAGTGTCATTCAACTCAGACTGGTTTTACTTGACAGGCTTTCTTATGGGCTGTCAGAGCTATACTTAATAATCGAACTCCTGATAGCCTCTCGCTCCATTGCGGGGGACGAGGGTCTTTTATAGCCATGAGATCCTTCTCTACGCTGTTCCACCATCTCATCCCATACTACGCGATTCTCAGCGGATGATGTTGGCGCCAAGTAGCCCAAGCTAGTACTGGAGTTCATCGTGTGCTTGGAGGCTCCTAGGAGAGGGCATCATATGCTCTCATTGGGTGGCGGCAACTACAGGAATGGAGACTGATATCAGTCCCAAGAAGAGCGGACAAGGATGGACTTGCGTTGTGGCTACAACAGTCATAGTTATAGGCACACATCAGGACTTTGTATGCAGTTAGAGGTTGGATAGTGGTGATTGTGTGCTCGTGAGACTGGGCACCAAGAGTTCCTAAGGCTCGGCGGCTTGACCCAAGCCTTGGCTACTGGGCGAGACATGATGGTTTGAGTCGTAAAGGCAATAGCACGGTCGAGTATCATCTCCATATTGCCCCCATTTCTACCAAACCTGTGGCTGAGGAGTCTTAACTAAGAACACAGGCTACGAGCGAATGGTCGACGGTGGCATAAAAACTGGGGTTGAGGCTTGGACGGGGTGAGATGCGGCGCACGTGATCTTCTATAGCGTAGCCTCAAGCCTTGGCGGCCGGAAAATCGGCTCAGCTTCTTTCCCTGGAATTTGGAAGAGGGAGGTACATAGGTACATCCTATTTACCCACCATGGGTAAGCGGTTTTAACTTCCTCGTCACAGCAATGACATAATTATAGCATTGGAGAAACCTTTCCTCAGAATCCTGTTCATGCCGACCATCATTTTACTTATCAATTCATATCAACATTAATCAAAACAGCGTTGCTAAGTAGGCTGCTAGGTAGGCATGAGTTATGCTAGAAGTATGTCACTACATGGAGAGCAATACATTAGGTCTTTGACGAGCTTACAGGAGGATATAAGCCCGTAAGCATGAGGATGAATACTGCGTGGTAGTTGTTTATTTATTTATAACTTGCTTTACTTACTTATGTAGGTATAATTCATCATGATGTCAATGCAGTCCCTTGCTGTTATGCTCGGTGTTCACATATGTAGATAGGCAGTCACAACTCTGCTTCCCCCTTTCCCCTCATTGCACCGGATATCGATGTCCAGACACAGACACACCCGGGGACCCATGCTGGATCCAGGGAACCCCCGGACTCTTCAGCCCAAATCGTTTTCCCGATCCCGTCGCCGCTTCTCATTCGCTCGTGCTACAGGTACCGGCCTCTGAGCGACGGAGCTTACCCGTTCGGGAGAGCTTTGGCTGGCCCTACTTACCTAACCTGCTTAACCCTGACCTCACCTAGCTAACTGCCTTCTCACCTGTGGTTCTCTCTCCGATCTTCTGTTTCCCGTCCATTTCTTCAACATTTGCTTTCAAAACACCACATTCCAACTGCGAAAGCCGCTTTTCGTAACAGTCCCACACGCCAAACAACCCCTAACCAAGCTGTCCCAATCGCCATTCCGCTGCTGTAGCTGCTAGCTGAAAACTCTTATTTATATTCTACGCACACCCATATATATCATAACGTTTTTGAGCTCTATTTTCGCACTGTAACCCGCGCTACACAATACCTGTACCCTCCTACGTCATCGCAATGGCCGCCAACGCAGCTGAGAGCATCAACAAAGGTATTGTCGTCTGTCATGCGCGAGCCCACCCATACATATGATAGCTGTGGCGAACGGACGGGCGGGCGTCGCTTTTGCGCGAGCTCTCGCGATCGATCGTTGATTGGTCTGCTGGGCCCCTACAGTCCGCCTTTATTGAGAGAGCTTGTGACAAATCAGCGCCGCCCGTCGCAATTGCCTGCATACCTCCCCGTCTACTTACATACTTTCCAACAGCCATTGGGTCGCGCGAATATAAGAAGAGCAGTATAACTAACCGTATTTCATCGTCTGCGCAGTCGCTCAATCTGAGACTTCCGGCAATGACGCCTCTGCACCTACCACAGTGTCGGACACCGTAAAGACCGCGGCGCCGGTTGACGCCGACACCGGAAAGACGGCCGAAGCTCCGCTGGCGCCCGCAAGCCCCGCGCCGGCCGAAGTGGCTTCCGTACCCGTCGCGGAGCCAACTAACGGAGAGCCCCCATCGATTGCCAAGGGCGACCTATCAAGCAAAGTGGATGATGATGATGCAGCTGACACATTAGGTCAGCCGTCGGAGGAGAAGCCGACCGACCAGCCCTCGCCGAAGCCCGCGTCGGTAGAGGAGGTCAAGGACCAGGAGGCGGCCCCCGCTGCCACCACCGCCACCCAATCAGACAAGGCAGCCGCCGAGACTGGTGACAAGCGGAAGGTCGACGAAGTTGCCGAGGAGACCGAGGCCGAGAAGTCCAAGGTCGATAACAACAAGCCTACTTCTAACGGAACAGCAGCAGCAGCAGGAGACGACGCCAAGGAGGAGGACGACGAGCCAGCTGAGAAGAAGCAGAAATCGAACGGCGGTGGCGCGAACACCAGCACAAACGGAACAACGGCCCCGAAGAAGCCGGGCCGCCCTCCCAAGAAGGACAAGAAGGCGCCGGCGCCGGTCGGCAGGACCCTCAGGAAGACCCGGAGCCAGGGTGCAGCTGACGTCGTCCAGTGATACCTACGATATATACATACATAAATAAGTAGATGAAACAGAAAAGAAAAGGAAAAGCTTCAGCTTGGTCAGGCAGGCATCATCTGATAATCCAAGGGTTTTTCTCCACCACGCGACACGGTCGTCTCGCTTACTAGTTGGTGTCTCGTTGCTGAAGAAATTGGTGGTGGTGGTGGTGGTGTACTTGGGGAAAACTTCAACGGTGTGTGAGGGTTTTGGGTGGTTGGCGGGTTGGCCAAGTGAGGTCTTTTGTTTTTTGCTTTTTGCTTTTCTTGGTATTGTTGGTATTCTTCTCCCATTCAATTTTGATGTCTGGCTTAATTTTACTGTATATACATAGTTAACAGTTAATGCCTGAAAGCTATTCCAGTTATCACGGTACTGCGTAGTCCTCGTTATGGTACAGTACATAGCAGCGGGCATCATGCTTCTGTTTCTGCAGGGATGATTGTATATCTAGTGCGGCAGACCGTAAGCCTGCAGCTTTACTTGCGTGCCCAATTGCTACTGCTTCGTTTGAAACAACTCCCATTACCCTGACGGCATCAAACCTGCTCACCTATTCAGGGCTACTGCTGCCGTTAAAGCTTATACCAATCTGTGGTAGGGGGCATTGCACGATGTATACTATACATAGCATACTGCTGTCTTTAACACTCTTCGGTAATCCCTGATCATGCCGTGTCTATTTCACCAGACTCGAAGGGGGCGTTTGCCGTCGGGCTACACAAACGGCGACAGCGGCTTGGCCAGCATCATCGACCGCGCCACCCTGGTCGGAAGGCACCGTGCCTTATCACCGCCGGCCGGTATGGGCGCCGAGACGCGCCGCAACTCCCTTGTGTCGCCTATGTACGGACGACCTGCGCAGGCTATTAGAAGGCGCTTCGGCTGGGAAGCAGTAGGTACATAGGCACTCAGGGCTATTACATCAGCAGAATAGGATGGGTGATTGAAATGCTGTATGACTACTTCAATATTGACTACGTAAGACTGGTTATACGAGCACCTTAGGTACATAGTCAGATAGTCAACGAACACTTTGAGTGTCCAAGCCAACCACGGGGACGATAAATAGTCCTCGTGTGTTGTATTGACTCGTGATGAGTCACTAATGAGCAATTGGTCCTTCTTTCAGTTTCAGTCAGAAAATGAACCTTCTTTGCAAGAACTTGCTCCTCTTTCTTTTCGGTAAGTTCAAGTTCTCTGCGTAAACCACCCATTTACCCCCCAACGAAGTCTTATCTTTCTGCGCCTACCCAAGAACACGAACAACAAGCGGCAAAATATAATAGGGAGTTTCATTCCTGCTCCATCTGTGACATTAGGAGAATCGCTATAAGCATACATACCTACATACGCAAAATCACGATGAAGGGTGGATGCTGCAGCAAAGCAGATGCTGGCGGTTGCGACCCGTCGGCTGATTCTATACCTAAGTCTTGAGCGAAATCAAGAGGAGGCCCAAAGGGGGTTGCGAACAATGGATATAAAATTTAGTCGGTTATGACAAAGGGTTTGAGATTGAGGTGTTGCATCAGTTTCTTCGAATACGATGCATTTTCACGAAGCATCACTGAACAAGTCACGGCAGTGATGGCTTGGAGGGAGGCATCTGGGTTTATTGGCCCTAGGTTATTGGAATAGGGGCAAGCCAAACCAGACCATGCAGTTTGATAAAGTGATTACCTCCTTAGGAGCATAATACGAGCTGGTAAATTGCTTATCGTAATCTTTGAGGTCCACTTGGTCCCGCCAATTTACATATCAGACAGCTGTCACGTCCGGACCTCGTGTTCCAGAATCAAGGCGACGCGACCGAGACTCAATCAGTGATTCCATTATTCCGACCATCGCCAACTTCAAGTCCGCTCCTTTAACAATACCGTACCAACCAACGAACACTGCAAGCCTATTCTCCATTCCCCTCAATCACGCTCCCTACGAATACCCGAGACAATTACCATTGTTCCCCAAGTCCAACACTGCCAACCGACACCATGGCTCCCAAGACGAAGACCGCTGCTGTCGAGAAGAACAAGTACTCGGTCATCCTGCCGACGTTCAACGAGCGCCGCAACCTGCCCATTGTCACTTGGCTCCTGAACCGCACCTTCACCGATAAGTATGACGCCTAACCACCACCACCGAACCAACCAACCAATTCCATTCCAATTCCTGGGTGTTCTTTCTACCCCGCTACATCTCCGTACCTAACTAGCACCGTCCGTCCGTCCGTCCGTCCGTTTTCCTGTGCGACCTAGAAAGACTAACCTGTGCGCCCGCTCTCTCTTCCCTCTAGCAACCTGGACTGGGAGCTCATCATCGTCGACGACGGCTCGCCCGACGGCACGCAGGAGGTGGCGCTGCAGCTGGTGCGGGCCTTCTCGCCGCACGTGGTGCTGAAGACGCGGTCGGGCAAGCTGGGGTTGGGCACGGCGTACGTGCATGGCCTACAATTCGCGACGGGCAACTTCGTGATCATCATGGACGCCGACTTCAGCCACCACCCGAAGTTCATCCCGCAGATGGTGGCGAAGCAAGCGGCCGGCAACTACGACATCGTCACGGGCACGCGGTACGCCGGCAACGGCGGCGTCTTCGGCTGGGACCTCAAGCGCAAGTTCGTCAGCCGCGGCGCCAACCTGTTCGCCGACACGGTGCTCCGCCCGGGCGTCAGCGACCTGACCGGCTCCTTCCGCCTCTACAAGAAGGCCGTCCTCCAGAAGGTCATCGAGAACACCGAGAGCAAGGGCTACTCCTTCCAGATGGAGATGATGGTCCGCGCCAAGGCCATGGGCTGCTCCGTCGCCGAGGTCCCCATCTCCTTCGTCGACCGCGTCTACGGCGAGTCCAAGCTCGGCGGCGACGAGATCGTCGACTACGCCAAGGGCGTCCTGAGCCTGTGGCTGAAGGTGTAGAATGGAATGGGAAACAAGGGAATAGGGCGGGACGAAGGGAAGAAGGAAAAAATATTATAATTGGGCGATCGTTCCGGGGGAGTTGATGTACGCTACGCTGTCATTTCGAGTGCGCGTTCCAGAGATGCATTTATGTAAGTATGCGTGCGTCTACAGGGGATGATACACAATGGTATTCGCATGTCTGGCGTTGGGCGGTTCGCGGCTTATATCAAAAGCTATTATCAATGACACTGGCTTTTTAACGGCCATGATTCCCCTGAAACCTCATCTCGCTGTTTTATTTATCGGCAGCCTGCTATCACATGGAGTCTTCGACACAAGGTGATCACTCGAATCTTCCATTGCACTATATGCTCAAGTCGGCAATAAGATATTCTACTAAGTACACTAGGTCGCCCTCACTCGTAAGAGGCCTCATGCTATTTCTAAGCTTCCTAAAACACGAGAAACAGATATAATCACAACGACGACAACAGCGCCATCTTCAGGGGTGAAGAGTGAAGGTTAAATGTGTCGCCCTTTATCATGGCAAGTCAAGGTTACTGTTGCCCTCTCCCTGCTGTCTGTCCTCTTTCAATCTCGACCACTTTACATGTGTACGCTGCACCGAGTCGAAACGTGCTCCAGCACCAATCAGTGGGTCGACCTATGGCCCTTCACCACTACAGTGCAGAGTTAGTATTTCCTATCCTCATATATCATGGCAGTCGCTAATGAACCAGCAAGGAAACAAGGGAGAAAAAGGAGGTTACGTACTAAATGGTTGTTTCCAATCAACTTTATCCTTATCAGGGTATATCCAATATTTCCCACTAGGTTGTACTGACTTGTCGAGGTGGTCCTGCCAGTATTGCTGTGTGTGGGCCGGGATAGTAAGGACGTCCAGTACGCGTGCTGACTGATTGTATATTTGGGTTAAGATCTCGCGAAATCCCTCATCGGACGACTCTCTGCTAAGCCACACTATGCTATAGCAGACGGCCAGCCAGTGTCTAGCGAAAAAGGGGAGAGAATGGTCAGTTATCAATCAAGGCCTTTTTGTAGGTGGGTTGCGGTGGGAGGGTATTTCCTCCCACCATGAACTTACTGGATGTGTTCGGCATCAAGTGTTCCCTGCATGTGACGAAACTCTAATGTCTGCTTCAATAACCAATTCGGCCTGTAGGTCCGCTTCCCGCCGCTCAAGTTGAACCGTAGGCCCATGGTCGTGAGGCCCCCTGACCCCATGGCCTCGGCTAGGTTGGTTACGGTCGGATACCGCCACACGTTCTTGACGAACTCCTTCGTGTTCGGGTCCATGAGGTCCAGCGGCAGCTTCGGCGCCATGTACCTATCGTACTGCTCTGCCAGGTCCTCGCCCCCGTTGGGCAGGTACCCTCGGTTCGCATTCCTAAACATGGTGTTGGAGGAGAACAGCGCCATGGCGAGGCGGCTGCCCGACCGCATGGGCCCGCTGTAGGTGCCCTGCTCCCGCTCCACTCTATGGAGCGAGTACATGGGCTCCTCGATCGCGTGCCAGAGCGTGGCCAGGCGCTTGAGCTGCAGCAGGCTGAAGCCGTCCTGGTGGCCGAGGTGGAGGTGCAGGCCGGACCCGATCGCGGACAAGGGCTTGTGGATCCGCAGCTCCTCGCGCAGCTGCCGCGCCGCCGTCTGCACCGTGTCGTACGCCTCCGAGTCCTCGACGGCGTACACGGGCGAGATGACCTCGCCCCCCCACCACACGTACGTGTACGGCGGGTCCGGGTACCCCGCCGCCCCGGCCACGTACCCGGGCGGCATCTGGTAGTGCGACAGCCGCGCCCCGTTCTCCGTCACCGACACGTCCTGCGTCGCCTGCCACGCCCGGTACTTGTCCAGCATGCCCGCCACCTCCACGTGCCGCGGGTCGCGCCGGCGCGACTCCCACGCCTCCGTCTCCACCACGATGCGGTCCATCGCCCGCCGCCGCCAGTGGAACCGCAGGTCCGACGCCGCCAGCGCATCCCACTCGGGGCCCTGCAGCCGCCCGCTCGGGCCCAGCACCAGCCACCGGGTCGCGAGGCCGTCGACCGTGTTCTGCGCCGTGTCGCGCATGGGGACGCCTGCGGCGGCGTGGTGGGCCTCGAAGGCGGCGACGAGCGCGCGCGCGTTGCCCACGATGTTGGCGTCGCGGTCCCGGGCGGGGTTCCAGTGGCAGGGGGGCGGCACCCAGGCGGAGGCGGGGCCGACGGCCAGGTCGTTGGCGGCGGCGCGGCGGGCGCGCTCGGCGATGACGTCGGGCTCGGTGCTGTCGAGGAAGTCGAGGCGCCGCGCGGCCTGCGCCGCCGGGCTCGCGAACACCTCGGCCGGGCCGTCGCGCGTCTTGTTGACCACCACGCCGCCCCGCCGCATCGCGTCCGCCATCCGGTTGCGCACCGTGTACTCGTACAGCGACTGGTCCGCGCGCCCCGTCAGCCACGGGTCCCCCGCCTGCGCCGCCGACAGCCACCGGTCCTCGCCCGGGTGCGGGTCCGGGCCGCCGGCCGTCCGCGTCTGCGTCGCCAGCAGGAACTCCAGCTCGACCCCGAACGTGAACTTGCCCTCTTGGGCGGGCGGCGGCCCGCCGGACGGTGGTCGAGCCGCCGAAGTCGCAGCCGTCCGCGGGGGCGGGGGTGGGTTGTCGCGTGTGTGTAGGTGCTGCGCGGGGTTTCCGTCCCCGTCGGTGGACGGCGTCGCCGATCCTATGCTGCCGCCGGCGCGGCGCACCGGCGTCATCAGGACGTCCACCATCGCGTTGCTAAGGGGCCCGGTATAATCGTCGTCCCAGTTGTCGTCGTCGTCGCCACCTCCGCCGCGCAGCGATGCCTGATTTCCTGTCTGGACCTTCGCTGCCGCGGCCGCGGCCGCTTTCGCTCTCGCCTGCCTCCGCTTCGCCTTCCTCTTCCTCACCGCCTCCTTCTTCAGTATCTCCACCTCCAGTTCCAGCGCCGTCTCGACCGGGAACACGTCGCTGTTGGACACGCCCATGTCCGAGGCCCGCACGTCGAACGAGTGCACGGTCCAGCCGTTGGTGGCGTACCAGTCCTCCATGTCGAGGGCCGAAGGGCCCGACGCCGTCGGGTCGGGCGGTTGGTCGCGCGCCTTCACGTGCGGCGCCCGCCAACTCTCCGTGAACGAGTAGGGCGGGTAGGGGGACGTCGTCTCGTGGGGATAGCCGTTGAACGGCTCCTCGTAGGAGTGCCATGCTCCGTACCCGCCTATGCTCCTGTCATCATCATCCCATGGGTCCGGCGACAGTTGTGGTGATGGCGGCGGTGGTGGTGTTGGTGTTCGTGGTTGTGGGCCCGGTTGTTTTGCCATGGTTGTCGGTCTGCTGGTTTTATACCGGCTTGGCCTTTATGTGTAGGTAGGTGTCGTATGGACTTATATATGTATGTATGGTTGATATGAGGTAAGTGCTATTAAAGAACCGCGAGTGACACTGGGATCGCCAGTTCCTAATAGACAAGCGCAGGTAAATCCACGGCGTTCCCTTTCCTATGTGGTAAATGCGTGCCTTGGACAGAGTCTGAATATGTTGTGTACCTAGTCTTCCTGGGATCGAGAGCAGAGACTCCGGTGGAAAGCAGGAACCGGTCGCAACACTTGGTGAGACTTGTTTATTCCAACACTATCTATACCGAGCATTGCGTTACATCGAATAACAATGAAGCCAGCCGTTTTCGGATCTCATGACTGGGGAAGTAGTTGGTGATAAAGGTCCTTTGTGATGAATCGAGTCTTTGTACTATGGTAACCTGCTCCTTCATATTCACAATGAATCCTAAGGATGTAAAGATACCCATTCATGTTAATGGTGTCAGTAATCACAGACACTATTATCAAGTACGTCGGTTGAGGGCGCTATATCACGACTGGTCTCCTGAGAGGCTGGAGCCGGGTCTCCTTTTTGTTCGAGGCGTGGCTACGCATTATCCCTGATCCCTCTCGTTCTTACGTTGTCACTGTTCGGAACATTGAAACCCATTACAAAATGGATATATCGACAGACAGGGTGTGTAAAGGTTTACTTGTTCTTCACCAATAATTACTGCCGTTGCACTTCTTTCGATGCATGGAATGAGATGTGGTGGTGGTCTTACAAACGTTCCCTGTCCCCTTGATTACCACAAGTGTATTCGTAAAAGCGTTATTACTTAGTAGGCATTGAGATGTAGTACCTATTGGAGTGCCTATTTGGTGGCTATTCTCCTCATGTAACGCCTTCCTTAGCATGACCAAATGGTATAATCCCTCAGAAACTGCAACCATGACAATAGGCCTGTTGGTTACCTAATTACATAGGACCTCGAGTCTAGGACAACCTGAAGCCTGGCAAGTTGGAAGGGGAATTCACTGCTCATAGATCATAAACGCTCGGGCCACTAAGAGAGCCTAAGCGATAACCCCACGTTCCACCTCCATCAGTGATTCCAGGTTTCTGGTCTTCAACCTCCATCTCAATTTCAGTTCTACACACTTTGGCCTGGCTTCTTGGCTCTGCATCCAATCCCCCGGATATGACTTGATACAATGCGCGAACGTGGACGCGGACGCGGGCGTGGGGGTGCCACCTCCAGGGGTGGAGGAGGAAGAGACAGAGCACCGTCGTCTACGCCATGGAGTCGACTGAAGCCTGTCGAGATGGATCCGTTAGAGGCCATGGGTCTGCCATCCAAGGGTGACAATAGGTAAGCACGGCATTCCTATCACTTTTTCTTTTTGCACGATTGCTCTGCATATGTTCGCTTATAGCTTGATAAGTACAAAGAGGTCTAACGAAAGCCATTGTCCACGTTGCTTAGGTTGCTCGACTTCAAGACGCAGGAGCGATATTACACCAAGATCGTCGAGCGCTACATGACCTTTTGCTCCGATGCCGGCGAGCGCGACGAGCTGCTACGCCGCTTTGCTTCCCTCGATGTGAACGCGAACAACACCAACAGCAGTAGCAGAGCCGGCAGCAGCAGCAGCAGCAGCGAGAACCAGCACTTGTCTGCGTCGACCACGTCCAAGAAGCCCATAACTCCCTCCCTCGCCACACTGCCGAGCGACACAAAGGCGCTATCGGAGGTTCTATCCGCGCTCCGGAAGCTGCGCGAAGGCATTGTGGCATCAAAGCGTGCCGACGACTTCGCCGTACAGGCGTACCTCTTCTGCATCCGGCTCTCGGTGCTCGTGAAACACCCGGAGTCCTACCACCCCGCGATCCTGCACCTGCTACGACGTATGACGACGACATCCACCACGACGACCTCGCGCCAGAACCACGACGATGCCAGCACCACCGGCGGCAGCGGCAACGGTAGCCACGGCGGGAACGGCGGGGGAATTGAAAGGAGCAGCAGCGCGACGACGACGAAATCGACCGTTTCGACCACGCAAACCTCCATCATGACGACGGTAGAGCACGCCGAGGTGGCGAGCTACCTGGTGCTGGACACGGCGTGCCGGCGGGGGGACCTGGCGGAGGCGCACGCGCTGCGGCGGCGGTACGGCCTCCACGATGCGCGCGTCGACGGGGTGCTGCGGGCGCTGGCGCACGACGACTGGGCGGCGTTCGCGCGGCTGCGGAGCCGCGCCGACGGCCACCGCGCCCGCCTGCTCGAGTGGGCCGAGCCGGCGCTGCGCCGCCACCTGCTCAAGTGCTTCGCGCGCGCCTACCTGCGCGTCGACCGGGGCTTTCTCGAGCGCAGCGCCGGCGTGTCCTGGGCCGCGCTCACGAAAGACGAGGGCGTCGGCTGGGAGCTGGAGGGCGAGGACGGGGGGACGGTCGTGATTCGGAAGGTCAAGGGGAGGTGAGATGAGATGAGGGGAAGGAAATAAGAGAAGAGAGAAGGTGCGAAGTACCAAAGCACCAGTAATTGCAGGCCAGAGGTGGTATAAGTAATAGGCAGTCAGTAGTAGGGTGGCCAGGAGAGGGAGTGAGGTCCGAATAGCTTAGGACTATATTAATTGATACCCCGTTCTTAAGCTCATGCTTAACCAAACCAAACCAAGCAAAAGATCCAGATTTCCGAGTGTTTCTTAGTTCGTCGTGAGTATACGTCAGGCCATACCAGTGTCAGCTGTCTCTCAACTCATCGAAGAGGGTACCGGTGATACTCCGCATCTCGTTCGCTAACTACGTCGATTCGAAGGGAGAATCAACCAACCTAGGTATTGGTCTGGTAAAAGCGAGTAGGTAGGCGCTCAAGTATCCTGCTGGATATATTATTCAATACCCCTTATAGCTTCCAGGTCACCATCGACTATTGATATCCAATGACACAATGTCCCACACCATGAGTCTGTCAATTGGACGAACAGGTTCCTCGTTTGAAATCACATCACCCCTTAATGAAATCTACTTGGGGCAGGGTGTCTCCTTTCAGTCAAGGAGCTATAGACATTGAAGGCGGCGAAAATCTACGATGACCAAAAAACACGTCTAGTCATCATAACATTGCTCCCAGGCCAATGGTGTTACGGCTAGTTGGAATTCCAATGTTGATAGCAGTTCCGGCTCAGAACAGCAGCTAAGACGCAGGGATAATGATAATGGGCAATGGGATGCCTCACACATCTAGTCTAATCCTCAGCAAAGGAAGTATTCCATGGCGGCAGCTCGAAAGGGGGAAACGGGGGTAAGGGTCGGTCAGGAAGCAAAAAATGAAAACACCAAAAACATACGACACCAGGGATTCGCTGGTCGTCACCGACCCAACTACTGACCTGGCAGTATCCAGTTTATCTAGGGGAGAGCGGACGGGATCCCGAGTTTTCTAGATCCTATGGTCGTATGTGATGGATTTGTCGTTTATTTGCCGTGATTAAACCATCGTCGTCGTTGTCGTCGTCGGGTACTGTAGCCATTAGTCAGTTGGTACCTAGCACCTAAATGGCCCGGATGTAGTTGGTATCAAATCAACCATTGCAGTTGTCAATGGCTTTCATCGTAGGTCGGGTGTTTCTTTATGACTTCCAATTGTGCTGGTAGGTGGCATAACATGAAATACCTGCATTGGGCATTTGCAAGTATTTGTCTTCAAACTATAGATCCAAGGCCATCGCGACTTCCTCATTTACTTTTACCACCAGGTTCTCTGGCAGTCTGGTTAGGTAGTCTGGACCCTGGTCGCGCGTACCTGCCAAGACGGACAAAATCTACGCTAAATATGGATTTCCGCAGCATGCGCTTTAAGTCAAGAGTCTAGTCACGTGACATCGCGCCGCAATTCAGGCATCAATTTGTTGTCCCCCACCAAGTTCGCCACAACTTCCGCGTCGACGCGTTCTAGACCAATAGAGACACAACTTCCTTTTCTCAAATATCTGCACTGTGATCCTCCGTCCTTTGAAGGTAGCCATATTTCGAGATTCTACGACCATTTCTGCTTAATTCCCATTACTGCAAGAAGTGTAGGACTGTAGAAACTCCAATCGCAACGACAAAATGGCGGACGAACAGCAGGATAGCCAGATAGGTGACGAGAGCATGACCGGCCCCGGCGCTCCGACGCCGCTTAGTGCCCTCGAAGTAAGTTGGATTGATGGAAAGCTACAGGCAGCTGATTTACTAACTGGTTTGTCTGAAGGGTCTTTCAGGTCTCACCAAGCGTGATATCCAACTAGTGATAGACGGGGGTTACCAGACTGTTGAATCGGTTGCCTATACTCCGAGACGGACTTTAGAGCAGATAAAGGGCATTTCTGAGCAGAAAGCTGCTAAAATTCTTGCCGAAGGTCAGTCTCCCCAATTGCAACCCACTCATAGTTCCTATTTGGTTTGATCTAATGGTCGAGCAGCTTCTAAGTTGGTGCCTATGGGCTTCACCACTGCTACTGAGATGCACCAGCGGAGGAGCGAACTCATTTCGATTACGACTGGGTCGAAGAACCTGGATACTTTACTGGCTGGTGGAGTTGAAACCGGCTCTGTGACAGAACTTTTCGGCGAGTTCCGGACTGGCAAAAGTCAGATCTGCCATACACTAGCAGTAACCTGCCAATTACCCTTTGACATGGGTGGTGGCGAAGGTAAGTGCCTTTACATCGACACCGAAGGCACGTTTCGGCCGGTACGCCTTCTCGCTGTTGCGAACCGCTACGGCCTTTCTGGCGAAGAGGTGCTCGACAATGTGGCCTACGCGCGGGCCTACAACTCCGATCACCAGCTTCAGCTATTAAACCAGGCGTCCGCGATGATGTGCGAGACAAGGTTCTCCCTTCTCATCGTCGACAGTGCCACATCGCTGTACCGAACAGACTTTGTAGGCCGAGGAGAACTGTCCTCGCGTCAGACACATCTAGCGAAGTTCATGCGCACCTTGCAAAGACTGGCGGACGAGTTCGGCATCGCCGTGGTCATTACCAACCAGGTTGTCGCACAGGTGGATGGAGGACCCAGTGCCATGTTCAACCCCGACCCGAAGAAACCCATCGGTGGCAACATCATCGCGCACGCGAGTACGACCAGAATCAGTCTGAAGAAGGGTCGGGCCGAGACACGTATTGCCAAGATCTACGATAGCCCCTGTTTGCCGGAAAGTGATTGTCTCTTTGCCATCATGGAGGATGGTATTGGAGACCCTGCTCCGAAGGACATGGAGAAGGATTAGTTGCAACTATATGCACGATCTGGCTTCTACTATGTAGAGGCCTTGCAGACATGAGGCATGGGGTACGGGGTGCGGGGTGCAGTATGGGGGCATGAATGAGGCTAAGAACACTAATGATATGCATGGCTTTTGGCGTTAAGAGAGAGGTCGGTCTCATGAGCATCTATGGTAGCCTTTCTGGCTTTTACAAGGATTACAACCTATACCTACGATCTGGTTTCTGTTTGTGTACATACTTGGCTTTACGTTGAGAATTGGCTGTTTTGCTTGCTTAGTGTAGAGAGCCTATATCCACGATCCGTCATAATCAAGTTCAATGATTCTAGCAGAGTAAATAGACCAACACATACTAAGTAGTAGCTAGAATACATAAACCAGTAAGAGTAAATTTGTTCTTAAGTTGCAATCCCGCTTGAGGAATCTGATGTCCTCTTGGTGCCGTGGTTGGAATGGATCATGGCTGGGATGTCTGGGTCCACGGGTCGATTGTAGATGTAGACTGACAGCTGTCAGCAGCTGTCAAGAAGCTACTGTAGCTGTAAACCTTAACCACCTGCACCTGCACCTGCATCGGTACGTACCCAACCTTGCAAGCTCCAGCTGCTACGGCATTTGCAGTCTTTCGTCGCGTCCCAAATACTTCAAGCTTGATACTCGACAAACTAGGCACCACCAATCGCGTCAATAGGAAACTACAACTCTCTCGAAGCCATTACGGAAGATCCTTCAGCAGCTTGGGCGCGGGTCTTAATGGACTGACGATGGCGTACAAAGAAACGCGGCTCAATTTCGAGCCGTCTTCGAGCGCCTTAGTGGTTGACCTAGATCTCCCTTCGACGGTAAACGGAGGACGGAACCGACGACGTGCCAATGGATCCGTGGATAGATCCAATGCGCAGGCAGAGAGCGACGATCTACGAGCCCGAACCTGTGCTAGCGCTTCCTCTACATACCACAGGAAGCACCACGCCTACCCCAAGAGCTTCCTCTGGCGGCTCCTCGAAAACGACACAGTCTTGAGCATCCGCGCCATCGACGTCCTCCGCCCAGAGAAGGTCGCCGACGCAAACCTCGTCCTGAACTTCCGCTTCGCGCACCCCATCCGGCCGGGTGGCATCGCCCTGACCGATCCCCAAGATCACGATGCGCTGACCGTTTTTGTCCTCGATTCCTCCAACCAGCTGCATACTCTCTTCCTACGACCCGATTCGTTCCGCAAGCGCTCGTTTGTCGAAACCGGCCTGGGAGATGCCTGCAAAGTCCACCACCCTAATGCCTTAAAGGTTAGGCACCCTTATAGGCTCTATGCTATCAACCATGATCAACTCATCGTCACTCTGTCTGATGGTGGCTTGATCCGTTTCGACAGGAACAAATCACACAACACCATTCAGGTCCCATGGAAGGAGACGTTCTATAACGCAAAGAGATGGGTCCATGGCCTCGCAAATTTCTTTGGGAAAGCAATAGAGCTGGAAACCACTGCAGCTCTGACTGCGGTCCAGACAAATCTGGGCAACACCAATGCCTCTTTCCTCTTCACAGTCTGTCTCGACCATCGCCTACGGATCTGGAATCTCAATAGTGGGCAGATTCTCGAGACTATGGACCTCCTAAACGCAGAGAGAAGCCCACAAGAAACGGGGAAATGGCAGTTAGATCCATCGCAGACGAACCTTATCCGCATCGTTGGCGATATAGAAGGGGAGCGGCTATGCGTAACCTATTCGCCGGTTGGGTCCGGAGAGTTCAAGTTCTGGAGATTGAGGTCTGATGATGCCGATGCTTTGGACGTCGACGACATGTTTCCAAGCCTCCATCTGGTGCCCAAGCCTCCGTCTGGAGCCGACGTGTGGACACTGGCGGACTTCGTTGTAGATCAGGAGCTTGACGGTGGCTTGCATAGTAACATCCGGATATGGGCACTCTGGAAAAATAACATGGCCTATCGAGTCCAACATCTAGAATTCACAGTCGCCCACGGAGATCCTGAAACAGATGGGATATATGATGCATGGGAAAATCAGTGGGCCACCGTCTATTCTGATACTTCTATCTCGACTGCGCAAGCATCTGGATCGACTGATCCTATCGATGTTACTGAAAAGTGGCTTCGTATCATCCTTGCCCCCGGAAAGTTTCCGAGAGCCAGCATCGAAGCCGCACTGAATGCCTACGAACGAGCCATTGGCAAATCCAATGGATCATCTCGAAACAACCGGTGTATAAGCGAGTCGATATGTTCTGCCATCGCCTCGACCAACTCTCTGAAGCGGACGTCGACAGGTGAGATGGACAATGAACAGTTCCGCGTAGGAAGCGAATCACAATGGCGCAGATTCTATAGAATATTGATCGAGTTAGACAAGCCCAGAGGCGAAGCACTGGCATTGGCTTACGAGCCCAATGCGAGAATGCCCTGGGTTGTGTGTGCTGATCGCATATCGGCCATCAGAGATTGCAGTGCGCTCGAAACAGTGTACCATTATCCAGGCCCACGCGATCCCTTATCAAACTTGATTTCCACTGGAAGGAGCTTCCTGGAATGCTTCTCAGATGGCATGTTGCAAATATGCAATTCTGTCTTGCGTTCCGAGTTGTTCGAGCAGACGACCAAAACGGACTATGAACGGATACAGTTCTTTTCAGATAAGGCAGGATTTTGGCGGCAGATCTCAGATGAAGACTGCGCACAGGTAACGGATGCCCTTGGCGAGAACTTTAACAAAGTATCGACAGCCCTTTACGAGGGACTCATCGAACGGTGCAATCAACCCTCGGAAAAGGATGCGTCTTACCCCCTTACCGAGTTTGGGCAAAAAGTTACTCTCAAATCCACCGAAGATCTAGTCGAATTGCAGTGGAATGTCTGTTTCAGCCAGCTCATACTCTTAGTACACATGGAATTTGAGTTCGATCAGCCTGAAGACGCTCTACATAATCGAGTGGATATCGGATCTGTCTACAGGTCCCTCGTCGACTCGCTCCGGAGACTTGAGCTCATTCGGTGGTTATCTAGCAACCAGGTCTCAATTCCATTATCAAAATCGGACAGATCCAATTCAACCACCTTGGACTCCTCAATGACAGCAAAGCGTCCGTCGGATGAGTACAGTCTAGTCACGGCTCTCGAAGCCAACGTGGCACACCTCCTAGGATTCGAGAGTATCGAGTCAACACAATCAAGCATTGCAGAAGTAGCTGCAGACCTTTGTGCAACTGACAGCAACATAGAACTGCACCCCCATTACATACAATGCGCCTTGCTCGTTCAAGAGAGGCCGGATCTTGCTATCGGTCTTAGCCCCTTATGCGACGAGACGCCGTTCTCCACCTACATTCAGGGCCGGGTTCACCTTGCTCTCAAGGACCTCACAACTGCCGCATCGTATTTCAGAAAGGCAGCCTATGGCATGAGTAAGTCTAAAGACAGGTCTATCTACATTTCCTCAAGCCCTGATTCGCTAACGTATCATCGCTTTAGGCGTGCCGATGAATAAACCAGAAGATCGACACAGCAGTGGCCTGCTCAACAACATGGAATGGAACCTGCTGTACGCAGGGCTGCCGCGGTACTACGCCCACATCGTCTCGCTGTACGAACGGCAGAAGGCCTACTCGTACGTGGTCGAGTTCTCCCGGCTCTCGCTGCAGTTCATCTACGACCGGACGCCCGACGCAGACACGGTCCGCACGGAGATGCAGTCGCGCTTGTTCAGCGGAGCGGCCGCGACGTCGCAGTTCGAACTAGCGCACGCTACGCTCGTGGCGATGGGCTCTGGAGGCAAGGGCGGCGACCGCGCCCTCCAGCACTCGTGCCTGCAGAAGCTGGTGCACGCCATGTGCGACGGCCTGCACGCGGCCGAGCTGGCGTCCCTCCCCTTCCCGGGCCCCCTGCAGGCCGCCGTCGACGACATCCTGGCCCGCCGCTGCCGCGAGACTGTCGACGTCGTCACGGGGAGCCCCCCCTACCACCAGATCCTCTACGCCTGGCGCATCCGCCGCAACGACTACCGCGGCGCCGCCGCCGTCCTGCTCGATCGCATCCAGAAGCTGCGCCTGCAGGGCGAGGGCGATCAGCCCTTCCTCCTCGCGGGCGACGGGAGCGACGGCGATGATAACGGCAGTGGTCACGGCGGTGGTGGCGTCGGTGTCGGCGTCGGTGTCGGCGTCGATGTCCTCGATACGCCTGTTACGCGCCAGTACCTCATGCTGATCAACGTGCTGAGCTGCATCGATCCGAAGCAGGCTTGGATCGCTATCGAGGCGGCCCCTGCCAATGGTGCTGCCGCGACGAAGCGCAAGGTCGTCACGCTCGCCGACGTCCGCAAGGAGTACCAGGACGAGCTGGATCGCATCGCCGCTATCCAGAACAACCAGTTCGGCTTCGCGGCGGGCGACGAGATGGAGATCTTGTGATTATGCTTGTGATCGAACACGTCACGACGAATCCGGGGGGTGGAGGAGGTGACTAGGGAGGCAAACAGACAACAACAGAACGACTTGAACGAATGGATGGACGGTACGGCCGGACGGATAATTGAGTAATAGCTAGTAGCAACAGCGATGGCAGTGGCAAGTGGCAGCAGCAAGTTGATTCTGTAGGCATGTATGATAAGACCAAACCAAACCAAAAAAACGGGCTTGCTAGCTACATGGAGTGTTATTTTTAAGATACCTCGCTTTTACGGAGTCATACTGGTTGATCAATCAATTTTACTCAAGTTGAAGCGCTGTAATCTGATCTGTTGTATTATACCTAGCTAGGTAGCTACCTATGTGTGTTCAGGATTCCTGCTTACTTGCTTGCTTCATTTCAGGGTTCATTCATTGACGTTACCTAGCTGACTGGTGGGCTAATTGACTGACTGACTGACTACTACCTCTAATGCCTCTCAATTGTCGGAATCTGTAGGAACTAGGTAGTATACTGAAGAAGACCGCTCGAACGCCATGCCATTCATTCCGTTTCCATGCTAACCCCGTTCCTTCCTTCCTTCCTCTCTCAGTTCTCTCCCTCCAGATCGTGTGATAGTAACAATGGCAGGTTTCTCCGTGAAGAATAAAAAGGGGGGAGAGGATGGGGGCGGAAATAATAGTAATCATATGTACAAAACCGACTGCCCTACAACAACAAAACCACGTACACTGCTTGCTTGCTTGCTTGCTTGTTTGCCTTCTCTCGGGGCGGAAGATATTTTTTCTCTTTCCTTCGTCCCTTTCTTCCTTTCCCAGACACAGCTTACACCTACACCAACTCCCCATTACTCCGAGATCGGTTTGGTTCCTCCCTCCAACTTCTCACTCGCCCTTTCACCATCCCCGCTCACTTCCATCTAGGCCGCCGCTACCTGGCTCTGGTGATTATTAGGCGGCGGCGGCGGTGGCGGCAGCTGGGCCTGGTGCTGGGCCTGGGCCTGGGCCTGGTGCTGGTGCTGCTGGTACCGCGCGGACTCGGGCACGCTCGTGATGGTGTTCTGGTCGGGGGCGGGGGCGTCGGGGGCCTGGCGGTACAGGATGATCTCGGACTGCTTGAAGTACCGCCGGGCGTCCTCATCTATCAGCACCAGGCTGAGGTAGTACCGCGTCGAGAACTTCTTGTTGACGTCGCGGAACGTCGGCGTCAGGTCGAAGCCGCCGAGGAAGAGCCGGATCGGGATGGTCTCACCGCGCGAGGGGGAGCCGTCCATGATCTGTAAGTTTGTGCGGGGTTTTGGTTAGCCATCTAGATTTCTCCTTTTCCCCTTTTCGCTTGTTTGGTTGGTTCCCAACACTTACCTCGAAGCGCACGAGGGTCTCGCTCTCGTTGTACTGGTTGGGGGCGGCGCCGGTGGTCTCGCGGCGGATGATGCTGAGCTCCATGTGCTTGATCTTGAGGCGGACGAGGAGGAAGTAGATGCGGCCGACGATGACGTCCTTGAGGTGGTACTTGCTCTTGCTGTATTCGAACTCGATGTGCAGGCAGTCCTCGATGCCGACGTCCATCTTGATGCTGCTGTTCATCTCGGGCGGGACGCGGTAGTTGTAGACCCACATGTCCTTCTCGCGGATGACGTCGGCCATGCGCCGCGCCACCGTCACGCGCACGAAGTACCGCAGCTTCACGTTGATCCCGTTGTACGACTCGTACTGCTTCTCCACGTTCTTGAAGTTGAAGTCGAACGTCTGCGGGTGCTGCAGTTCCCCCGGCGCCGCCAGCTCTTGGTTCAGCGACAGGAACTCGTAGTGGTTGCCCCGGTCGAAGAACATCTCTGGGATTTTTGGGTCTGGTCAGATCTTTCTTTCCTTCTCTCTCAGGAAGGATTCGCGTGTGAAGAACTCGGCGACTTGGGGGACGAACCTATAGTGCCGATGAACTGCACCTTAATCCCTGTGTGTTCTAATCGCTTGCCATCTTTCGGTCGTATCGTCACGGCGCCTTTTACCGACTCTCCGTCCATGTATAGGGGCGCCTTCTCTCGCCTATTCTTGTCCAGGCGGACATCCACCATCTGTCGCTCGTCCGCATCTTCCTTAAGCAACGCAACCGAAGTCAGCAAGCTAGGTACAGTGTAATATGGTCAGGGGACGGGCGATAAGGTTCCCCCAAGGACACAATTGGCTCAGTGAGCGGTTGCGCCTGCGTACTGGGAGTTTCGAGGCGCATTGATGGAGCCTGATGGACTCTAGAGTCTGGACTCACGAAAACGATGTCGATGTCAACCGGGGTCGAGAAGAAGTACGACATCTTCTATAGTGCGCTGTCGTCGCGAACGGGTACAGCGAATCGCGGTGGTACTTGGGAGTGGCCGAAGCTGAGCTTGCAGCCTGTAGGATGCGTGGAGTGCCCTGGTCAGTACGGAATACCAAGGTCTATAATAGGGGGTAGGATGTGGTAGGATGTGGTAGGTAGGATGTCGTAGGTGGTGTTATTGACTGTCGTCTACTTTGGTACCTCTAAGCTGAGCTTGGCCAACCAGAGCAACGCGGCCGATTCGATAAGAGGACCTCGGGAGCCTTCGCTCACTAATCGGGTAATTCGGTGAGTGGCCAATAAGAAGTTGAGAACAGAGTTGCTGTTGAGGTGGATCTGGGTGGCTGAGATGCTGAAAGGAGTGGAGATACCCATCAGCCACAGCAGGTAGACAGCCACAGATAGATCAACCGAACGCACGGAGCACGGGTGTCCCACTTCCAATGCGGCCTTCCAATTGGGGCTTCCAATTGCAGGCGCATGTCCGCAGCCAACCCTAAGTACCCTAGTACCCCGTAGCGCCTTCCGAAATTTTAGCACACAGATACACAGATTTCGAGTGTGTGGACCGAAATTCTTCATTGGAGCCGACTTTGTCAAAAGTTCAACACCTCGAACCCGCAATCGCCAAATCCCAAAGGTACGCTGCCAGTCCCCTGCTTGACGCATAAATACTCCGAACAGAACGCCCTGTTATTCGAGGCTTCTAATCCCACTCGTCCCGCCACTGCTACACCTTCGCTTGCGAAATCCCGGTTGTGTGAGGCGGTACTAAATCTCATCGTTCATTAGGTCGACTTCCTCCTACCACAACCACAGCCAAGATGCGCTACATCCACAGCGAGGAGACCCTGGAGATTCCAGAGGGAGGTACGTTCGCCGCCATCCAGCTTCTCACCTATTGCGACAAGAGGGGAAACACTTGGAAATGGAATGGAGATTTTTGGGCGGTGGTGGATTATGTCCCGGTCTACCAAGCGGAAAGGAATGCATTACTACGATACCGAAGCAATACTGACAGATGGTCTGCGGAACAGTCAAGGTCCACATCAAGTCGAGAAATGTCACCGTCGAGGGCCCCCGAGGTACGAATATCCTGATCGAATTCATGTTTGCGAATGGGGATGGGGGATTCTGACCGAAGGAAAATTACAGGCAAGCTCTCCAAGGACCTGAGCCACTTGGCTGTCAACTTCTCCAAGCCCAAGACCAATGTTATTGGCATTGAGATCCACCACGGCTCGCGCAAGAACGTCGCCACCCTCCGAACTGTCCGAACCCACATCAACAACCTGATCATCGGTGTCACGAAGGGCTTCAAGTACAAGATGCGATACGTCTACGCCCATTTCCCCATCAACGTCAACCTGGAGAAGAACAACGAGACCGGTAACTGGGAGGTCGAGATCCGGTATGTCTTTGGGTGGACTTCGAGAACATGAACGTCGCATCAGTGTGGACGAGGTGGCATGTGATTGACATGGGGTTACGGTGCTGACTGTTGGATTGCAGAAACTTTATCGGCGAGAAGCTCGTCCGGAGGGTTGTCATGCAGCCCGGTGTTGATGTCGAGGTCTCCAAGGCGCAGAAGGATGAGTTGATCCTACAAGGCAACTCTCTGGAGCACGTCTCGCAGAGTGCAGCAGATATCCAGCAGATCTGCAAGGTCCGAAACAAGGATATCCGAAAGGTAAGGCGGCCAGCTAGCGCATCCATGTTTTGGTTTGTTTTCTTTGGCTAATTTTCACCAACAGTTCTTGGACGGCATGTACGTGTCGGAGAAGGGCAACGTCGCGGACGAGTAAACGGGCATTATGGCAGTCTTTTTCTTTCTGGGTCTCAAAAGGAGTCGCCGGGGTTCATGTGCATCATCTGGCGTAGCAAAATAGCTACAAATCGGAAACCAAATACCAATTGAGCCATGTGTGTTCATATGCTATGCGTGCCTTAGGTTGGGTGACTCTGGACCCAGCTGAGCCTACTCGCTACGGATAGGATGATCTGCAGGATGCGCAGTACTGATGGTAGCCGGTGGCCTTATGGACGGACGGGGTCACTTACCGTATGGGAACCTCCGATACTCTCGAATACGAGTTGACGATAATGCACATATATGCAAGCTACCCATGGGTTTCTAAATGTGTCCACTGCAACACGCGTGCTAGGCGTCCCGGGTGACTTGAACAGTGACCAAGAAGCGTAACATGTGCCGCTAGTTACCATACTATAGAGAAGCCCGAAGCTGCTGACGACATCTGAAGGCATGGAGTTCATCCTTATCCCCCTTATAATTCTTATAATTAGCAGATATTATTCTAACAACCTAGCCTCCCCCATTATTTACGCCACTTCTCGGTGATCAATCCCGCCTGCATACATACTGCACCCAAATTCGACCCTACCAGACCCAGCCATAGGTTCCACCGGATCAAATTTTTACATACGTCAAGTCGCATATGGAAACTGAGATGCCAAGTATGAATTTCCATCGTGCTAAGTAGCTGATGTAGAAGCTTGGGTGGTAGTGATACCATTTCCAACTTCAAAACAGACTTAGATAATAGGTACAGTGGCCCCCATGTCAACAGAAAGGGGTAGACTGTGAGTGTGTACGCCCTAGCCCGTCATTACGTGGCAAACCCATCTACTCTATTCTAGTCCATGTGCATTGCGTTACCTCGAATCCTGTATAATACTACGAACGGCATTGCCACCTCGAAGGTTCATATTGTCAGTCTTCGTGCCTATCTAGGGGCCGAAAAGGTCAACGGAGACTTCACAACCCGTCCAACCCACCTAGCTATCAATATATCCTAGGCACCAATATACAACAGCCTGTGGTAGGACCGCCGACTTGTCGTAGGACCTCTCGCTTCATACATGGGGGCACAATAAACTTGAAACCCAGTGGGAAGAAGTACAACATAAGATCTTACGCATATAGTCAAATGGTATGTCTTTGTAGTTGCCACCAGCACAAGTGCTCTGGCTTTATTATATGTAGTTATTACCCTGATACTGATGGTTGAGACTACATCAGAGGTCTTATAACAATAGTGCCATAAAGCAGGTCTATATATAGCCAGGTGAGCCATGTAAGAAAGCACCAAGATGACGTAGTCAATGCAATACCTAATAAGCCACATGCACTCTCATATGCATGATTGGTTACGTTCCTATAGCTCTAAGGGCGGCGCCTCAAGTCGTACAACAGCACCCCCCTTGGGGGTTATGATGCCCCTGAAGCTGTTTGAAGTTACGTAATCAATCCTACAGTATCTCACCTCCATCGACTCCTATATACTAGAGATTGATGTGTACTATCAACTTGGGGTACACGTGTAGCTGAAACCATGATCTTTACCCCGCCAGTAAAGCTTACGTGTGGTACGTCTAAGAGAAGCCAGGCTGCTACTAGAAAGCAAGCTATACTTCAGTTCAAGTGGATGACGATAACCAGGCCAATGTAGCCAGGTGTCTATTTCAGGGCCAGAAGTCCCGGCGGAGGCTCGAACCTCTCATACGGAAGGAACACTTAGGAATGGCGTGTGCTCTGGCCTCACCATACCATTTTACAAAGGGCGGAAGCAGTAGGTAAACATATTCTCTCGTAAGTACGACTTAGAGCAGGCTCGTGTAATCCAGGCGTCAGACTCGATCTGTTGTGTGGTTGCCACCTCAGGTAACCATAATATCAATCCCACTTGTTCCCAGATAACTGCAGACAATCTATCGTACACATGCCGCTACTTCGTCCTGAAAACGCCCCTTGGTTACAGAGGTTGAAACAAGTGGCTGATGGCATAGTAGTCCCCGTCAGTGTGCGAAGGGACTGAGACCGGGCAGTCGGCCATATCGAGAGAATGCAGAGGGGGGGTCCGGATCCATGTAGCATCAAGAGCAGTCCCTCCTAGATCTGTACCTACTCAGAAGTAGGTCTTAAGATCTTGTATATAAGATGCCTTCGTTCCCTAATCATAGCTTCTTCTGCTCCTCTATTCATCATCAGTCTCGATAATCCCACAACGTCTCCTGACTCAAGAAACATAAAAAAAAAACACAACAAACAGATACACGTAGCAAACCGACCAACCAACAACCATGCAGTTCACCATCACCGCCCTCACCGCCGCCGCCGCCATGACCATGACCATGGCCGGTCTCTCCGCCGCGGCCCCGGCCACCCTCGAGGAGCGCTTTGCCTCGGGCGCGTGCGGCATCCACGTGAACCAGTGGCAGAAGAACGAGAACGGCGTCGGCGGCCAGTACCAGTTCGAAGTGGTCATCCGGGACGCCCTCAGCAACATCGTCGGCGGCACCTCCAAGGGCGACCGCCTGTCCATCGCGGACCTCTCCAGCGCCTCCCTCCCGAGCGCTCTGCCCTACCAGCTCGTCATCAGCGTGGGCGCTGTCGACTCGGACCCCGTCCAGTTCAGCTATGCGGGGCAGACATGGTGAGTTGCGAAGAAAAGAGAATAAAAGGGGGGAGAATAAAATAAAGTAGAAAAGAGACGTTGATCGTCAGGTCATGAAAACGAGAGATTGTAGCTAACCGATTTAACCAACACTCCAGGTCCTCGTCTAGAGGGTGCAGCACGGGCGCCTATGACTCTGGAAAGCGGCAGATGGACTGCGGTTTCACTTGCTAGGCAGTCCCGACTGGTGTTGCCGCTTGAGATGAACAACACGATCTGTCTCTCATGACTCAGTATCTGGGGAGATTGATGCTTGTCTACAGCTGGTCAGCGGCATACGAGGTACCCATCTGGTTCGATACGAGGTTCGGGAGGATGGTATTGCGCTTCCCCCCCCCTTTTTTCTTTGGGGGGGGGGTTCTTTTGATGTATGATTCTTTACTTCTTTTCTCAAAATGAACTTCACGTTGTTCCTGCGGAAGAAGAATTTCAAATTGCGCTTCTTCGGATTTCCCAGTGGCTGTCATACCTATGTTTTGACTGAACCCCATATCCAGAGAAGATCTCCTGGTTGCCAGGCGAGGTAGCTAGCAACCTTGAGATAGGTCTATGCTCAACGACCTTCAGGTACATGTAGGTTGTGGGATGAAAAAAAAAGCTACTAACATTGGAAACTGGTTGTAAGATACCAAGATAAGATAATAATTGCACGAGGCTTTGATAATAGGAAGGAGCAAACGGTTAACCAACGAAACACGCAAACGCCTTGGACCAATAGCACGTTGTTTGTAGGTACCTAGGTACCAACATTATGCTGCTGGCCATTATGTATTAAGTAGCTTGAATAATCAGAAGCCTGAGATCGAATGGCAAAAGTGAATGCACGTATCCGTCCCTACCTCTAGGGCAACATGCCATGTGCCATAAATATTGAAAGTAGATGTCTAGTTCCCATCAAAGCATCTTATTCCATGTCGTCTAGTGGTTCAGGATCCCACGTTTTCATTCTTCTATATTGAAAAGCCGTGGTGGCCAGGGTTCGAACCCCTGCATGGAAGATTCTTTTTTTTTTCCCCCTTTTTTTCGCTTTTTTTTTTTTTTTTGTTCTTGTTCTCCCTATGTATTCCTGGACCTCCCTTTTGGATGTGAGTTATGTGCTCTTAGGTTCGTCCCAGCCAAAAGGTTTCACGCAGTAATCTAGCAGGGCCAGCCTCAATCCGGAGATTCGGTCCAGCTGCGGTTCAAGGACCCCGGCTAGGGGGCTCCGGTTGTAGCTGCACTGGCTGCCGCAACAGTGGCTATATATTCAGCCGTAATAAAGACGGGGTTGAGCCGCTGGGAATGAACGGAGTCCACGTTACCAGACCAGATATGATACCACTCGTCGATGCAAGCTTGCCGTGAAAACGGCGCCGACGGTATTCCCGAGTCCCGTCAGTGGAGCCGAGATTATACTCTTCGGAGAGTACACGAGGAGTACTGGTCCTGGTTCGAAGCCTAGGAAGCACTGCGCAGAGGGGGCAACTTCAGTCGCCGCATAGCGGCTGCGATGGCTAGACTGCCTGTGGCCCGACGCCTCGAATTCCACGATACCCGTTACTGCGCGGGGGAGTGGTTTCGAATAGAAAAGATTGAAGATAACGATCACGTATCCCAGGTGCTACTACAGCCGACGCGATGGATGCGGTATCTCCTCACATCCCAGCCTTGAAGCAATATTTCGAATCGCGATGGTATATTAATTGTACTGTACCTTGTGCTCGAAGACCAATACAGATGTATCACCCATATTTGAAGTCTGATAACTACTAGAAAGCAGCCTGTCACTATGCCCACACATACTATCCATGTCTTCTTCGTTATGCTTGGTACACAACAAGAATAATATCGTCCTCAGGCTTGTCCCGATACCGTATTCAGTTAAGAGATAATATATTGAGCTCATAATAGTCTATGGCTGACTATCTTTGCCTTTGCACCAGCGTAGAGTTAACCAACCCACTTCTCTATTAGCCCAACCGTCCATTCCTTGAAATAGCGATCACTCTCAGGGATGAGACTGTTACTTTTGGCTAGGATGTCAACAACTCCGTTGATGGCATCAGCTGGCAACGCGATATCTTGAGCATCCGATGTCATGGACTCCAACGCTTTGTCGGCTTCCTCCTGACTAACAAACCGATATAGCACTTTTATAGCCTTCACTGGAGAGCTCGCCTCTTCAGTGGAAGAGAAAGTGATGTTGCCATTGAACACCCAGAGGTTCAGCAACGATTTAGGTTGGATATCTCGGGTGGATTTGGGAATATCTGGGTTTGGTTTCATATGCGTTATCTCCAATGGCATCAAAATAGTCTTTGAACTACCAGTTCGAGCTATCGTCGCCAGCAAAATGGCGCTGACACATTGTGCTAGGCTAGGTCCAGAAGCAGGACCTTCAGGCTCTTGCTGGCCGACGTTGACTTGCCACTTGAACAAAGAGAACGACGATGCGTTACTATCCGAGAAGCCTAGTGGTCTGCTACAGGCACTACATAAGGCCAGGGCCTTCTCCGAGGTTGATTCTGTAGCTACCTCGCTAGAGTTCACACGGGTGGTTTCTTCTCCATTGCCGTCTGGATCTGGTATCGGATTATGGATGACCTACATGCAGTCTGCATTAGCAAACTGCCTACGCACTTTTGCTACAATGCTACGAGGTGGTATGATATGATGTAGTTGGAAATCAATAGCAGCTGAAAAGTATGTCCCTCTTAAGTAATCGTAGGACTTTCAAGTCTTAGAAAGGTCCCGCAGAAAGTAAGAGGCGTCTTCCAAAGTGCAGCAACCAAGCCCATAGCCTGTAGCCAGGGTTCGGAGGCCGCACTTTGACTAGGAAGGTAGAATCAATCTAGGGTATGAGTATCGGTGACCACACCACTGAGTGAGCAGAGACGCTGGTTTGGCCACCTTCTATATACCCATGTCGTTTATTGATCAGAAAGAAAAGAAAAACGTCGGGACTTACAGCAGAATCATTGATATCTGTCTCAGAAAGAAGGAAAGAAGTTAGGTCGACGAACCCAACACTAGGTTGAGCAGAGATACGCGAGTTTGCACCATAGCCCTTTTGAGCCAGATTCTCTTCGTCATGCTGGTGGTCATGAGGCTTGTGACAGTGCCAGAACTCCATCATCTCGGCCCAATTCTCGCTAGGCAGGTCCTTCCAGACTCCCAAGACACCTGGCCTGATGATGACTGCCTTGCACGCCCTACAGTGAATAGAGAGACCGGGCTCTAGATCATTTGCCGACCACGGGACGCTCTGGTCAGCTTCTGCGGCTGACCGACCATTTGCCGTGGTTGTGGGTGCAAGAGGCAACCGCCATGTGAGACTCTTTGCACCTGTGCTGGGTATTGGCAACCGAAGGGGTGACTTCACTTGGCCGGGCAACGGGACCGACTGCTCCACACCATCATGGCTGATTGCAACCCTCCAGCCATCAGATGAGACGACAGCTATGGTGCCAGAAGAGCTTGGCGTTCGTAGACTGCACCCGACAGATACTTGCCGTATGTTTGAAAGCAGCTCTGCGTATATGAGTATTGGAGGAGGAGTGGGAGTAGGAGTAGGCAGAGACTGAGACATTCTGTGAGGGATTGATGAGGTGTTGAATGTGAAGAAGACCAGAGCGTCCCAACTTTGTACTTGTATGTACGAAGTACGCGACGTCGACGTTCACGCGCACTGACCCATAGAAACCCAAGTAGGCAGTTACCTAAGCTGGGGGGTCTCAAGCTGGAACCTGCATAGCACCTCTTAGTTGCATACACTTACACGGGTGCACGGTAAGAGCTGCTTAAAGAAATAACCCCTTTACCCAATTCATTATCTGATATTCCCCAACAAAGTTGCGTCACTGCCTGCCACTTCGCTCGCTTTTGTCCAAGATTTATATATTGAACTACTTACTTATCTAGGGCAGATTCAGAAAAGGAAACCCAAATATATATACCTTAGACATGTGAAGTTCAAAGGGGAAGAAAAGGAAAGAAAAAAAAAAAAAAAGCAAAGCAAGAAGAAAAACCCAAGATGGCTTCGGTCCTCTCCTACATCCCGCTCGTCAACCGGCTGGTCTCCTCTGCCAAACAGCCGGCCACCGTCGACCTCCCGCCGGTCGAGGTGCACCGCGAGGTGGAGACGGCGGCGGACAAGCGGCCGCGGACGCTGAAGCACCTGCTGCGGGCGAACCACGTGAACCACGCGATCGTGTACCACGACCTGCGGTTCGCCAACCACCTGCCGCACGCGCTGTGCTCGGCGTACCTGCTGGGGGCCGACGCCCCCGGGCTGCACGCCGTCTACGACGCCGGCCAGGCCGAGCTCGAGCCCTGGCGGCCCTCGCCCGCCGAGGTCGTCCAGGCCGACTGGCGCGACTTCCTCGGCGACGCCCGCTACCAGCGCGCCTACGTCGACTTCTACGAGGACGCCCTCGCCTACCAGGGCGCCTACGACTGGCGCAAGGTCGTCGACCAGTACATGTTCGCCGGCGAGGAGCCGCTGGTGAACGGCCTGATCGGTGGTCGTAAGTGCCTAGCTCCCCCATCCCCTTTCTATTACTTCCTACCTATCTACCTACCCCCTTAAAGACCTAGGCGAAGACTGTCTGTCTGCCTATGAGAAAGCATTTCATGGCTGACAAACTACCATAGTCGGACATCCTCTCATCCACCTGGGCTACGCCTACGAGATGGACAACAAGGAGCTCGCCATCGAGGCCCTGGGCCTGGCTTCCGTGCAGTACGACTTCCTGCACAAGTACATCGACGACCCGTCGTACCGGCAGCGGTCGTCTTCCACTACTATAGAAGCAGCAGGATCCGCCGCTACTACTAACCCCCATACCTCCGCAACGCCGCTCGAGCTGCTCGGGAAGATGGCCCGCGACAAGCGGCTAAAAAGCCTATTCAAAGAACCAGGGGGGATCGACAACCTCGAGGCCCTATTCGAGCAGCACGAGGACCTGGTGCTCGAGTACTGGAACGCGTGGGCGCCGGAGCAGGCACAGGGGGAGAGTGAAGCGAACGCAAACACAAGCACGAACATGGCCGCGCAGTTCCGGGCCTCGCAGGAGGCGGCCACGGCGCTGCTGGTGGCGACGGTGGCGCCGGGGACGCACGCGTACGACTTCTTCCTGGCGCACGTGCTGACGACGAGCCACGCGGTGCGGATCCTGCTGCCGGTCGTGCCGGCGCGGCACCACCTCGCCCTGCTGCGCCAGTGGTGGCTGCTGGCCGTCGCCGTCTACATCCTCCGCGGCTGCCCGGCCGTCGACCCCGATTACGTCGCGCCCGACGCCGGCGGCAAGTTCTGGGACCACGTCGAGGATCGCGCGCGGAACGGGCCGTATGCCACGGATGCGCATTTCTTGAAAGGTACGTACGTCACGTATGCATGCTTCGCTGTGGAATCCGTTACTTACTTACGCCTGCGAAACACACAGCTGTCCGTGCCATGAGAGAGGCGGCTCGCACGTGGGGGGACCTACACGAACGCTACTTGGCTGCTGCTGTGCGCTTTGTGGATGACTTCAACGGTTGGACATTTTGATCGCTTCAGCTGGTGAAAGAGGGGCTGGGACAGGAGGAGCGGGGACTCAGTCACGAATCGATCAAAACGGGCGAGATTGGCGAACCTGGGTATCGTTACAGCTGGTGTAGCGGGAGCATTTCAAAGTTTGTATTATAGCGTTGTTTAAGCATACTAGGCGGGCATTGGATTAGGTAGGGGATTCTATCTTTTTTCTTACAAGGGAAACTTGATTCACGGTATATAGCATGATCGGCTAGCAATGCATGAGATAGCAAAAACAACCTCCCCTGCTAGGTCTATCTTCAGAGTCGCAGCCATGTGAGCTGTAGATACATTCACTCCGTGTAGAGACAAAAGGGGGGAAAACAACCATCCAGGTAGGTAAGCAGGTACCACAGCTCCTCCAACTCCTTCCGAAAAGCCAAGCTGTAGTGCGCGGGAAAAACCAGGCCGGTCGGGTATCATAAGAGAGGATCAAAACAAGGTGTATGAAAGACATGCCCATGGCCAACCAAACTCAGTCGGCGATGCGCTCCGTCAGGGATTTCATGACCCTCGCGTAGAACTTCGCCGCCTGCGGCCGCGGGAACGTGATCTCCTCCTGGAGGTAGTCCGGGAGCACGTCGACCAGGGCCTCGTCGCGGTCCGGGTCGAGCTGGGGCATGTACACGAACTGCGATTCTTCGAAGTTGCCCGAGGCGGCGCCGTCGGCCCCCACCGCTAGCTTGAAGTGCAGGGCTGCATCGTTGCCATGGTTAGCGGGCTTCTTTCTATCCTAGCACAATGTGGGACCATGTAGATGGGGTTTGAGAGTAAAGGAAAAATAGTGAGGAAGAAAAGAAAAGACTTACTGCCGTTCCGACCCGTCTGGATGCAATCGTATATGTCCTCATCCTTTTCCCGCTTGATGCCCCGGACGATCAGGCCCGTCAGGTCGGCGTACAGGTCCTCCTTCATCTGGGCCTGCTGGACGGCCGCCTCGGCGTTAGCGAGCAGCCGTTTGTCCCCGGCGCTGTTGCCCTTGATGGCGCTGCCCGGGACCTTGACGCTGGCCTGTTCGGCGGACCGCGCAGCGCCTAGCTTCGTGGATAGCGTCTTGATCTCCGTCTTCGCCCCGGCCAGGGACGAGTTCGCTTCGGAAAGCTGGCCCTGTAGCTCGTCGGCCTTCGCTTGGCTGGCGTCTAGCTGCTGCCGCAACCGTTGCGACTCCTTTGCTACATCGGCTTGAGCGGCAACCTGTGCTTTCAAGGTGGCGATGAGCTCGTTGGCAGCTGGGGAGGAAAGTCAGTTAGTCATGCTTCTTCTTCACTCTCGTAAACTCGTCAAAAGGACATGTTCGGTTGTAGGGAGAGGAAGGCTCACTCTTAGACTTCTCCTCGGACTGCTGTTTTAACCGGTCGTAGTTGCGCTCGGCCTCTATGACCCCAATCTCCCTCAGGTCCTGATATCTCGCTTCCAGCTCCTGATACTTCCGCGTCAAGTCTGCCATCCGCCTCTTCATCAATGGATCATTAACCTTCGAATCTGAGGCTGGAACGGATCTGTGGCTTGCGCCGAACAGGTTTTGTTGTGACTGCGGGCGTTGGGCGGACGACATCCCAGCGCGACTATTGAAAGCCGGCAGCGGCTCTATTATCTCGTCCTCATCATTTTCCACATCCACACTCAACTCCGTGGCCTCGAGCTGCTGCGTCTCCGGTATTTCCGGTTCTTCCTCCTGAAGTTGGGTCTCGGGGATCTCGCGTTGTTCTACCTCGGCCTTGGCCTTCGGCTTGCGTCCTCTCTTAGCGGGTGGCTGCTGGGCCGCGGCCTTAGCCTTGGGTTTGGGCTCGGGCTGAGGCTCGGGTGCTTCGTCGTCTTCCGTCTCGGCGGCGGCTATCTTGGCCGCCTTCGCAGCCCTGGGGCGTCCTCGCGCGCCCTTGGGCTTCGCGTTCGCCTCGATCGCATTCTCGTCCTGCGGGTTCGGGTCTGCCGGCGCTTCTTCCGGCGCAGCTCGTTTTCTGCCTTTCTCCGCCATGGGTTTCTCGGGGACGTTGGCTGGCTTTTCTGCCAGCGCTTTTCGCGTTGCTGCGGTGTTCGGCTGGCGCGTCGTGGTCTGAGCAGGCCTAGCGGTGGTGACAGGTTTCTTCGGAGGTACCATACGCCGCGGTGCTGGTTTGTGCCCGCTAGATAATATATCCGAGTCCTCGTCGTCCGACTCCACCCACCCTAGCAACGTGGTAGCCTTCAGCTTTGACATGACAAAAATATCAATGCTTTTATCACGTGTGGGAACGATAACGCTAGAGGCGCATGTAAATATTGGAGCAATTCTCGGTGTCGATTCGCGTGGGACTGTCTACAGGATTTAGGGATGGTAAGTTCAGCAGCTAAAAGTAACCAATGGCTAGTTGCGCCGCCCGTTATATACTGAAATTTGCATGAACGAATGAATATATACGTCGTGGTCGTCGTGGTTTGACGTTGCTGCACGAAGTAAACAAAAAGACGCGGGCGAAGAGAAAGCTGCAGGGGCCCAGGGGTTTCGATGCTGCCCCACGGCAGTTGCGGCTGGCTACATGCTTAAGGTTATATACTGGCTTTATGCATGGTTACCTAGTCTGTGAGTTAAATAGTAGTTGCAGTTATCTAAAACTTATCAAGCCTTGAGCCACAAGTGGCATCGGTATCCGTTCTAGCGTTTCTAGATACCTACATAATAAGTATAAGCATTCATCATGAGCATTCGTCAATTGCTTATCTCAAAGCTTCGATGATTGCTTACGCTTTATAAATGCTTAATACGTACGTACCTTATAGATAACCCGGAAGTCAGGTACCTTGAACTGCTTGGAGCTCTTGAAGCCCGGACATATACGCCATAGACTTGCCTGGCGCCTGCATGTACAACACTAATGCCTTGCCACGCGAACCTACGAGCCTAAGAAACCACGAAACCACGAACCCGAACCTCCGATCTACGAACTACGAACGTTTACGACTTTCAGACGACATATATGTTAGTTTCAGATTCGTCTGTATTCTGATTATATCGATAACCCGTCACGCTTGTGTTTCCCATTCACTTGCCTGCCGGTAACAAAGCGACAGATGCTCCGTACTTGGCTTGGGCAGACATACGCAATGGTCGACCGAAGACGAAATGGCCTCGACCATCTGTGGGACTTGATTCTAGTCATAGGGACAGTACGACTTCCCCTTCTACGTATGGGCGACTAGACTGTTGACCTTCAACCTTCCAACTTAGTGCAGTGCAACATATTACCTAGCCAAAAGCCTCCTGTCGAGCCTACAGGGCAGCCTCGCCGATCCGGATAAAGAGAAGCACGAACAAGCTAGAATCAAGGCTCGGGCAAACTTGCAAAGACTACAAAAGGCAAGAGACCATGAAGAAGGCGGGGGAGGCGAGTCGAGCAGCAATGCGAGACTGGGGCCTCGCATAGAGGATCTAGACCTCAACGAGTATGAGAATATGGTCGCTTTAGAAGTGGTCCCTCCTGAAGATATACCGGTTGGGTTCGATGGTCAGTCCCTTCTGGCGTAGTAACTGGTGTGAGTGCTTATGTGGCTTTGATTCTAACCGTGACTAGACATTGGCGGCCTGGAGGAAATCATCGAGGAAGTGAAAGAGTCGGTCATTTATCCATTGACCATGCCACATCTATACTCGCATGCGGCACCACTATTGTCTGCCCCATCGGGAGTACTGCTCTATGGCCCTCCAGGCTGTGGCAAGACAATGCTGGCGAAGGCGGTTGCACATGAGAGCGGCGCATCATTCATCAACCTTCACATCTCAACTCTCACGGAAAAGTGGTACGGAGACTCCAACAAGTTAGTACGGGCACTCTTCTCGCTTGCCCGGAAGCTGCAGCCCGCCATTATATTCATCGATGAGATCGATGCAGTGCTGGGTACGCGACGAAGCGGAGAACACGAAGCTAGTGGCATGGTCAAAGCCGAGTAAGTTTCCATCTGCTCAGTGTATGTGTCTTGACTGACAGTGATAAGATTCATGACGCTGTGGGATGGTTTGACATCGGCGAACACGCAAGGTCTTCCTGCGAGAATCGTCGTTCTTGGAGCAACAAACCGGATTCACGATATCGACGAGGCAATTCTGCGCAGAATGCCCAAAAAGTTCCCCGTTGGACTACCCGATAAAAACCAGCGACTACGGATACTTCAACTCATCCTCAAGGACACCAAGGTAGACCCTGAACACTTCAATGTCGACTATATCGCCAGGGTCACCGCTGGCATGTCAGGCAGTGATATCAAAGAAGCCTGCCGCGATGCGGCAATGGCGCCGGTGCGAGAGTTCATCCGCGAGCACCGTGCAAGTGGCCGTTCCATGTCCAATGTTGACGCTAAGCGGGTACGTGGCATACGCACAGAAGACTTCTTCGGAAGAAAAGGCGGTGGTCAGATTCTGCAACAGAACCACCAGAACCAGAAAGCGAAAAGCTCCAGCGACGAGTACGAGGATATCGAAGATGAGGATGAGCCCAACTCTGGTGCGGCAGTCGTCGAGCAAGCTACCTAGATTTACAACAGACCTTTTGCATTCGACCAAGGGAATCTGGTGTGGGATCAAGGCGTTGTTGGTGTTGATAGCGGGCTCTTAAGGGGTTGGGTTTGTATAAAGACTGTACGAGGTCATGCGTTTATATATTCGACACTCAATGTTATTCTTCCCTTCTTCTGTGTTAGCAGCAACTGTTAACAGCAGCAACTTTCATCTTGTATTTCCCGATTTCTGTTGGGTATTTGAAGATTCTGCAAAAGTGCATATGATCCACTTGCCCATATGATACGTGTATGAAGCTTCACTTGTAGATAGGGGGGGGGGGGGGGGGGGTCGAGATACATAGTTGCTACCTGGTACTTCAAGGTTGTACTTACCGTACTTGGTTGTAGGGACCTCGGAGGAGGTCCTTAGACTAACGGAACTCGGTGTCTTTGCCGGCCCAGTTATCCGGCAGCAATCACGTCATTTGCTAGCGCGCTTTCCTCCACAAAGTGGTACGGCACATAACTGCCTGGTACGTACAGAGGAAGTCACTACGGCTAAAAAAGCTGCCCTTGCAGGACCCGATAGCGGCGGTTGTTCAGTCAGAGTGGCAGCAGTGGCTATTGCTAAGCTAAAGTTGCAAGCACGACATGCGACATCCAATGCAATTACTCGATCTGCCTGCTTCCTACAACGTGGTTTGTTCCCCTAAGCTAAAGACGTAGCATAGAAAATCATCTCCCCTAAATATTCAATATTGACTCCTGTCCACCTAGTCGTAACTCCAAGCCGACACCCAATTGAGTGGATTTAGCCTCGGTCCCTGTAACCCCGCCTCGAACATCGCCATCTTTGTTCACTCGAAGCTGGGTATCACCATTGACCAGCACTATTACACCACAACACCTACACCATACACCATACACCACACACCTACTTGCCATGGCCTCACCGCCAAACAATGGCTCCTCCTCAGGAAGCGAGGATGCTGTGAAGCCCGTCAACAAAACCGTCTCTAAGGTCGATCTCGACGGGCACACCCTCCCCCCGTCCCCGGCACCCTCTAGTCCGTCAAACGGCCGAAGAAGATATGCCCTTGCCACTGAACTTGTCTACACAGACAGCAAGGATCAATATGGCGCCTCTAGCATACCTATATACCAATCTGCTACGTTCAAGCAAACATCTGCCGCCGGCGGCAACGAATACGACTACACGCGATCGGGCAACCCTACCCGAACCCATCTAGAGCGCCACATGGCCAAGATCATGAATGCCAACCGGGCCCTCGCTGTAGGCTCAGGGATGGGCGCCCTCGACGTAATCACTAGGATGCTTCGTCCAGGTGACGAGGTCATTACTGGCGACGATCTTTACGGCGGTACCAACCGACTTCTTACATACTTATCCTCAAACCAAGGTATCATCGTTCACCATGTGGACACGACCGAAGTGGACAGAGTCAAAGAGGTCGTCTCGGACAAGACTGCCATGGTTCTCCTCGAAACCCCTACCAACCCTTTGATCAAGATCGTAGACCTGCCGACCATTGCAAAGGCTGTCCATGAAGCGAACGCTAATGCCCTTGTTATCGTTGACAATACCATGCTGTCTCCCATGCTCTGCAACCCCTTGGAGCTAGGCGCCGATATTGTCTACGAGTCCGGAACCAAATATCTATCTGGCCACCACGACATCATGGCTGGAATCATTGCCTGCAACGATCCTGCTATCGGCGACAAGATGTACTTCACTATCAACTCTACGGGGTGCGGGCTCTCGCCCAATGACTCATTCCTTCTGATGAGAGGGGTAAAGACATTGGCTATTCGTATGGAGAAGCAGCAAACAAATGCCCAGAGAATCGCCGAGTTCCTTGAAAGCCACGGTTTCCGAGTACGCTATCCCGGTCTAAAATCACACCCCCAATACGACCTCCATTGGTCCATGGCCCGAGGCGCTGGAGCCGTTCTGTCGTTTGAGACGGGTGATATCACCGTATCCGAGAGAATTGTTGAGGCCGCTAAGCTATACGGAATCAGCGTGAGCTTCGGCTGTGTTAACAGCTTGATCAGCATGCCGTGCCGTATGAGCCATGCTAGCATTGATGCAAAGACGCGCGCCGAGCGGCAAATGCCCGAAGATATCATCAGGCTCTGCGTTGGTATTGAGGACGGCCAGGATCTAATCGACGACCTCTCTCGCTCTGTAAGTATTATAATACAATCTGCATGGCATGCGTATATCAGGCTAACATAAAGCAGCTTGTCCAAGCCGGCGCCGTATCAATTTCCCTTGATGGCTTTCATGCGGCTGGTTCCACCCAGCAGCTTGGAAACACGCCTATTGACCAGGACAGCTCGTCGCAGTCATAGTCTCATACACTCTCTCCAGGTAAATGATACACCTGGCATACTATTAGGCAAGCCTCGCTAGTTACACTAGCCACTGCATATCACCGGCGTTTGGGGGCCATAAAAGCTTCAAGGGATGTATACATTCATTAAGTGCTATGGAAAAGCATTCTGAAATTGGGGACGGTTGCACATACGCACATGTGCGGGTGCGTGGTCGAAAAAACATGTACAATGCCTCAAGGCAGATGCAGCTGCTACCTATTGATTCGAGGGAGCCCCTGAGGTAGCTTGTCAGTAGCGATTAGCCACCAATGACAAAAGGGTGCTCACCTATTTTGCATTTGGCTGCTGGAGAACCTCGGAGACTGGGAGATCCCCACGTGTCGTCGCATTCTGCCATCGGCTCAGCATCGGACGACCTGCGGCGGGCCCATGAGTAGTGCTATTTGGGGTGCTTGCTGTCGCGGTTCCGTTGTCTGGCCGGGCGTATCCAGTGGCACTACAGACCGAGCTTAGCAATGGGTTTCAACTCAACGCATCGTTGACCACGGACCTAGTACTCGACACGCCACTGTCATTCGCGGCTTGTGGCATTGATGTTGGTGATGGTTGGATTTAACAGAAGCTAGACGTGATCTCAAGGACGGATATATCAAGGATAGACAAGTTCTAGGAATTATACACAATACATCGGTTCCAATAGTTGCTTCTCCCTTCTCACACACCTTATGTTAGCCAGACTGACAACGAGTTATATAGACAGAGTGACGGCGAGCGAGAATAGCATATCCTTGCTTCAACTTGGCCAACGTCCTCCGTGACCTATTTCGTGTGCTCACAACATCCATTCAGATAGGCACCGCGCATTATCTATCATGTCAGCCAGGATTAGGGTCGTGCGGGATTGTTCATGCATCAATGATCGGCTCATTCGCGCAGGATGATGCAAGCCGCATCATCAAGAGTCCATCCATGGCCCCTGGCCTCACCTGTCTTGCCATTTCCGTAACCACGAATCTCACGATGTACGACAACAAGAGCGAATCGCCGTTAAAGCACCGCATAGAATAAACTGATAATCAAGTGACATACAACACACGTTGTGTGTGTGTGTGGCCGCAGGACAGGGCAGGACAGGACAGGGCGCTGCTGTTAGCTTCGTGACACTGATGATGCGCGAGAGAGACAGCTAGCTGTCATGATCTGACCGTTGTCAAAGCATGGAACCCGTTGTCTCTCTTCCACGCACAGCAGTCAGTGGGCACCGCTGTTTTCCTTCACGGCTGAAAATTAAAAGGGTCAATTGCGTGATGATCTGCTGTGGCTGAAGCTTGATTCGTTTGTTGTAGGACAGACCATCTCTTCAAGAGCCGAAAGAGGAGGTGCGAGGTGGGAGATAGATGGATCGATATGTCAACGGTATCTGCTGGCATACGCTGGCATATCGTCCGTCCGCCCAACTCGAGAAATCCAGGTCCTTCCCATCTGTATGAAACTCGATAATCTCGTAACCCCCCATCCTCTCCTGAACAAATGGGTTTTACTGGCAGCCACTTTTTCACAGTTCGTCCCCCCTCTGCTGGTCCCTATCCTGGCGTACGTACTAGAGATCAATGATTCATCGGTAACGTTACCTCCTAACACGTGATTTATAGGTGTGAAAGGGCGCTTTCCACGAACGACAAGAACCTTAATTAGAGGCTGATCCGAACTTCCAAGGATCTCGTAGCTAGCTAGAGGAAAGGCCCGGTCCTGAGCAACGTAGATACGCGAGACCGTCCGTCCGTCCGTCCGTCCGTCCGTCTGCTGGAGACCGACCTCAAAGTTCAAGCCAAGGTTGCACAGAATTTATATATGCCCATTCCACTCACCAGTCCTAGAAGCAAGGCCACCCCCGACCACGATGCTAGCTACTTTGGCTTAACTAGCTAGCATTACACCTGATGCGCTTATCCGCTTCTTCCTTGACAGCATGGCAGCTGACCTATCGACATACACGCTTACTTGTATGCCGCTGCCCAGGAGTGGTTTAATCACCATGCAAGCTGCCGCTGAAACGTGGGCCTCGCTCGTGGTCTGCCTCCCTTCCTCGCGCGCACCGGCGCCTTAGTTCCGCTCCTGTCTCCGCCCTTTCTACCTTTACAACACCGTCTAACATAGGGAGCATGGTATCATGACGACGATGGTGATGATTATGATGGATGACCCGATCATCAACCGGCTGACATACCGCCTTTTCCCCGGGTCCTTCTTCCTGCCACGTCGTCAATCCCGGAAACCAACCAGCAGCAGATAGACACGCTGTTCCGCTCTTACAATGCTGGGCGAATCAGAATTCAACTTTACTTTATTTCTTCTTCCTGTCGTTTTCCCTTTCCGCCCCAAGTTTCTCTCGGCTATCTCGACGGAAGGTGCGAGATCGGCCCCCCTGAACGAACGATAACCCTACCTTGGATGTGCCCCCGGCGAGCCCCAAGAATGAGGGTGACACAACACCCGCTGTGTCGTCAGACCGACTGACAAGCTAACTAGGAGCTGTCACAAGAGGCGATTAAGAAGGCGTTTGTTCAGTAAGACCAGAATCCTCATAGGCTGTTCATGTATATACACATTTTGCCTTGTATGTATGTATGGATGCAACCATGCCTGTCGTCAGTTCACCTTGGATGCTGTCACTTCCTACGCCTGATACAATTCCCCTTTTATATGATTCTTTTCTAACGATGAATGCGGTTAATCTACCCCATGCCAACAGCCCCCCTTTGGCCTAGGAACAACTGCAGCTGCAGGCACATATATAAGCGAAGGAGCAAGCACAAGGCGAGAACGACAGCAGACAAGATATTCTCCTCTCACCAGGTAGCCAAGAGGAAGATCCTCGCACAATATCGCAATTTACTGCCGTCTTCATCTTTTCCGATTAACTTCTTCTACTCCTATACCATTCTTCCCTACATACCTCCCTACATGACTACCTAGTTCCGATCGACCCAGGTATCCCCCTGCCAGGGGAGGCGCCACGAGATATGCGTTAGCCATTCACGCACCTGCTCGCTTGCTCGCTCTCTATCGGCTCCTTTCTTCTGCGTGCTTCTTCATCCTTACCTTCAAGGCGCCGGGGAGGGCAGATGCAGCCACCCTAAGCCGAGCGAACGCGTGCGCGATCTGATACGGTCTGTCCCTCTCCCCTTTCCTGTCTGGCACCTGCAGTCCAGCAGCAGCAGCAACAGCAACGGCCGCAGGAGTGGCCGCATGGTGTTGAAATGAATATTACCTGTCACATTGCCTACTTACCTAGGTAGGTAGTCACAGGAGATGCCGTGCCAGATGGCCATCTGCCCTCATGCGCCTTCCCACCTCCCCTGATCTAGATAGCTGGCTCTCTCGCGATAACTCGGGATGGGGGAGAAAGAAGAAGGTTTGATCATCGTTCATGCCAGATGGCCAGGTTGATAGTAGACTACCAGAACTACCTACCGCCAACTAGTTACTTAGGTGCTTGGATTGCTATGCTGCGTATTAGTTGTTCAGCTGGGCTGTCCTGCTGTCCTGCTGATAAGCCAAAGTCAAAGCTGGACCTTTGTATGGCACATCTCCTCTTTCTGATCACGCTATGGGTCTATGTCCAGGATAGAGAAGGGGTAGCGAGACAAAGGCTGTGAAGAAGGTGAATGGCGTGGGTATTGTCTGCTTCCTTCTCTTGATCGTGCGTTCTTCTAGTCGGTAGTTTGTGTGTGATATCCAAGGGTTTCTGGCTCCTATGGTTTTTTGTGTAAGGAGGCTCGGTAGAAAAATGACGGGTGAATCAAGGCCAAAATAGAATCACATATTATATTTACACGTTATTGAGCCTATGGTCGCTCCTTCTGTAACAGTATTACTCCCCTAAGTGCACAGCTTATAAGCAGCAGCCACAGTTACATCCAGTGAATTATGTAAGCCAGTTACTTAGTCATCTTTCTCTCAACCTCCTTTTATCCATTGCCAGGTCTCCAACATCAGGCTCTGATTTCCATCCCCTCCCACTTGCCCTTTTACGGCCTCTCTGTCAGGTATCTGGTACTAGCCATGCCATAACCATACTCCTAGATGCTGTTTCCCTTAGGAAGAAAGCATGAACCATATTTGCCATCACAAATGTTCGGCAACACACAGATACGTATATCAAAGTTTAGTACTGAGAAAACATACGGCTTATCGGTATCATTTGCTATTTCATGGGCTAACATAGTCTGCTTAGGTCTGGCAAGCACCATTCTACTCTGACATCTGCCAGGGTGCTCGGCGTCGCATGGTACTATCAGACACCACGTTCGTGTTTGGGGCTGCTTCCTCCTATCTATCTCTTCCAGACCGAGGGGCATATAGTGAGATAACATGTTCCCTACCGATTAGGTCTTGAGAGAATAGCAGGGCAGGATGTTTCCAGGCAGAACGGTCAGGCAAGGCCTGTAGGTAATCGTACAAATCCGAGAGCTACTTGATAGTACCTCGTGAGCCCAATGCCACAGCAGGTTGCCAGTAGATCGTGGAAATAAGAGCAGGTATGTAGTGATAATCCCAAAACCTGAACCTAACCACGTAAGTACCTTGGGGATGCCCATCAAGGTAGACATATATGTCGACGGTGACTAGGCAGGTACCTGTGTAGGTCTGGGAGTACTTAAACATGGCTGTTTAGCTGATAGTTTCACCTATCAAAGTAGGGCATATGTACTCTATGGCCATAATATGATCAATATTACACTATTACAGGAATTCCGTACAAGTCCTCTTTGTACTATTGGGCCTCCCTAATGCTATTCCGGGATAGACTTTAAATATGTGAATACCATGGTTTCAGTGTGCTGTTTACTACCCTTATTATGTTATTGTATTGTCCATTATTACGAAGTTCTGTTGCATAATCAGCATGTACTTGACGTATACCGTGACGAACTACGACCTTACAAGTACCTAAGGCATTCAACTCGTGCAAGGTCCTGTGAATATCAGCACGGCATAACAACTTGGCCATACGGCATGCTTTGATTCAAGATCAGCTACAGTCCCCCAACGCATACACGTGCAGATCAGAGAAGGAACGTCGTTTTCTCAAATTCGGAACTTAGGCCTTGAAGTCAGGACCTTGTCAACCCCCATCATACTGATTAGCCCAGGGAAAATTCTGCAACATCGATGCCAGGGCAACTGCTTGGGCAACTTGGGAAAGAGCCGCAAGTACCTGCGTACCTACGTCGATTAGGAACTTACTGATCTTTTCTTGCGGAAGTGAATTCAGTCTACCGACTTCTGCCATAGCCGTCGCCGTCCTTGCGTACTTACATACCTACATCAATCAAGCACCTACTGATCTTTTCTTGCGTTCAGTCTACCGACTTCTGCCACAGCCGTCGCCGTCCTTGCGTACCTGCATACCTACGCCGATTAGGCACCTACTGATCTTTTCTTGCGGTAGTGAATCTTGTTTATCGACTTCTGCCGTTACCGTCGTCCCTAATAACTACCACACCATCACTACACATCCATCACCCCATCCACCTTCCCAACCATCACCCTAACCATTCCTGCAACCATCAACCCAACCATCTTTGCGATTATCATTGAAGCCATTACTGCAAGGTTCACTGATCATTGCAACGATTACTTCAACGACAACTTCATCGGTTACCGCAATCATCACTGCAACAGTTGCCATTGCCGCAACCATCACCGCAACCATCACTTCAACGGTTACCGCAATCATCACTACAACAATCACTTCAACAGTTGCCACAACCATTATTGCAACAATCACTTCAACAGTTATTGCAATCGGCACTGCAATCGGCACTGCAATCGGCACTGCAATCGTCACTGCAATCGTCACTGCAATCGTCACTGCAATCGTTACAGCAACTATTACGGCAACTATCACTGCACCCATCACCATAATCACCATCACACATACACTGCCAAGGACCTGTCCGTCGTTAAAAGCTTCTATCTACATACATCAAGCCTAGACCCGTCGCCGACAGCCTTTGTTTACCTCCATCAACCCTAGACCTGCCTGTCATTGGCAATTTCTATATACGTACCTGCCAGTCGTCAGCAACTTTCATTCACCTACTTTGTATCTGAACCTTCCCTATCGCCGACAACCTTCCGATACCAATAATCATCTCCCGTCATCGTTATTCCAGCAATACGAACAAGTAGGATCGCTATTCCGCATTGGTGAATCTAATTCTACCTCATCATTGTCGACCAAAGATGCCATTCCAAACCCTTCCCCAGGAGATTCGTCTCTCCATCTTCGAATATGTCGCCCAGGAGCCAAGGAAGATCATGCCAAAGCAAACAGCTAAAGGGGCCAATACTTTCTTCCCAGGACATGGCTCTTATGGTCCTAAGGGAAGAAGACTGCCTGAGCAACCTCTAATGATCAGTCCGCTATTGTTCGTCTGTAAACAGTGGTATGAGGATCTGAAGAAATATCCTATCTTCTACAGAGTAAACACGTTTGCGTTTTCTCATCCTATTCATCTACATAATTTTCTTGCCGCTCTGACTCCTGAGCGTCGACACATGATTCGAGACATTGAGGTGTATCCGTCATCAAGGAATCTATCGATAGCCAAGGCGCCTAACAGATGGGATTCCACGGCCATGGGGACGGAGCTGAAAGCCATCCAATTGAAGCATATGTTCACCCTACTTACTGATTGCCGCGACCTACGCCGCATCACTTGGGACCAATTCGGATTTTGGGATCTAAGTGTCTTTCAGGAGATCATCCGGCACTCTGAGGCCGACATCCTAACTCCCAAACGGTCAATCTGGGCCCTGCCCGGGTTCAATATCCAATTCGTAGAACCAAATGTTAAAGAATATATTTTCGGTTGGTATTGTGATCACACATTGGTTGCCAACTTTGAGAACCTGCAAAGTCTAGCGAACTTTGACCGTACCAAGCACAGCCTTCAAATGACCCCAGACGACCCAGAGAAATTTTGGGAGGAATATGACGAGCTATTGGGTCGGGCGAAAGCTTCCTTGAATGGTTTTCAGCAAAAAATGCGGGTGCATCTTGCAGAAAACCCGATTCATTGCCCGACAGATCAGCAGCTATACGACGCATGCCGTGCGGCAGATGTCGACTTCCCGGGAGACACTCGTGTCACAAGATACCGTGCGGTGGGGTTGGGAGATACCATTGCTCGCAGAACACGAGGGCAGCTGAAAGCTGAACAGAACGTGTTGGAGAGCGGTGCTATCTCTCGGGAAGTCCCCAAATACAATGCGCGCGGCATCCTTATCTTGCCGGTTTCCAAGATCATGGACGTTCGCTGGAAAGACAATGGCCAGGGCATCGAGTGCCTTGTCCGGCTGGTCAGTAAATACAAGGACGAATGGGATCATTGGGAAGACGTACACCATCTCGCCACGTGGACGCATCTACAGAAGATCCGCAGTTGGTATGGGTCGTTGCATAGGTTCGGCCTCAATAATGCTAAACAGCAACTGAAGAAGATCGAGGAGACCCCCGAGCTCAAGCACATCGCCGACGTCGTATACGACCTGTTGGATCCTAAAGAGAAGGAGCCCAGGGATTGGGATTACCAATGGATTTCCAACATCGATAGCAGAAAGAGGCATATCAGGAACCTCACCAGAAGGATAGCCCTAGACGAGATGAAGGATGAAGCTCGTCGGTTGGCCCGAGAGCAGAAGAAGAAGGAAACGGCGGCCCGACGCGCAGCCCGTGCCGCTCGACCCAATACTCGATCCGAGACTGGATCCAACGGCAACCCGCCAGCCAACCAAGCTCTTGACGCCGCCAACCAAGCTGCTTACGATGGTGATCACGCTCTATATAATGATGGTGGCCTGCATGGCGGTGATGGCTCCTACTTTGACAATGGCCAGTATTACCATGACGGCCAATATGACAACAACGGCCAGTACCACGACAACGGCCAGTATTACAGTGCCCAGTATGATGCCAACGACGAAGCTGATGGCGATTATGAGCCTAATGGCAGAGCCGATGCCGAGTATGAGCCTAACGATGAAGCTGATGAGTATTGAGTTCATCAACAATCGTGTTCAGACGGGGCACCCTCCACACTTCGGATCAGGTATGACAACAACAACGCTCGGAAACACGAAACGGATAACTGGAACGAACTTGCTGCTGCTGCTTAGGCAGGCGAGTTGACGGAGAGACCCTAGCATCGATTTGCGCGCTGGATTCTGTCCTCGGACAGTACTTCCGAGGCTTGGAAGCTCGGAATGGACGACACTCGGGAACACAGGAAGGGAAGCATCGTGAATCGGGGTTTCAGCTACACATTGGCATTGGCTGTTGCTCGGTATGGACTCTGGTCCTTTGAATATGTAACAACAGACTTCGCTACAGTCCACCCCCCACCCAAAAAACCAAAAACACGGAAAAAAAAAAAAAAAAAAAAAAAAAAAAAAAAAAAACAAAACACGAAAAAAAGAAACCTCGAAAAAAAAGCCCCCCAACCCCACCGGCGAGAGAGAGAGAGAGAGAGAGAGAGAGCAAACCAGACGATACTTGCACTGGCTTTGGCTTTGGCTTGGTATGGACTTTGGTCCTTATAGTTTGTAACATTAGACTTAGCTACCAAAAACACGGAGAGAGAGCAGACAGTAATCGCAGATCGCAGACGATGCGGTACGAATCATAATAATCATTCATGAAGGCCTTCCTATAATAAATATGCTTGTAGGTAGGCAGAGAGCGTCTACACTAACGCTAGTAATTTCTACGCCGAAGTCATCATCGCTGCCATGGTGAGGGTAGTAGCAGTAAGGGTCTAGGAGCTCTGGACCTTGAACGACCGGCCACTCGCCGTCTTCTTCTCCTTCTCCTCGTTCTCTGGCCTGGCTCGTCGAAGGACTGGACACCGGCGTTAGTGATGAGCAGGATGGAGATGTGGATATGTGCCTTACCTTGCAGGAAATCCGCTGTTCTCCTTCTCATACGTGAGTGGATGTATGCCTGCATAAATCATTAGCTTCCGAAGAGGTAGAGGTGGACAGACAGAGGAGCAGAGGTGCTCGAACCTTGGACGCTTTGATGTGATAATGGAAATAGTCTCGGAAAGTCTGGATGTGAGAGATGACATCCGGCATTCTCTGCGGCGTGAGGTGTCGCGGGAACAAAACTAAGGCAAATACGTCAGCGACCGATAACTAGAGTAGAGTAGAGAACACAGTATATGTATGACCGTACCGAAGGTGACGTAGCCGATCTCGCCGCCCTCGGTGGCGCGGACGCCGGGGACGCCCTGGAGCTCGAGGGGCGGGTCGTTGCGGAAGAGGACCTGGGGGGCGTTCTGGATGGCGCGGCGGCGGGCGTCGACGAACTCCTGGATGAAGACCTTGCCGAAGACGCGGTCCGTCTCCTCGCGGAAGACGGTGCTGAAGATGACGGTGACGCGGTCGTGGCTCGCCTTGACGTAGATGGCCTCCTCGTCGCGGTAGTGGATCGACATGACCTCGCCGCCCTCGCCGACGCCCTGCGGCGCCTCCTCCGACGTGTACTTCGACGCCGCCTCCTTCAGCTTGTAGTACTCCTGGTAGGCGTTCTCGAACGGCGCCGCCATGGCGTTGCGCTTCATCAGCGCGATCTTCATGATGAGCTCATCGCGCTCCTCTGTCAGGGAGAAGTGTGGTTAGTCTAGTGATTGTGAGGATATTGATATTACCCCCCTACAGTCTGTCTCCCTCCCCTCTCACCGTTCTGAACATAGGTAGGGTATAGGAGGACAGAGGATAGGGGGGGGCATCAGGGGTCGGCGGTAGGAGTGCTAGGGCGGTACCTTTCTCTGCAGGTAGGTTCTCCAGATCGACCTGGATGGAGAAGTCGTAGCCATCCTCGGGCGTCACGACGTACGAGCCGTACTCTCGCTGCAGCACCTGCTCAGCGCCGTAGCGGACCAGGTCCTTGAAGCATCGGATCTGGATGGAGACGAGGATCCGGGTCTTGGTCTCGGGGGTGGATATATGGAAGGTGACGCCGTCGAAATCGGATACGGTCTGATCGATGGAGGCCGGAGGAGCTCTGCGAAGATGATGTCTCGGGTTGGTCTCACACGCTTCGGTTGGAGAACAGAACGGTATGCGTCTGTCGGGGAACAGGGAGACTTACCCTGAGAACCGTTCCGTGAGAACGGACTGTATCAGGACGTTCTGGTAGTCTAAGAGAAGCATGGCGGCCCGAGTTGTTTGCTTCCGCGTCTGACCTCTATTATTGTTACTGGCCTATAGCTGATGTGTCGGTATGGATATGTTGAAGCTGGAGGAAGGTTGACGTTCAATGCGGCGGGACCAAGTGATGCAGACCAAGTGATGCACGCCTTGACCCTGACGCCGTACTCCGTAGTTAGGCAGGTGCTAAGGGTGTGCCGTCCATGGTAGCTGCCTTTGGTGGGGCTGTGATGTACGTAGTGCCCCGTCAGCCAGCCAGCCCAGCCAGCCCTTTGGCCAATGAACGCAGTCCGACTTTTGAGCCCCATTGCCTGCCGATGGCACCTGGACTGACCTGGTTCGTGCATTCAATTGGGTTCGGCAGGCTCGACGTGGTGCTTGGCAGTGCTTGGCTCTGAGCTACGATAAGAGATAAGGAGCCGATAAGGGAATCTCTTATCAGGGCAGCAGGGGTCCCTCCCAAAAAAAGTTCCAGAGCCAGAAGATCCGAAGTTTCTCAGGTTGTCGCAGTCGTCGCAGTTGTCGCAATTTCGCAGTCGTCACGTTGAGGTATTGCTCTGGAAGAAGCTCCCTCGGCGCAAAAAGGCTACAAATATGGTCAAGTCGTATTTGTGAGCGCTCAATTGTGTGGTATATTGCGACATACATTGTTAGCTAATCTCGAGAGTAGAAAATACGAGCATTCGAAGTCCTTTGGTCTCGTGACATCCAGTACTTCCAATATCGTCTGGACCTCCAAGGACAAATCGAGCAGTACTAGCGCTGGCCAGGCTGTAGTCGCTGCGAACGAGGAAATCCTCTACTGGGACATAAAAAAGGGAGAGCTGCTAAGTCGGTGGAGAGATGAGGGCTGTCTGTCTCAGGTGACTGCCATTGCGCAGAGCGAAACGGACCCGGATATCTTCGCTGTCGGATACGAAGATGGCAGCATTCGCCTGTGGGACAGCAAGATCGCTACGATTATTGTGAACTTCAACGGTCACCGCTCCGCCATAAACCACCTCGCGTTCGACCGATCAGGCGTCCGACTTGCCAGCGGTTCCAAAGACACGGATGTTATTATATGGGATCTAGTTGCAGAGGTCGGACAGTACAAACTCCGAGGACACAAGGACCAGATCACCGGTCTGCGTTTTGTGGAGCCACAAGATGAGGTCGTCGAAGAAGATGGGGGACAGGCCATGGTGCTTGACGGCGCTGCATCCCCGTCTGAAGGCTTCCTGCTTACGACTAGCAAAGACTCCTTAATCAAGCTATGGGATCTCGGCACAAGGCATTGCATCGAAACTCACATTGCGCAAACGAATGGCGAATGTTGGGCGTTGGGGCTTTCCCCCGATTACAGCGGTTGCATCACAGCAGGGAACTCGGGCGAGCTCAAAGTATGGGCACTAGATACCACCGGACTAGCAGCGTCGCAACGAACGGTCGATGCGCCACAGAACACACAATACTTGCGGGATCGGGGAACATTGTTGCGCCAAGGAAAAGAAAAAGCGACTGAAATTATATTTCACCCCCGAAAAGATTATTTTGCCGTCCATGGATCAGAAAAGGCCGTGGAAATCTGGAGGATACGCAGCGAAGCCGAAATCAAGAAGAGCCTAGCCAGAAAGAAGAGAAGGAGGAGAGAAAAGCTAGCTCAAAAGAAAGGAGGCCAGTCGAATGGTGAAGCAGAGGTTGATGAAGAAGGGGATCAGGACGAGAGCGTCAGCCGCGCTGACATCACGGATGTTTTTGCGCAGCATCTCATTGTGCGTACGACCGGGAAAGCAAGATCCGTTGACTGGGCAGTCAACCATGGCAGCAAGACCCTCCAGTTACTTGTTGCTACTACTAATAACCAATTGGAACTGTATAATATACCCCAGAAAGAGAAGAGCAGCAAGTCGAAGAAGGAAGACGTTCCGGACTATACACGGGCCCTAGCGGTTGAGCTCCCAGGCCACCGGGCAGATATTCGATCATTGGCCCTGAGTTCTGACGACAGAATGCTAGCCTCTGCATCTAATGGAAGTCTCAAGATCTGGAATGTGCGGACACAAGCATGTATTCGGACGTTTGATTGCGGATACGCTTTATGTTGCGCATTCTTACCAGGAGATAAAGTGGTGGTTGTTGGTACCAAGAGCGGCGAGATTGAACTATTCGATGTGGCATCAGCAGTGCTTCTCGATAGTGTCACGGCCCACGAAGGCGCGATATGGTCTTTGCAGGTTCATCCGGACGGTCGTTCCATGGTCTCCGGGAGCGCCGACAAGTCTGCCAAATTCTGGAATTTCAAGATTGTGCAAGAAGAGGTGCTTGGCACGACCCGGACAACGCCGAAACTAAAACTGGCCCAGTCCAGGAAACTAGAGGTTTCAGATGACATTCTGAGCCTCAAGTTCTCACCGGATGCTAAATACCTCGCGGTTGCACTACTGGATAGCACGGTGAAGGTGTTCTTCACAGACTCTTTGAAGTTATATCTCAATCTTTACGGTCACAAGCTCCCGGTACTAAATATGGACATATCATACGACAGCAAGCTGATTGTGACGTGCTCAGCGGACAAGAACATTAGGATATGGGGTCTCGATTTTGGTGACTGCCACAAGGCGTTATTCGCCCACCAGGACAGCATCCTGCAAGTCGCTTTCGTACCCCACAATCAGAACGGCAACGGTCACCACTTCTTCAGCACAAGCAAGGACCGGTCCATCAAGTACTGGGACGGCGACAAGTTCGAGCAAATACAACGGCTCAACGGGCACCACGGAGAGATTTGGGCTCTGGCGATCAGCCACAACGGAGGGTTCATCGTCTCGGCGAGCCACGACAAGAGCATCCGTGTATGGGACGAGACGGACGAGCAGATCTTCCTCGAGGAGGAGAGGGAGAAGGAGCTCGAGGAGCTGTACGAGAGCACGCTCACGACGTCGCTCGAGCAGGACCCCGACGCCGAGGACCAGGACGGCGAAGTCGCGGCCGCTAGCAAGCAGACGTCCGAGACACTGATGGCCGGCGAGCGCATCCAGGAGGCGCTAGAGCTCGGCATGGAGGATCTGCACGTGGTGCAGGAGTGGGAGGAGGCGAAGGCACGCAACCCGCACGCGGCCCTGGCGCCGCCGCAGCGCAACCCCATCTACCTGGCGCTGGGCCACATCAGCGCCGAGGAGCACGTGCTGTCCGTGCTGCAGCGGGTGAAGGCGTCGGCGCTGCACGACGCGCTGCTGGTCCTGCCGTTCGCGTCGGTGCCGATGCTGCTCACGTTCCTGAACCTGTTCGCGCTGCGGTCGCTCAACATCCCGCTGACGTGCCGCATCCTGTTCTTCGTCCTCAAGACGCACCACCGCCAGGTCGTCGCCAGCCGCACCATGCGCGCCACCCTCGACGGCCTCCGCCTCAACCTCCGCGCCGCGCTGAAGCGCCAGAAGGACGAGATGGGCTACAACCTCGCCGCCCTCCGCGTCGTCGGCCTGCAGCTCCGCGACCGCGGCGTCCGCGCCTACGTCGACGAGACCTGGGACGAGGACGCGGCCGCGGCTGAGGGCCAGGCCGCGCGGAAGCGGACGTTCGTGCATGTGTCGTAGTTAGTTGTCTACGTAGTCACCAAATTCCCTACATACATGTACTTAAGTAGTTAGAGGCTACTTTATGAGATATCACGGTCCTCTTGACGACTAAGACTAGGACTAGGATTAGGGGGTAAGAATAGAAGGATCTTTGGAAAAGAAAGTAGATGGATATTTTGATAGAACGTATCAAATGAATCGGTCAGCGAGATCAAGTCCTCTGACATGGTACCACGCATCTAATCCCATAAGCCTACACCTATTAATTGCTTATATCATGCTATGTTTTGTATGTCTGTAGTCCGTACTTGGTTTTCGTCGTTTCTGGTGGAAAAGGGGCTAGTTAGGGGTTAGGATAGCTGCCCCCCTTTGCCCCTCCCCCACAAGCACTAGCACTGCGAAGGGCTTAGCTCGCCCCATGGACTCGGGACTAAACCCAATTGCAGCTACAGCTGCAGCTCATCCCAAACCTGTACCTCGGCATCCCGCCAACCGGCCACTCAACCAACACCATTACCGACGTCGCCCTTTCCCTAGGTACGCATAGTTGAGCCAACACAGCACGGCTTCCTGGGATAGACTCCCAATTGCTCGACATCTAGGCTTACATAAAATTTACTTAGCTACTTAATTAGCAGAATTCCTCAAGTGATGTTCAAGGGTAGCTCGTTTAATTAGCTGCGGTTGCTTATAGTCCATTTGCATTCTCCATTCTAGCGAATCTAGTTTTGGTCTTTGATCCCTTCTCTCCTCCAGCCGAAAAGTATTCTCGCCTCCCCACGATATAAAGAAAGACAAGCCAGCAGACAAGCAGACAAGAGAGCATGGCGGGGCCAGTACGCCATCCCATCGACGTCGCGGCGCTCGAGCGCTACCTCAGCGAGCACGTGCCCGAGATCGAGCTGCCTCTGGACGTAAAGCAGGTATGTGTATATACTATATATATCTAAATACTTTATTTCCTACTTATTACATACATATAACGGACCGCGTCTTCTCTTCTCTCTTCTCTTCTCTTCCCCACTTCACTTTGCTTACAAAAGCACCCAAACAACCACAGTTCGGCTTCGGCCAATCCAACCCGACCTACCAGCTGACCTCGCGCGCGACGGGGGCGCGGTACGTGCTGCGCAAGAAGCCGCCGGGCCGGCTGCTCTCGCAGTCGGCGCACAAGGTGGAGCGCGAGCACCGCGTGATCGCGGCGCTGTGGCGCGGCGGCACCGGCGTGCCCGTGCCCCGCCCCTACGCGCTCTGCGAGGACGCCGCCGTGCTCGGCACGCCCTTCTACGTCATGCAGTTCCTGGACGGCCGCATCTTCGAGGACCCGTACATGCGGCTGGATCCTACTTCCAGCGGGAAGGGAAAGCGGGGGGAGGAGGTGCCGGCCTCGGAGCGCGCGGCCCTCTGGCGCGCCGCCGTCGAGACGCTCGCGCGCCTGCACGCCGTCGACCGCGAGGCCGTGGGCCTGCAGCGCTACGGGAAGGGGGAGGACGGCGGGTTCTACGCGCGCCAGGTCGAGACGTGGCGCCGCATCTGCGAGGCGCAGGCGCGGGCTGTCGATGCCGAGACGGGGCGCGCCGTGGGACACCTGCCGCACTTCGAGGACCTGCTCGCGTTCTTCCGGGACGAGGCGCAGCAGCCGGGCCGGTCGCGGGAGCCAAGCGGCGGCGGCCCGAGGGCGACGCTCGTGCACGGCGACTACAAGATCGACAACCTGGTCTTCCACCCGACGGAGCCGCGCGTCATCGGCATCCTCGACTGGGAGATGAGCACGGTGGGCCACCCGCTGAGCGACCTGGCGAACCTGCTGCACCCGTTCTACGGGGCCGGGCCCGAGATCAGTTCCGGTTCCACCACAGCCAAGGAAAAGGACCCCGTGTCCGTCCCCGAGGGCCTCCCCACCCCCTCGACCATCGTGGCCTGGTACGGCGCGGCGGCGGGCTGGGAGGTGCCCGAGGCCGAGATGGCGTGGGCCACGGCCTTCAGCGTGTTCCGGCTGTCGGCCATCTGCCAGGGCATCGCGGCGCGCGTGGCGACGCGGCAGGCCAGCAGCGCGGAGGCGCGGCGCCACGCCGAGGCCATGGGCCCGCTGGCCGAGCGGGCTTGGAGTATGGTGGTGGCGGCGAAAGCGAAAGCGAAGAGCAAAGGGAAGGGGGACAAGGAGGAGGAGGGGGAGACAAAAGCGAAGTTGTGATACTCATGACGGTGATGATAGCGATGGCATACAAAATAGTATTATTTGAATTATTAGCATCGTTTGGGACTATAGGTATACACACAAATACATACATGCCTTCGTACCTAATTGGAATCCTTGGGGCACCTATCACGGTCTTGGGGGAAGTTTGTTCGTGTGTTCGTTCCACCCATAGCGCCTGCATCTGCACCTGCAGGATAGATAGGGGGGAGAATGTAGGTACCTGCCTAAGTAGGTAAGGGTAGGTATTTACAATATGCACGCGTGTCCGCATTTGAAGAGGTAGGAGTCAATTGGCAAGCGAAGGCAGGTAGGGGGGACCAAGAAGCTAGCACGTAGCTGCCCAAGGAAAGTAGAACGTCCAGTTCAAATTGGTTCGATCAGTCGATGCTTATCGAACCAAGTTCTAGTCGTGTCCTATCATACCGAGCCCACGAGCCACGAATATGTCAGCGGTTTGCTATATATCCGCACATGGGAGAATAAATCAACTCGAATATGTATCGAATGAGAAAAGCCTGATCATACAGCAAGGAGATACTACTTCTAAGTTTATGACTGACTTGTCTGCTTAGTACCTAGGTAGGTGCCTTTCTGGGGCTCTAACAGTCTCTGGGTTTGGAAATATCAAACATACGCAAATTACATACATGCGATACAAGCTCAGGGGGTTGTTATCTGCAGACTTTGTCATACCTATTGTACGTAGGTTTCCCAGCTACAATCTATCATGACATAGCATCCTCCTGTGCAGTATTGGTATATGCGCATCACGTTCAATTACTGCTGATACTAGTAGTTACTAATAGCGTCTTAACGTGATTGACGAGACTAGGATTTCCCCTATATCCAGCAATAGAAGAAGTGGTGCTATCAACTGTGTGAAAGATGCCCTATAGCTATCTGGCTACGCACATATCGTGCGTGCGCTGACGCTGTATGATGTATGCTCAATGCTGCTGTATTATGCTTCCAGGAGGGGAAAATATTTTCAGGCTGAATTCGTGGTGAATGCTACCCCCTCTCCGCCTTCTCACCCTCCCTACCAGATCAGCGTCAGTTGAGAAGAGAAAGAAAATGAAAGAATAAAAAGACACCTCGGTGTACAACCCCTATCATCGTCTCTCGCTATCCTCGTCATCAAGTAGGCCGTGCAGGGTGAAGGTGGAGAAAGTGAGTTGCGTACAGAAGGGAAGAAAAAGATGAGAGAAGAGAAGAAAAAAAATGCAGAACGCCGAGTGCCATGATGATGCCATATGTTGCCCCCTTTGTTCCAGAATTCCTCCCCTATGACAACTCCGTGAACGCCTGGCCGAAGAAGCAGAAGTCGACTAGTGAACTTGGAAACTCCGAAAGGGTTTCCGAAATAGAAGAGGAGAAAACATCGTGAACCATCCGTATGCAAAGTGTGCCAGACAGGGAGAAAAGGGTGGTGTATGGTGAATGCAGGCAACGGAGACGCAAAACTCAAATCTATAAAACCGGCTTCATGTCGAAAAGCAAATATCCGTGAACGTCAAAAATCAAGGGTCATTCAGTCATAGCCGTCATCGAGTGTATCGGTTGAACGGTTGCTGACGCCGGGTATGGCACCGTCCGTACAACTTCAGTTATCACCAACGTCCGGTCAGGTTCCCCTTATGTATGTTGCTGCGAGCTTGCGCGGCGCGGGGTAGCCTGCTCGGCGTTAGTCATGTCGACTTCTGGCCCTCCAATAGTGGGCGACAAGGGCGGGATCTGGTCTCCCCGAATTTGCGGCGCAGCCCCTCGAAAATTGTCACCCGTGGTACCCGGGTTCACATTGACCAGCGGGTTGTGATATGGGTCAGGCTGAGTGCCCACATGTGAATAGAAGGTAGGTGACGGGAGGTGCATGTCATAGTGAGGTCCGTTCGATGGTCCTGGCAGATTGGCAGGATGCCGACCGTTATGGTTAGGAAGCTGTGTGCCCATGCCCAGAGGATACTGTTGAGAGGTCAGTAGGTGCACATCTTCGCCGCCGGGCCTTGGACCTGAACTAGGAGGAGAGTGGTTACGAACAGGGTTCTGTGTTGAACCATTCGCAGGAGATCCACCAAACGAACGAGCCGATGGAGAGGTCCGCGGACCGCCGTGGCGAGCACGTGGTCTCCGACGGGCAACGTCAGCGTCATTGCCAGGAGATCGACGCTCGTAAGAGTATGCAGGCCAAGCAGGCAGTCGACCTCCTGGAGTATACAGATCTGCCAGTGCACTTTCCTAGGTCAGTACATTCTTGCATCAATACGGGGAAAAACATAGACATACCCGTGATGACCCATTGAACGACCGAATCGGGGGTGGTTGTCACTAGACCCTGGTTGATTCGAATCGCGGGGTTGGGTTTGTTGGTAACGCCGCATCATCTGCATATGGGCATGTTGCTGGTGATAAAACTGCAACGAACGATACTGGGCGGCCAAACGTGCGGTCTGAGGCTCTGAAGGAACCTTATCTCTGCAGTAGGGGCAAGTGTCGTTCTCCTCAAACCACTTTTTAATGCAGTGGTCACCGAACACATGCTTGCACTTCGGTAGACGCAGTGGTGCCTCGTTGACACCCTCGGGATTCTGGACTCCATAGTCGTTATAGCATATCACGCACACTAGATAAATTAGCAAGAGCAACCACGGCCGATAATCATCGCACACATACCGTTATCGCCCGGGGCCAGATCCGAGATCTTAACGCTCTGAAGAGATGCAATGGCGTTCTTCGAAGCCACCCGTTTTGCGGACATAGTTCCTCGAAGAAGCTGTTGGGCGCGGACGCGATCTTCCGGCAAATTACCAAGTCCTGATCCTATAAGCTCGAAAAACCCGTACCCGTTCGGCGAACGCTCCCCGGCATCGGCATCTTCGTCGCTTGACGAGTCCGAGCTGGGGGCAGAATTTGTCAGGCTCCGCGGGACTGCGGGGAAAGCTCCTCTATAACGAACAGAGGGTCTCGGACGCTCCTCAGGTGGGTTCTCCCGGGTCGGTGAACGGTCATTTCCGCTTGCAGGTGCAGCGGCCTGCGCCCGGTTTGGTGAGTTCGTGGCTAAGAGGATAGTTAGCTTAGAATCGGCATTGTCATTATTCTACTCATGGAACCTACCTGATTGTGATACTCCGCCTTCACCTGTACCCCCAGGCGGAGCGCTCGGCTCGGCTCTAGGGCGCGAGTTGGAGGTGTAACTACCGTGAGGGAAAGGTCCAGCCTGGAGGGGGCTGAGTTGGTGTGACATGCCGATATAATCGAGCGATGATAGTGAGTCAGCGAAAAGTGACGCACGAGAAGGCTGAGCACCAGTCGTAGGCATATTTGGGTTGGGATTCGGGTTCAATGCAGGTAAACTTCCAGGTCTTGAGGATACCTCGGAGCCCTGTGAACCGTTGCGTCTATGCTGAATCTGAGGTGTACTGTTCATGCTGGGCAAACCCGGTCTGTAGTTGAAGGGTGGCAAAGAGGTCGGCGGGCCCTGATTTTCCGGCACATTCATCATAGGGATCAACTGCGGGCCTCCTTGCTCTTGGTGAGGATACCCGTTCGCAGCCGGCACGTGGAAGGGATCCGAATATGGGTAGGGGACTACCGGCAAAGGTCGGTTTTGGGACGGTACAGGGTGATGCCGCCAATCTTGGAGAGAGTTAGGGTTGTGAGGATTGTGGTAGGTTGTAGGGCCAGGCCTCCAGTTGTTGCCATTGAAGGAGTCGTAGTGATGAGGGCCACGGTTGGACGAGAACATGCCTGGGAGTTGGCCATGCTCAGCTGCTGCTGCCCGTAGAGCAGGGCAATTTGAGCGTGCTGCATGATCAGAACGCTCAGACGATTGACGATGATAGTGCATCATGAAATCCATTCCCGCGGGGTCCATCTTGTTGCTCTAGTCACCGCGATAACGGCAGCGTAACAACGGCAACTCCTAGTATTCCCAGCACTAGTCCAAGTACTAATAGTAGTTGGTTTATTGGGCTTTGGATAAAACCACCACCACCATCAAGGTTGTTCCGACGTCGTTCGTTTGTGACCACAATAAGTCACTTCGGTCGGAGGGGGAAACGGGGTCCTCTAAATGCGGCGGGTCTATCGGAAGGGATATTCTAGCTCTCGTGTCCCGCCGATGCTATTTACTCGGTTGCATTTGCGAAAGCTGAGAATAGGCCCCAACGGTAAGTACGTATTGAGTGCAGGTTCTCGTTCCGACTTGCTGCCCGTCTCGCTCGTTTCTCTTTTGGTATTTCTTCTTCCCACTTTCGCTGTCTTTCCCGTCTTGCAGTGTTAGAGAAGAGAGGAAGGGTGATATTGCTTGCAATAGGCTTTCCTCAAGGGTGGCCGCGGTGATGATACGAACCTGTGGTCAAAGGTCGAGAAGGTCGAGGAATGTAAAGGTTAGGGCGCGGGCACAGGCACAGGCGTAGGTAATAACGTAACGTGGGTGATAGCGTAGGTAGGTCCTGTCTTATGTTGGCCTGAGTTGCGTTGCTGACCTGCTAAACGACCCGTTTGCGTGCCAAGGGGGTAATCGGCAGAGGGTGACTTAGCGTCGGTTGGCGGAGGCGGTGATGGCGATGGTTGTACGGAGTACTAGCAGCACTAGGTAATGGTGATGCTGTTGCTCCTGCTGATGAATCGTCGGAGGGGTGAGGTGAGGAGACACTGAGGGGTAGAGTAGCAGGAAAAGTCGATTTTTTTTCTTTTCGAGAAAAAGGGTCGCATGGATGCTTGGGGGGTACGTGCTCGGTGTTTGATTCAATGGGTGATCCCCTGTTGCTTCATTTCAGTCACGAAAGCGAGTAACAGAAGCATGTAAGTAATAATAAGGGAGCGGTGGGTGAATGGCACAGGCCAGCGAACTATAGGAAGAACCTGGTATCCTTGTATCTATGTATGTATATTGTACGAAGTGCCGTAATACCTCTTGCTTTCTCGGCTGCGCAGAACCAGAGGGGGCCGTATAGAGAACGGGACGGGAACGAACTACCTGTAGGTTATGGGAATAGGGGATTGCGGCTTGGGATTAGGGGAAAGAGAATGCCGAATACCTACTATGAGGATGATGGTGATGGTGATGATAATAATGCTGCTCTTGCCGCTGCTGACTGCTGATGGCTGAGAATACTGGGATTTTTATTGATGCTCTCTCTTCCTATGTGTTATTGCACGAATTGTAATTGTTATCACAAATGATGAATGGGACGTGCTAGACTAAGGTGATAGCAGGCACTAATAAGCAGGTGGTGGTTCTGAGGCCCTCCGGATGTCGTCAGGCGAGTCGAATCGTGACTACCTGGGCATGTATTGTACATACATACCTAAGCCTAACACCTAGGCCTACCTATTTCCAGCTAGCATGTAGGTCCGGGAGTAGGGATGTTGCAAACAGTTGATACCTTTTAGTGTAATAGTAAGATAGGCCTAGTTACTAGTCAGTTAGGCCTAGCAGGTCTGGGTAGGTAGGTAGGTGGTATGTAAGTACTGCCAGGTATGTATGTAGGTATGTATGTAGATGTGGACGGATAGTTGGATAGTTCAGGCTCGGATTCCACGGACAACCCGGACCTCGTAAGTAACCAACTACCTACACAGGTAATAGTAGCAGCACTTTCCAGATGAGGAACAAGGACAAGAACTGCACACTGTAAGGAGTAGGGATGAAATGAAGGGAGAAAACAAGGCGAGGGGACAATAGGAAACGGGAAACGCAGGAAGGGAAGGGAGGAACAGTGGGAACCGAAAACAGGTAATGCCTTAGGAATAGACGACAATGGGAGATGAATCAATGTTGACCGTAGCATTGAATATCCTAGCTGTCCTAACTTGATAAGACCTGTCGAGAAGGCGTAATTACCTACATCCTACTTTGAACCTACAGCCCTCCACTTGCTCACATTCCATCTTCTGCTACTTACGAGTAGGGGTAACGTAACTAGAGCGCTCCTCAAACTCAGAAGTCGGGCTTTCCCAGCACTGCTGACACGAGTGGCGAGATAACATAACGAGAATTTTATACATCAAGGGAACAGAAGAGATAAGCTGGGACCTGGAGGATTGGGACGAGGCCGGGATACATTCATGGTTAGCTAGAGGGCGCTTGTGCTGTTGACCACGCCTACCAATTTCGTCGATACGTACATATATCCTGCTCCCTGGCTTTCGACATATCAATGCAGCATGTAACATGCATTCTACATATATACCTAGGTAGGTTTCACTAGCGGCGCCGGTCGACCTTTACAAGCCTGCTTTACCTCTCCATGCCCGTCTACTGAAGCAATATCCATCCACATAGATGAGGCCCTGGGCCTCGTCCTAGGCGACAAGTCATGTTGGAAGTCAAATGCGGAGATAACCACCTAGTTATGTAGTAGGAGGGGCAGAGGAGGAGAGGGGCAGATGGGCGGAAGGATATAATAAGTGACTTGGGAGTAGCTAGAGACAAAGCGACTAATAATAAGTGACCAACTCCCTGTCTAGTTACATAGTTTCCAACTATTATGTGCCTGCGCATGCATATACCTCTTATATCTCTCATACTTCCTTTGCCAGATCGCCAATGCCTAGCCCTGCCTAGCCATGCCCAGGTCCATTCGATCAAATCTTCTATTGAGCCAAAACTGATAACTAACTACCTGGCGGTGGGGGGGTGAACGGATAACTTACTACTTTTCGACGTCCATGAGAAACAGAATGGAGAGGGACCGTGATGCCGCCCATTCCAGCGAAGTGAATATCCTGTGCGGACGTATTCGTATATATATTCAATACGCACTGCACTCATCATCCCGTGTCTACCCAGGGTAATTATTGGCGGATATGATGGGGTATTGATCAGTCCATCTTCATGAGTCAAGTATGATTTGGTGGAGTGGTGGGCGTCCGCTGTGTAGGCAGCCTGGTAGGTAGTGCGTCTACGTACGTACATATGCACACAGGTTTCCTGCTAGTGGACCGTCTCTGTCTTACCATAGTACCCAGGTAGATGCGTGTACCTATGCACTGTGCATACCTACATGTCCAGATGCTGTCCTATCTTACTCCAGGGCGATGCAAGTGTATTAGGAAAGCTGGGATACTGCAGTTTGCGAGCAAGGCTAGGCGGTGGTGTGAAGTTGTGACGAGACGAGAATGAATCGGAGTTTGCCTTGCTTCCAAGTGTAGTATATGCATTCAATATACGCTATCTTGGTAGTAGTAAGAGTTTAGTTAGGTATTGTACTACTTCGTACGTATCTCACTATTACTCATTAGTACGAAGTATGCCATGTCTGTAGGATTTCTTGTAAGTTACAGTTAAGCTATAAATCATAAGTTATGAGTGAGTTCCTACATGCGTGGAGTGATCTAGTGCGATACGTAGCTATCTCCATCCAGCTCATCTTCTAGTTAAGCGTTGGGCGGACGATCACTGTATCAAGCCATGGTATCAAGGTGTTAAATCATGTATGTTGTCGACCTTGCCATTCCAGCCGTTGCGTGGATAGTCAGGTTACAAGCCAACATTACATCTCCACTTGAGATTCAGAGCTATATGGGTAAAGGAAATTCCCCCGAATTCACAAGTTGATGAAAGTGAATGTAACAGTTTGCATATATGGGTGCGATGTCTAAATGTTCAACAAGCACCCGAATGGTGACAAGTGTTTTAAAGATGGCAGCTCGCCTAATGTAAGAGGCAGGTATCTACATATATGTACAATGTGTACGTTTGCGGAATGGGGGGTATGTTTGTTGGACTAGCCCGCGGACGACAAAGTCCAGCACATAAGCCCCTGCAAGCTACTACATACTTACTTACCACACAGCAGAGTATGCCTGCTATATCGAAAACCCGGCGTACAATACATACCCACCTAGCCTTATCTTGGATATGGTGCAGTAAGTACGTATATATCATGGATGTATGTATGTATTTATGATCACTTCATCTCGAGACTTCTTGCTTGTCAAGCAACGTTCAGAATAATCGATTCGACTCGTCAAAAGCAAACCTACCTGCTTCGTTTACGTACATGCTTGAGCCCACTAATAGCCTTCTAGCTACCCCTTCAGAATATCCGACTACCTATTGTGTGTACACAGGCTCAACCAGCAGGTAGTGTAGTTTTCCTGGCCGCTCAGGTGCTGTGGCTTTTACAGCTTCACGATTTCGGAAGTATCCATTCCCCAGGCCGGCCAATTCTTCAAGTCTTACGCGGGATGGGTAACTTTTCCAGCCTGATTCCGAAGACTGCCGACTTCTGTGTGTGTATTAGTAAGACATGTGGCCAGCTCTCCCGGGTCGTATTCAATACACAAGCAAGTAGTATTGTACAAACCCAGGCACAAATGTCTACAGTCAGTCCCGTGGGCCGTCTTACATTGATATGTCTCGGCATTTTCCCAAACCCGTCAGGTTGACCGGCCATTAGGGTGGGCAATAGTTCGCGCCTTGTTGCACGGGGCTACATATTACTTGCCTACCTCAGGTAATGTATGTATGGTCGAACCCCAACTGGCAGCCTTACGTTCATGCAGGGTACAGGCAGCCGACCTTTCTTATCAAGGCGACGAAAAGCCCTTTTCGGAGGTTTGAGTCGTCTTGTGATTCAGCAAGATGGTTGTATCTGGCCTTTGGTACACGTAGTTTCACCAGCGTTCTACTTATGTCCAAGCTCTTGCAGACGTCCTCTGCAGCCATGCTGCTACACACGCAATTTTGCCTGGCCAATAGGGGTACCGATCAAATTCAATCCCAGCTGAAAGAAGAGAAAGGGTCTCTTGGTAAGAGCCATCGTTCAACTATTTTTTATGTCGCCCGGATGCGTGCTATGGGGCTTCGTAGCAAGCTTTCCGGGTCACACAGCCTACGTATGTGCATATGACGACTTGATGCACCTACGCCGCTACGGTCTCGGCCTCCTATGTATTCAACTACCTAGCAAATATGTGCGAGCCCGACCCTAGGCGCACTTATGCAGAACAAATATCGGCTCCAAGCCTGATCTTTGCAGCCGGTGACATGTTTCATCATATTCCTCTTCATCAGAGCGGATGCTACTGAGCAGAGAACCGTCAGGTCGCCAGAGAACCCCGCATGCTACGATCCCAAAATCACAGGCTAGCCAGAAACACCAACGACGAATCGTGCTTGATAGCCGTTGTCCCGATCCCAACGGACCAGCCAACGGTAGTGACACAGGTATCGCTGGGCTGGTCATCTAAAACGACGGGGCCTCGCTTTGCCTAAATCTTTGCAAAATTTGCAGTCCCGCCACAAACTAACAGGATTTGTTTGCATTGCTGGATCTGCCCCGAGTAGTTAGGTTTTTGCCGCCGATGGATCCGCCGACTCCAAGCATCCAAAGCAACATAGGTAACACTCCTTTCATTTGGACCGACAATACCGCAGGGGTTATATACGATAAGCTGGCACGACACTTGGTATTGCCCAAGCCAGAAATGCCAAATGGACAACCATCGCCAACTGGGCGGTGGCGCGGGCGCCGGGCTGAAGCTACCTATTTGCTTTGTGACCATGTGTGGCATATTTTGTCTCATGCAAGCCGCGAAACTCTAGGGCCTCGGATGCTGTTTGAGCCTAAATGTTTTGGGACACTGCACTACTTACAGCATATATGCAGACTATGCTGCGCATAACATAGCCAGGCTACAAGGACAAAACGCAACTCTACCGGGAAGGTTACTACGTACCGGAAGGTCGTGAACGAAACTACATGTTGTTAGCCCGTCCAAGCAGCGGATCAGAGCATGGTTTTCCGACGGATACCTTGGGTTATATGTTCGGGGCTGTCGGGGTGTCAGGGTATCGGGATATCGGGGTCGGCAATGTGCGGAGGCCTAAATTTCCAAGGTTCCTCTCGCAGCTCTCGCAGCTCTCCAGATGCTGAGCTTTCACCCTTAATGTGTGCCGTGCCTGTACCTCTTAACTACATATGTACGTAAGTACTAGGCTACTAGATTGGGCCTGTGGACGTCACTGATTGACTGAGAAACCAACAACAAACGTATTGACGTTACGAAGTAATTAACCTGTTACAGTACCTCTTGCTACAGTAATGCTCTAGTTTCTCGTCAGAGCTCTAAATGCCTTCTGACGAGTAGCCAGACCTTAGTACAGCAGCACTGGATTAGGTATGTATTGTACAATACAATACATACAGGTAACTAGCAATGATAGGTGTCTTCCAGGTATGTAACTAAAAGCTCTCTCAGCTCGGTACGAAGTATGCGAGTTCCTTTCAGGGAAGTCCTTCCAACAATTGGCCGCTCTGATTGGCCAGCAACATGTGACCGGTGCAGGGATCCCCGGTCCAATGAAGATCACATCTGAGGGGAGTTAAGGGCATCAGCGCTCTGGTTGCTAAATCCAGCTACAAGTTTGAATTTTTGAAGGTGCCTTCAAATGAGACATTCCTCTTCTCTTTGGTGATATACAGGACGCTTGCGTGTATTTGTCACATACCTACAGTTGCAGTCAGCCTGCATTATTCCCGTCAAACGTCCAACTACGAACGAAGTGCAGGCCTTCATGATGAAGCAGGGTTCCACACGATGGAAGCATGCGTCGCTTTGGGGTGGGAATCCAGAAGCGACTGACTGACTGCAGGTGGCTTATGGGTCTAGTTGGTAGGACTGATAGGTAAGTCTGCCTGCATGAGGGAAGGACATATATACATATGTAGTTAACGTCAAGTAGGGACGTTGGGAATATCCGTAGGAATATCCCCTGCTCTTTTGATAACTACTCCTCTCTCTACTTCTAACGTCCGTCCGTAGGATTTGTTGTTTCAACTCCCAAATTCCAAGTCAAAACTGCTCTGTGGCAGAAACTACTTCGCTCCACGCGAAAAGAGGCTCGGCCGGGCCGGACAGCATAGGACCGTAAGGGAGTGTCATTTACCGAACATGACGGAGCCTATGCTCCATGTTTTAGGTTTCCCACCAACCTCGGATCCTCAGATGCATGCTGCGTAGCGAGCGTAGAGGTATGTGAGTGAGTATATACACGCGTATATAGGTATGCAGGTATATGGTTATGTACAACGGGGGTAAGTATATATAGCTATATGCCCTGGGCGGCTCCTCGAATCATATCACAGCGAGGGGGGAGGGGAGGAAGTGCGACCCAAGCCGAGAGTCCATAGCCCGAAAACGGAATGCATCGACCGAGGCCTGACCAACAAACCCGCCAACTCCAGTCTCGTGATCGATAACCACCCAAGGCCCTCAAGGTCCCAAGCCACCCACCTACATCCATGGCGTATTCCAGTTAATTAGGTGCTGGTGCTGTGCGATACGTACGCAGCTACGAATACACACTAACTACCTAAGCAACCATCTAATTACGACAACCCAAACGTTCCCTGCAGTCAGTCCGGCCGCAGCTCCTCCAACCCTCAAATAGCGCCGGCGCCGGCTCCTTGCCTACCAGCCTGAGCCTGCCTGCTTGCTTGTCCGCCAGCCTGCCTGCCAACATGCCAGCAGCATACTTATCAGTCACACGCTGCAACGTTAACAACCGACAACACACTTTTTGCCGCCTATCAGTTAGTCGCTAACTAGCCGTCAGCATGACATTTTTCTTTCAATACTATGTCGATAATACCATGGAATAAGGCGACGCCAACCCGGCATCACATTCCCTTCTTCCCCCCAGCCCTGGCGCATTCCGGTCAATCGCCCTCGGGGCGTGTTTTAGTGTTTCCCCCGTTCAAGTGTGTTTCAACTTTCATTGTGCAAATTTCCCGGAGTCATTACCATGGGCAAGCCGGGCGGCATGTTTAATGCGCGTTAGTTAATTCCTTTCCCTCGTTGAACCTATCAACCAACCCCGGCCTATTATTGTCTTCGTCCGCCCGGAGGCGTTGTCGGCTTATTGCCACTTGAGGAAAATGCATGCGTCCAATGCCAGTATGGCAAAGACTCGTCGTTGGTGTGCGACTACGTCAGCTCGGCTCCCGTGTATCCGGGCGCGGGGCACCCGACTGGGCTGGGAGGAGTATTACGAGGATGTTTACAGATACATCATCATACTGTCGATATCTGGCTTCTCCGGCCTCGTCTCTCATGACTATCCGGGGTTTCTTAAGGGTACGTATGCGTACGGATTAACTAGGTGAACCCTAAAACGCTCGCCCGACGGCGTCAAATCTCATACAAGAGCTTAATTGCTACCAAGCCTAGCGGACTCCGACTTCTTCGTTATTTTCCTCCACTTAACTAGCGAGGGCACTTGGACACTTTATTATATATCATCTACGACACAGGTCAACTCGGTGATGTGATGGATGTGATATCGAAAGGCATCGCACTTGAATACGGCTGTGATTAGGCTTGAGTTTCGCGAGTCAGCGTTGAGACGTCCCATCGTCGTCATCTGCCTGCATGCCTAACTAGCGAATTTCCGCACTCCAGGTTACGGACTGGCGGTCATAACTAGAAGCTCGTTCCTAGTTTATAGAATGGGCAGGTGGTCCGAAATACGAGGTCGTCTACAGCATGGCAGTTTTGTTTCAGCTGGCCGTCGCCGCGCTTCTTTCGCCCTTTGAAGTCGAACGCTGTCCGGGAGCATCCCAACAGACCAGATCATTTCTGTGTCTGCAATTTTGGTCCTATCAACCGGTGTCGAATCGTCTCCGCCGTATTGATGTCCTGCAGCTTTGCAGGACAAATACGGCGGCCTTTGCCATGGTTAATCCTCGAATGTAGTGTTTCGCAGTACGTGGGAAATTAGGGCTTGTACTCGCCTCGCAGGGCAGGTTTTCGTAAGGAGAATAAGCCGACAATTCTCGATATGTTGGCTATGTCTTCCGATCAGGCATCAACATCGTTTCGAGGTCCGATTGCATAGCCCATTGACCGCTAGGAGGCGCATTTAACACAATATCTTCACGTCTCCTATTTCCATTATACATCACCCACTTGGTCATACCAAAGCAATCCATAGATCTTATGGGGATGGGTATGAGAAAACAGCGAAAGGCTGCATCAACAAATCTAAGCCTGGTACTCAAGTTGCTGTGTAGTCCGTCGGAGATTTATAAGAAGATACAGGTAAGTGCCACGATGTTGGTTGACATAAGTGCTATAACCAAAACATGATTCATATATTGGCATCATATATTGGGTCTGTCGGATCTTGTGTTACTCGTGATCCACCTGGGTATACTATACCGTCCATGCATGATATAAGACCCAAGGAATCCACCCAAGTGTACCATGGTCAGCACGAAACATAAAAGCCCAGGGGTTGTTACAGATCCAACTGGAACAATGGCACCCCCTTGAAATGGAATTAAACATCACAGTGGACGTAACAAGCGGAAAGTCGAGGGATTGGTAAAAATTGATATGTATGGCTAGATAGAATTCATATGAATATATCCATCCAAACTTTCATGGCTTAGTATATATTTAGTACCTAGTAGAGGTTCGTTCACGATGCTCGCATGTGATTTGATGGCGCTTTCGTAATGTCCGATTCACAGGCGAAGTTGGGTCGCCAGGAATGGCATGACTGTTCAAACAGCCCGTTCGTCGCGCGAGTGACCCAGACTTGAGGGTTGGTTACAGCTTCGTCCATCGCTTCATTCAACACTGCCAATGCATGGCCGTGAGCGAGCGGCTAAAGGAAGGACGACCCAATAAGTTAGGTGAACGAACAGCCTCGCACTATCCGCCTATACCACATAGTCTTGGATGAGCCTAGCACCGACCCAGGCATAGGGGTAGTTGCGCTGGTACCAGTTGATGCTATAGAAAGGAGAAGCCGGTCAGTTAAGTAAACCAGGCCATGCAAAGGGAAACCGGCTACTCCCTCGAGGAATGTGAAATAATAGCGGAGCCAATATATAAAGATGAGGTGAAAAGGGGGCAGAGGTGCATGTATAACACTTACAAGGTCTTCCTCCCCGCAATCCTAGGATGAGTTGCCCACGAGCCGCCGAGGACTATGTTATGCTTGTCGTCGAAGAAATCCACTAGCAAAGAAGAAGAAAGGTCCCAAGTCAGCACGCAACACAATGACCTTCCTCTCCCCCAAGACCATGGCGAATCGATCGAAGGGGGCAGGAGGGAAAGAAAAAGGAAGGAAACAAAAACTCACCCGTATAGGCCGGATACAGCGCCATAGGCTCAAAGCCCTCGTGCCGACGCAGCGGCGAGCTGGTCCACTCCCAGACGCCGCCCATCTCGCCCTGGCCGGCGAGCTGATCGCCACGGCCCGTCACTGCCTCCGGGTGCCAGTGCTGGAAGCCGACGTTGGCATTGGAAGCGCCGAGATCGACGAAGAGGTTGTCGCTATCGTCGGCGTTGTTGTTGGTATCCTCGCCGCCGCCGCCACCTTCCCCCCTCTCCACGCTGTCTGCGGGTGGTGTGTGCGGCGGCGTCTCCTCTACTCCGTCGTTGACGAGATGTCTGGTAAAAGTAAACATATTGGTTAGCCTGGCTTTCATGCGTATACACGCGATGGACTTCCTTTTCCTGACATGGCGCCCCCTCGTCTCCTCTCCCTGACACCAATCCAACCCAACTCCTTTTCTTGTCTTCTCCCCTTCCCCCTTCCAGCGAACATGGAGAACTAAAAAAAAAAAAAAAAAAAAAAACTCACCCGTTGACAGCCGGCACCGTCTTCCCGAGCTGGTTCTCCGCCTCGGCCGCGCCCTTCCTCCGGCGCTGCGCCAGCTCGTCCGCGTAGCCGTAGAGGCTGCGGGCCTCCTCGAGCGTGGGGATGCGGCCCCCCAGCCAGGCGGCGCAGCCGGCCAGCTCGTCGTACGACGCGAGCGCCGGCCAGTCGAGCGCGTGCGCCAGCGGCACGAGCCCGTACACCGTCCGCACGGCCTTGCCTTGCAGGAAGGCGGGTGGGGGGCCGTTGTTGTCGTCGTCGGCGGAGGGGGAAGGGGGAGTGATGACGTTGGCCGTTGCGGTGGTGGTGCTGTGGCCGTGTACACCGTTGGTGGTGGTGGTAGCGGTGTCTAGCGGCTTCGACGGTATCTCGTCCTTGTTCTTGTTGTGGATGTCCTCGGCCCAGGAGGCGGGCAGCTTCGTGACCTGGTTCTCGTGCATGTAACGTGCGTACTAGGTAGGCAAATTAGTTCGGGGTGTCGGTCTGGGAAACCAAATCAACCAGTTATTGGAAGGAGTTCGGGCAGCAGATGCATTGCGTGAGGCGTAACATACCTCTTCGTTAGTGATGGGCCTGCCCTTGGCTCTAAAGCCGTGGACTTCTACCTTCCGAGGTGGCTTTTCATTGTCCCTTGATCATGGCGCAAAAGTTAGTTGGTTGGACTTTTTTTTGTTGGTGTGGTGAATATATATTCATTCACTGCGAGAGAAAGAAAACTCACCACCCGAAGTGTCCATGGAACGTCGGGTCGTCCTCGGGGTCGTCCAGTCCCAGGGTGATCTCCCGCTGCGGAATATCGAACCACTCGTTCTCCACGCGGGCGGCACGCGCTTGTTCGGCCAGGGCCTCAAAGTTGGGCCGCGGCCGGCTGGGAGGCGGGTAGGTCTTGTCGCTCTGCAGCATCATGTAGAGCAGCGTCTCGAGGTGCATGGCCTCGTGCTCGAAGCCGACCCAGATAGCCCTCCCGATATCTCTCGAGATGCCCTCTCCCTGCGGGCCGCCGCCATCGCTCGCATAGAACTTGGCCAGCCGGGCCCGGACGCGCCCCTGATAGCCCAGGATGTCCTCGACGGGCGGCCACTCGTCGGGCGTCTCGGAGTGCTGGTGGCACTGCTCCGGGTTGTCCACGTCCGGGTCGATGCCCCTCTCGAAGATATCATAGTAGGAGGCGGGCTCCGTCGGCGCGCCCTTGGCCGTCTTGGTGAGCTGGATGTCGAGGAACGCAGGGATGTGGCCCAGGTAGAAGATACAGGCGTTCCGCAGCTTGATGGGCTTGTCCAGGAGCTCTTCGTTCGGGAGCATCCGCTGCGTGACGGCATCCCAGGCAGCCCAGAGGTCCTCCCAGTCTTTGAGGGAGGGCACGTGGGAGCTAGCATACTCGGATGGGTTGAGGCTGAACGACATGGTGGATTTGGCCAGGAGGTGGAGTCCTATCGAGGGTTAATTTTGTCAATTTCTCTTAGTCTTTGTATTTGCAAAAAGAAAAAAAGAAACGAAGAGATGTGAGACACTACGGGACCCTCCCCCCGCACTAGCGGTTATATTCTATACGAACAACGCCTCCCAGGTTTTCTGGATGGAATGGAGGGTGAAAGTAGTGTGACGTATCTCCAAAACGTGGGGTAGGCAGGCATTTGCTTATTATTCACGCAGTTGGGCCTCGGGTCTTGGGGGTCGCGTGACCCAGCCCCCCCGGTGTTAAAGGAGTCGGTATTAAAGGGGGGTTAGGGCGGGAAACGGGCTAAAAAAACCTGCTCACCATATTCATCGCCGTCGGTCATCCACTGCTCGACCTCGGCCAGGCCAACGGAGTTCCATAAGCTCTCGCACTCTTCCGCAGAGTGCTTGAGGCTCTGCTCGATCTGGATCCGCTCATTGGCCCTAATGGTCTCCCCCAAGACGACGACGTCGCGCTTGGGAGCATAGAACGCCTGGTGACGACCTCCCTTCGCGTCGTAGATATATTCGCCGATGACTTTCCAGTCGTCTATGTTGAACGCCTCCTGGCCCAGGATCTCGTTGGCGTGCCTCAGTCCGTTGAGGAGAAATCTATCATGTTCAGCGAGAACTCACCCGTCAAGGATACTACGCGAGAGCGTGGTAGGCTTTAACTGACTGATGCGTGACTCCGTCCCTGTCTTTGAATGCGCAGTTGGTTTCAGTATGGCTGCTCAGTGTATGCACGAGTACCTAGTACTGACCATTATATGCGTGACTATATATTACGTTCGAGTCAGTCTAAGCCGTGTCCGAGAGGCGTGCGAGAGGTGGGTATATGCAACGATAATGACATACTAGACCTTGGAAGGATTATTGCACGAATCCACACCTAGAAGCACGGTATCCGAATGTCGAAGAACGTCAGCAAAGCCCCTTAAAAAGTCGGCCGCTTCGTGGCGGTGAAAGTTCCCTGTTGCGGTTAGCCTCACTTGCTGCAAGCTTTTATAAGACACCCTACCAATGCTGGATCCGAGGCTCATGATGCACTTAGGCCTCGAGGCGACGGATGGTTTCTTCAGCCATTCACGACCGTCGTCGTATGTGCCGAGGAGCCCGTGGCACCGGACATGCTTATAGTTGGGAAGCTGAGCGAGGGTCCGAGACAGCTCCTGCTTCGACAAGTCGAGGGCGTAGTAATCGACGTCCTTGCCGGCGTCCTCGAGAGCTTGAAGAATGTGAGCGACCTTTCTTAGGTTTCTTGTGATGTAGTTAGCTACTGAGGCCCCCAAAGCTCTGTATAGTTCCGGTGACCGACCCGCTTCCCAGCTCTATGACCATGGCCCCTGGGGGGATGGCTTTCGCGATAGCAGCGGCTGAACGCCGCAGTACTTGGATCTCATAGTTGGTGAGATAGTATTCTTGTAGGTAGGTGATCTAAGCGCCGCCAATGAATCAGTGACCCGCACAATCCCTCTTGCTAACGTAGTGGAAGATGCCTTACTTCTTCGAAGAGCTGCAGTCCTTTCTCGTCGTAGAGCAACAAGGTCGGTAGTGTCCTAGGGCCTTCTTGAGGCCGGAATAACCTGTGTATTTCCTCTTTGAGGTTGATCTCGACGGTAGCTTGCTGGATGTCGATGATGTCGACCTGCGGCCGTTTGCTCACCCTGCTTGGCCCTTTCCCCAGTCCCGAGGAGGGAAAGGTTGCTAGAGACTCTAAAGGTGTTACGATAGCCTGCATGACTACGTATGCTATCGTGTCGAATTGTAGCTGGTATTGCTCAAGGCTAACGTGATAGCTATTGTACTTCGAGATACTGCTCCAGATAGAAGATATACACTCTTTATATATGATTTCGTGTTTGACGTCCGCTGAACCAAGGGATCAAGTAATAGCTACCTATACGGGACGTCGAAGTTTACGAACTAACAACTTTGTAAAGCACTAGGCATAAATAGGTTGTCAACAGTCAACAAGGATGCATAAGCAGGTACCTCTGAACCATATCCTCAACAGCTAGAGTGACACTAACTAACAGTGGTGATGTCAGACTGTGGACAAGATGCGCCCCTTAACCCAAAGTATAGGTAGTCCGATCCCAAGCCCGTTAGCCAAAAGAGCAGTTAACCGGTGTCAGCCCTAGGACAACCGAGGCGACGAAAGACCTTCTTCCCAATCCGCATGCATTTTCCGCCGAATGGTGTGCATGTCTGCCTATACATAGGTAGCCTCTCACTTTTGATTTTGACGATTTCGACCTTTACGAATACACGTCACGGCAAGCACGGCACACGAAGTACAAGCTTCAATTGGGCTCATTCTGCCACAGATTCGGGGCGAACTGCACCTACGCCCACGGTGAGCGACCAAAGGCGCATTGGCACATCAACACAGTCCCGGTTGGTTGGAGGTTGAGGGGGCGATCCAGGCCGGGACAAACAAGCCACGAGCTCGGAAGGGCAATTGAGCCCCTTAACCCCGCAAATATGTAAAGCACCACACATCCACCACACCACGAGCTGCAGAGTCCCTGCTCCTGCATTTCTACCTCTCAGGTGACATGTTCCTGGCACCGGTTTTGGCCTTCCCCCCTCCGTACTGTGCCTGAGGTGTGCCGTGAGCCCTGCTGGCCAATGGGCTGGTAGATTCGTTCCCAGCAGTGAGTGCGAACCTTTCCCTTTCGAGTGCGAGTGCTTGACCGTCGCAGCTCCTTGCTCAATGCCGAGCCTGCAACCATAAATCATCGTGGATGGGCGACTGTGTAACCAGGTAATGCGTGCGTAGTGTGCATGTCACGGAATCTGCAACCTTGAAAGCTACAGGCTTAAAGGAACTAGGTCCAACGTCATAAATGACCGGGCGTAACCCTGGCATCTGGCAGCTTTCTGCAGGTGGTCATCTATTTCGTCAATATGGAAGTAGGTTTTGACTCTACTGACCACAGGTATGGAAAGCATGTTTGGATGCCGGATGACTCGCGTTGAAACTATGTATTTCCTTCCTGACTAACAGCTGACGGAGAGGAACAGGTCTCAACCTAAGGGGGATGAGAACATTAACCGCATATGAACACGCCCAACTCGTCCGTATAGCTTTTACGGGTTGGCTCGGTAGGTTCGCATACGAACCGATGGCCCTGTGACTGTTGGCGCTATGCAGTGTAATTGTATTTTGTCGCGGCAGTCGTAAGAGGTGCCTCGAGAATCAACAACTCCGTCCATCCGTGAGTATTAGCTGACACACTAGGTCATAACAAGCCAACAGCCCGCTGTGCCTGTCTTCCCCCATAATACGTCATCTACCATAGTCTAGATTATATTACGACGAACCGGGCAACTCCACCATCACCTGCACCAACATCATCCTGTTATCACCGTGCTACCCCTCACTCTCACTCGACAGTCTGTTTAATAACATCCATTTATAACAAACTTGGCTTCCGGCCTCCACCCCCTGAGGGGCCCCGCTGGACGGCTAGAAGAGGCCTTATGATGCCACATCGGGCGAAGCAGCCTGTGGCGTGCGCCCCGATTGCTAATCGATACTACCTCCCCACGCCCCGGAGATGTGCGGGCGCACCCTGCTGCCGATCTTTCCGCATGCCCGGAATTCCCCTTCGATCCATCTGCAGCGCAGGTAATCGGCGATCCGTCCATGCAAGAAATATGTCTCGGCAGTCTCGGTAGCAAAGCCATCTGGATGGCCCTGCTTAAAGACCGCGAGGCCCTTGTTTTCCCGGCCCGGCGGTGGAGTCGTGTGTTCCAGATTGCTTCGATTGCGTTACTTAGTTAGTCTCGCGTCTTTGTAGTCCCCGAGATAATGCCACATCCGTGGGGGGCGCACTCTTCGATATTAGCCAGGTTCGATATATTAGCTACCAGGTAGCTTCCAATGTTGTTGGTGAACTTCATGTTAGAAAGGCTTAGCTCGTTCTCCCTTGTGCTTCACTTCCACGTCCTCCTATTGGAAGCCTTCAAGTGCTTATGCCCTAAACGATGATATAACCATTTTGGGGCCTACTAGCGTTGGCGATCCAGGACCCCGAATGCATTGGACCACATTTTGCCGCTTGCCTCAACTGCCCTCACTCACGTCGGTACTGCCATTTAGAGGCAAAGTGATTCCTCATCATCTAGAAGGAAGAGGAGCCAATGGAGATGGCACGTTCCCGTCGAAACAAGGTGCCTCGTTGGCAACCCGGCTTTCCTGAGAACTACCGACAGGTATCTCAAAGTCGCCAAGTCAACCCGCCCTTCATGAATTCGTGGACAGTGGAGAGTGGTTATGATGACGGGGGAACTGTTGACTGAAAGATCGACACACATACTCTTATCCACACTGTTTTGAAAATGCGAAAGAATGAGCGTGAGGTGTGAGACGACAGGGGTTGTGTTGATTTCACTGTCAACAGCTTGACGGGTAGCTTGCTCATCAGATTCAGCGTGGGAGCACCAGCCAGGCCTCTGTTGTTACGTGGAAGGTTCGCAATCGAACTATGTGTTCATGTGCGCATATATGATATGTGAAGGGTTGGTCAGCTGCAATGATGATGGACTGCATCGCTTGACTACTGACTTCAGGAAGGTACAAGGAGTGAATATCTTTGAGTCCCAAGGGCCACCTAGGAAAATTGACTGCTCTCGGAACGAAGCAAAGACCTTTCTAATATCTTGACCCCCTCGATCTAGGTGGTATAGCTTATTCTATATGAACCTCGTTGCCAACCAGCGGGCTTGGTATGCAGCCGGTTTTGGAGCCTGGAACACGCACAAGTCCATAGCTTGAAGACGATGGGATAGCGCAAGCTGTGAAATGGAAAAAGCATATCTTGCAACTCAAGGGCATGCATACACCACCCCAATCGTCCCCTGACTGCGCAAGCTACTAAGTGAAGGCTCCTCCTACCTGGGGAAAGAAGAGAGAAGGTAAAGGCGTCATCAGTGAAATGATACTAGCCTTCAAATCCATCACTTGCGTGAATGTGGCGGAGAGGGCAATACACACAGGCGGGAAAACAAAGGTATAAGGGAGGGTTGAAAAATGAGAATGAGAGGAAACCCGCCTCTCTTCCACGCAGTTTTTTGTTCACCTCTGCACTGACAAATTCCTACTCCTACTCTAGAAAGCCTCATTATGACGGGAACCTAGAGTCTCATACACATTTGAGCGTTCAACCCTCCTTTCCTCAGCGTTATTATATTTTATCTCCTAAGTAGTGTCCCCTTTTCCCTACCTATATATAGTACCTACTCTACATCGCTTCCCATCTTCTTGCGTGGGAGTCAACCACTAAATTTGGTCCGGGGAGAGAATACTTTAGATGGGAACGTAGCTAGCTGCCTGTATATCCCTTGGTTCTAACCTATAAATCACATTCAGCAGTAAACCCTTATGTCATGATTTGATTGCATAGCTGTATTTGTTTGCTCTATCGAACGATTCCAGCCCAACGGCTTCAAATACACGCCCTACTCCGCGGCACCTTCGGCTCCTGCCCCTGATTGTGTCCGAACCCAGCCCCGGTGAGAATGTCACTGATTCCCCGCCGGCTAGCTTGGATAACTACCTACTTATACTATGTAGGCAATTCGCACAGAAAAGAAGCTTGGCCGCAGCGTGACGGCGTCAAAACAGCCATCTCTTGGCATGGGGTGGAGGGGACATCTAACACTGCCATAGGCATCCCCCACGTCCTTGTGTGAAACTTTAATGCTTCCATTCATCCATCGTTCCCGCAAGCTCGGGAGTCCGGGGTCGGGTTAGATAGATCGATCGAGCTCTGGGAGGGTCCCGACGATACGTGGGATTCGCGAGCGTCAGAAGCTTTTCGCAGGCCCTTCCATAGACATAGCGAACAACAAACACCCTTGACCAATCCACTGACGATGGTACCGACAATGTAGCCTCGCAGTAGTAGCCAAGCACCCCTTAGTAGCCCCTGACTATATACTGCGCATATCGTATTGTACTTAACGCGTGTAGCTAGATAGCGGCCCTGATTTCCTCATTACCCCTTATCCCTCTTCCCCCCTTTCCCCTATTCACTTCTTCACGAGCTTGTACTTGCCACCAGCGAGCTCCAGCTCGCCCTCGGCCATCTTCTCGCCCAGGAACTCCTGCAGCTCCTCGTTGCTCCAGGGGAACCCGTCGGCGATGAGCATCTTCATCATCATGGCGATCTGGCCGAGCGGCATGGCCGGGCCCGAGTTGGTCAGCATGCCCACGACGAACTGCCAGTACACCTGCCGCTTCTCTTTCTCCTTCTCGCTCATGCCGCCGCTACCACCGGCGGCCGCCTTCGCCGACTTCGCACCTCCTCGGCGATTTCCAGGTGCTGCTGCTGCTGCCGGACTGCGCTTATCGGCAGCAGCAGGAGATGCCGTCACCGCACCACCGAAGGGCGATGCCGCCAGGGCCCCACGTCCACCTCCTCCTCCCTCCGCCTCGTCTAAGCGCTCGATAACGACGTAGCCGCCGCCCTCGGTCTTCCTCAGAACTTGCTTGGCCTCCCAGAACTCGAGCGCGGCCGTCAGGAGGTCCTCGTCCATCTCCAGCTTCATCCACAGGTCGTCGAAGGTCCAGGGCGAGGAGGCGTTGGCGTTGTCCTCGCTGAAGCAGTCGATGACGGCGGCCTCGTAGGTGCGCACCTCCTCGACGAGGGTGCGGTCGCCGAGCTCGAGCTCGACGGTGGCCTGGCCGAGGTGGTTTAGCCACTTCATCTTGCGGGTGGGCTTGACGTGCTCGAAGACCGACTCGTACATCTTCTGCATCCGGGCCACGCTCGCGGGCAGGACGAGCCGCTCCTCGCCCATGTCGGGCCAGAACAGCCGCGAGAGGATCCGCGCGTGGATTGTCCACTCCTGCTCGCCGCCGCGCTGCTCGCGCTGCTGCTGACTGAGGGCGCCGCGGTGGATGACGCCGTCCAGCCGCCGCGAGTCCTGGATGTCCCTCATCATGACGTCGCAGGCTTGCAGCGAGGAGTCGCCGAAGCGCTTCTTCAGGAGGTCGAGCACACCGACCTCCTGCTCGAAACTGACCTGCTCGGACAGCAGCCGCTGTCCGATGATGTTCTGGAACTCTTTTATGAACACGTCTGCGGAGCCTAGAGCGCCGATGAGCGTCCCGATGACATCCTCGGACTTGCGCCGCTTGTAGTTGGTGCCGGCATCGATAGGCGGCGGCACCCACGTCAGGTCGTCCCATTCTTCGTCTTGGCGCTCGGTGCGGTATTGGTTCGGGTCGTAGAGCAGATCGACGAGCTCTACCAACTTGTGCTTTCGGGCGTCCGTGTGGACCTCTTTAGGACTAGACAGAAGGCCGGTCACGATGATACGAACCGTGTCTTCCCTAGTACATAGATAGAGCTGTAGAGAGTAGGCAACCCGATCGAGTAGAACTCGCGAGTGATCTAGCTTATGGAAGGTTCTGATCATGGCAATGTACGTCCGGAGGATCTCGAGCGTTGAGCGGCCCGAGTGCAGCAGGCGCTTCTGCAGCGCAGCGGAGAAGGCATCGGTAAGCTGCAGTCGTCTCTGGGGCGTCGTAACTGCAAAGCGTAGGTCTTCAATGCCGCCCTCGCTGTTCGGATAGCTAATAACGATGTCGAACAGCTCTTTGATCCGGAGGGTGGCAAGCCGCCCAATCGCGATCTCCTTCCATTTTTCCACGTCGGTCCAGGAAACCTGGACGCCTCCGAGTCTGGTCGTGACTTCTACTGCCAACCTAGAGTAATGGTTCTCAACCCAGTCCGAGAGCACTCGGATGCAGCGCGGCTGTAGGTTGGGACGGCCTGGAGTCCACGTCTTGGGATTGGGCTCCGTAGTATTGGCCTCCCACACCCCCGCAAAGGATCCTTGTATGTAGGACACCATCATGCCGTCTAGCAGCTCGGCAAACAGGATCTGGAACCTCTCCCCCGCCAATCCGACATCGCAGAGCGAGTCGACAAGCTGCGACAGTTCCTTCCTAGCCCTGTCCACCTCCGAGGCAGGTATCATAGGCATCCCCTCCCGCTGCGATACCGAGCCCACCGCTGCCGCCGAGCCGCCGATGCCCAAGACGACCTTCATCAGCTGGCCCAGGACGGTCCGCAGGGAGCTCATCAGGGAGTCCGACATGGAGTTCCCGACGATGGCGTGCAGGTCCCGCTGGAACTTGCCGAGGGCGCGGTCCGAGTCGTCGGGCCGCATGGCGCGCGCGACGAGCGACAGGCCGAACAGGTACTGGCGCCGTGCCGCCTCTAGCGTCCGGATGCTGCCTAGTAGCACCTGGGTCTGGTCGGCGTGGCCGTCGCAGACGGCCAGCAGCGGCAGCACGTGGCCGACGAAGTGCAGCCGCACCTGCTGCGTGTGCCAGACCAGGATGTCCTCGGTGCGCGCCGCCAGGGGGAGGCGCGCGGCCGGGTCCAGCACGTCGCGCAGGGCGCTGTCGAAGACGCCGCCGCCCCCGTTCCCGCTGTCGTCAGCAGCCCCTTGCTGCTGCTGATGCTGCTGCGAGTAGCTGGGGAGCGAGCCGAACGAGTCCTCGGCCGTGGCCGAGGCCGGCAGGGCGATGCGCGATGTGACCACGTGCCACGATCGGTCAAAGCGGGCTTGCTGATCATTTTCTGGGGAAGTGGCGAGTAGCTGCTGCTGCTGCTGCTGGGAGGAGTGCTGCTGCGGTGAGGCTGACTGGCCGACCGCCCCCCAAGATCTCGGAGTGCGCTGCGGCTGCTGCAGAGCCAAAAGGGGACCCCCAAAAGACTGGCTCTGCTCCACCGTATACCGCCCCGCCGGTGTCGAGTAAGGGGTCGGCTGTGAGATCTCGGTTTGGAAAACCGACTGTATGGCCTTCCGCTTACGTACACCCCAGGCGGTGCCGGTGTTGGCCGCCGTCATCGCCATCGTCCAGGCACCTACCTAGGTAAGTACCTACCTGCGCACCACACCCAACGTAGATGGCGTAGGTAGTCGGGGGTGGCGGGACCTGAGGGACCGGAGATTAGGCTGACCTAATTCTATCGTGTGTAAGTAGTTATTAACCCAGCAGGCATCAGCATTCATGCTTAGGTATGCTATTAATTCTCTTCGTCCCTGATCCCTGAAACGAAACGGAACGGCCGCTGGTCGTCTAGGAATCAATCTGCCTTGCTATTTCGATGCTGGTATTTCTGGAAACGCGTTTGCGTCGTTGTGTTGTGCCGCCGTGACATTTGATTCGTTCTCCAGGTTCAAGCTGTCTGTCAACAATGAATCAATCGGGGCCGAGCAGCATCAACCATCGGGTCCACAGCGCAGGTGCAAGGTGCAGGTGCAGGTGGTAGGCGCACGTCGAAAGTTCGGTCGGCGTCATTGGTTGGGCGGAATGCAGCTTCAGCCTCCAGCTCGGCAACGGCGTGTGGCTTATCCAGCTAAAATAAGGTATTTAGGCGCCTAGCTGTGGCGGCGATGAGGCGCCTGAAACTGGCTAAGAGCGCGTTTGACGCTAGGCGAGTTAAGCGCGTCTAGCGCGCTGAAATCCCCCCTACCTAAACCACCCTGACCACCTACCCAGGTCGGTATGTACTACCTGCGTGCATACCTAGTGATGACTGCCAATACCTAGGTAGATAGGTACATCGACCCCCTATAGCTACCTACATGTATGTACATACCCTCTACTCACACGCCCCCCTTTTCTAGAGTGAAAGCTACGCACCTTCACAGAACATCCAGACTTTGGCCGGTATACGAAAGCTGCATGACCATGTGTTACATGGAGATCGAGAGCAATGACCTTGTGCGGCTGATTGGACCACAGAGTGTGTGCATGGTTTTGACAGATGCACAAAAAAGCACGACTTATAGGTGCCCATACCAAGATATACTACATCTCCAAATTTTATACTTGACTCATATATGAAACGAGCAGCTCCAAAAACGAACAATAATCGATCACAATATCCTTGCCTCTGTTCATATCATATATGTACAGTATGTAGGTATGTACGCAATATTATACAGCTACTAGCTGCTGACCTCCCACCCACGCTGTAATGAACGCTCCCGGTTTAGCGTGGGGATTGGGATTGTACCTGTATAAGAACCCAGGCCTATACTTCGCACGTAGCACGGATTTACGGGCGTAGGTACGTTATGTTATGTACATTACGCCTGCGGCGGCAACCGCGAGCGAATCGCAGTTTTTCCCACCTCTCGGGTCCATCGGGCCCCATCGCTTGCCATGTGGCCTGAAGTCTGTCCGCTCCGCATCGCCAGCGGTGGATGTAGTAAGCGGCCCCGCTCCGCCCTGCCCTGGCAGGCTGACTCAGCCTATATATAACGATCGGACCCGTCACCGCCTGCTCGACGAACCTCCACACGTACATGCATACCGGATAGGGAGTCAGGTAGATTAGCTGGGTGATAGTTGATTACATGTAGGTAAGCTGGCTGGTAGTATTAGGCATATTAATAATAATGGCACAATTTTATTTTCCGATGTGGATTTTGTGCATGATGGAAGCGGTCTGCTCTACCTACATACTGTGACACAGGTTGATCACAGTATGACAAGCCCTTCACGGGACATGGTATGTAGCCATGCAGTGATAACGCCGCTACCCTCGACTGGCCAGCTGCCTACTTACATATAGGGACCAGGAGGGTAGGCAGCCAGGGCAGGGGGGGATGTCGGGATGGACGCAACATGATTTTAGGGCTGACACGCCTGCCTGACTGCCTCCCTGCTTGCCTGCCTGCGTACATACATGCATACGCACATCTGAATACATGATACGTACAGTATGTAGGTATGTAGGTATGTAGGTATGTAGGTAGGCAAGCAGGCATGTAGATGACTTCGAAACTTCGGGCTAATTCGGTAGTTCGGCAAGTTTGATGTCGGAGGCTTCGAAAGCGAAAGCGAAAGCTCAGGCAAGAAGTTCGCTCAACATGGTGGTAAAACATGGCGGTGGTGATACCGCGATCGCTGACTGCTTCCGCGCCACAACCAAGTAAGTGGTTCGTGGTACGATATGAACCTGGTAATCCAACTGGCTGCTGGTCCCCATCCCCCGTCCCCCGCCTTGCCTACCCATGGTCTGGCCATGGTATAGTACATACTAGATCTCTCCGATCGGAGGGGAGCCTTATTACGAAGGGAGCAGACTGGAGTCCCACTCCTCATTTGTAACAGCTAACTAATCCACTGCGTACGCATCTTGCTTGCTGTAAGTTATTGCCTGCAAGCCCGCCGGAGAGAGTGACGGGCTCACTGGGGGCTACGGACAATTCTGGACTCCCATCGTGCGAAGGCCAAGGTAGGTGTGTACAATACCGCGACCTTCGGCCGGAGTTAGAACAGTGGTAGGGGGAATACGACCGACAGTGAGCTAAGCAGCAACCGGCTCAAGGGCAGTTAAGAACACTCGAGACATCTATCTAGGGTAGATGGTCTAGAGTTCCCAACAGTAGTTTGAGGTTGGCGGTTATGATGAAAGCCGCCACAAACAAGCGGCGCAAAACTAATAATAATAATAATAATAATAACGATGATAGTCTTGGCCAAGCAAGCAGCAGATGGTGACTCGTGAGGCTTACGGTTACGTCAACGTTCTGGAAACGAGCGACGGTCCCACACAGCAACTGCCGCCGTAAGAATCGTATGTAGGTGATACCTATGTCTGCCTGAGCCACCGCACTACCCACCGGTCATCATAACCAACACGGGGACTTGGCCCTAGCCAGCTGAACTGTGTGAAACAACAACAACGATCGTTGTCATCGTATAGCTAGGCAGTTACGTCGAAGTCCCACTTGTGACCGGGAATGTCGGTACATAGCTGTGATGTTCTGGCCCGATCTAGGTAGGACGATAGCCGTGCCCTGCGTGCGGCGTAGCAACTGTGACCTGCTTCGTAAGGTCATTCAACGCGATGACCTCACGCAAGCTCTCCAGCCATGGCCTTACCAGGTCATATACCTAGATCACATACAGAGAGCACGCTTGGCATACGTTAGGTAGGGACCAAGGAATGAGGCTCAGCTTCAAATTCCAAGTCAACATGATCATTCTTGTCACGCTGAGCATATGCTTTCATGTTGGCGTTACCAACTGAGTCAGCTATCTCCTCGACTCAGAGCAACCAGGGTTATTTCGCAAATGTATTGAAGACATGACCGTCTCCCCCTATGATCGACGTGCGCCTGTTTAGTTTTGGGGCTGAGGCAATGCTCAAGACTTTGCGCTGTTGCCTTCCATTCCCGATTCGGTCCTCTACTGACCTAATAGCAGAGATTATAACCCGGCTTTCTAGGTTTGGCCTGGATTCTGGGAAGAATGACGAAACCGATGAACAGCATGCCCTGCACACCGAGGCAGATGGCTCATTCGGATGCCACATAGAGGCTATGCTGTACTATCAGGCAAAAGTCGGAAAGACACAAAGCTTATAAGGACTCATAGCCAATCCCTCTTATTGCTCATACGTAGTAGGGGAATACGTGACCGAACAATCTCTCATGCGTATTATCACCTACCTACCATCAATTAGCATATCCCTAATCGTTTGTGTGCACATATATGTGTAGCTGATACATAGCTGATAGGCTGGTAGGGCGGAGAGATTATGGACCCATGTCTGCAGGGATAGGGAATTATTGACTGAGACTCCGGCCGTACTCAGACAGCACCGTTGTGCTGTGTCGGTATATGCATGAAATATCCCCGACTCTTGGAGCAATTCTTACCACCAAAAGTAAGGGTTGTGATATGAATCAGAGCGGTGTACACAGCACTTCAGAGCCAGCCTTCCCACGTGTCTGGCTGTGTTTACCCGCAGCTAAAGTGTAGACTAGGTGGTGGTGGTGATGGTGGCGGTAGTGAGAGCAAAAGTATGATGCATAAGCGACGGGGTTTCAGCCCCCAATCTCACCAGGCTCTGCTCCACTGTCAGCTGGTATGGGGTGTTGTCTTGGCTACATGGTTAGCAATCACGACGAGGTGTGTTCATAATGTGCTTGTCGTTGTGAGCTACTACATAGTTAGTAACTAGATAACCCGTCAACTAGAGCCTGCCGAATTCATATGCATGCCTCAGGAGGTAGGTAAGGTTGCTAATGCTGGCTGGCTGACGACGACGAAGCTGAAACCCTCGAGAATCATCTTGGTGAGTTGGTAGGTAAGGTAGGTGGTGGTGCGTAAAGTCAACAGAAGCTTCGCAATGTGCCCTTGCAGCCCGCCCTGGCCCTGGCCAAGAGAGCTTTCCAAGGCTGGGTGGACACGCTGGGTGCGGCGCGCCGCTTAACCGAGCAACTTACTGTATTGTCACGATTGTACGCAGTACAAGACCGATCCGGCCAACGGCGTCTATCAGCGAGTGCGGTGTCTCCATTTGCTCGTCCACACCTTGGCTCTCTTGGCTCTACATTCCAGTTTCGATCGTTGTACAATAGGTAGTTGTACAATACATACTTACGTACGTACGTACGGATGTGCGTGCTACCACAGGGCACACCAATTCGTACCACTCTCCGCTCCCCACTCTCCATTGGGCTGGTGAAGGGTTGCTACGGGGGTTGCCCACCCGGAAGAGGACCACTGGCCAGCACGATATGCAAAACGACCTGGCCCGTGAACGGCTGAGATAAGCGGAGCAGTTTAGTGTGCGGTATCAGGTACGGGCTGACGGGTAGATTTAATCGGGACCGACAGTCGGGATCTGCAAGGAATAAAGCTCCTAAACCTACGCTGAAGGGGGAAACCGTAAAACCGACGAGGTAGGTAACAGAGCTCCCCGAGACAACCGGAGTCGGCGACGTCCCGGGCTTCGTATCTGGTCCAGGCTTTTATCCATAGTTTCACAGGGGCACTCCATTTCGCCTCATCGGATCACTATGAGATGATAGGGTGAGGCCAGGCTGTGAGGGCACTAGATTGACGGTGACAAGTACGAACGGTAAGCACATAGGTATGTACGGTGCACTGGTTATCGTAATGCCTCTGTATGTCCCCAATCAACCCCAGTAGTAGGACACTTATCCGGACCGTCCCAGCAGAGCCTTCGCAATATACAGTAGTCCTAAGTCCGATGTCTTGCGGAGGTTGAGAACTGCGTCGGCAGTTGTGAGGGAGGGGGCGCGGAGGAGTCTCTCTTTGTGCCGGGTTGAGGCTTCCTACCCGCGCATGGGCTATCATTATGTAGGTCCATTATACAAGCAGGAGTATGCCTTCAAGTGCCATGCTCTTGAACGCGTGATGGCAAGGTAGTCTCCTGTGACCATGGCCTAGTCTATACCAGATTGCCCGTGTTTTCTTCTTCATGAATTTGTCATGTCGTAGTTACATAGCTGCGGGTTGACTGTTTCTCGAAGCCGAGGAGCCGCGAGATCAGTTGGGAGATTTCCCCACCCCAGTCCCTGGAACCATGAGGTTGCGCGGGGGTGATTACGTAGGTAGACTAGTTTCCTGCTGGCTGGGTAATCATCATGTACGTATGGAACTGGGGGAACCTCGACGGTGGTTGGCTAGAATACTTGGGTGCGGTGGGTGTTGCAGCGCACTGTCTTGGCTGATGTGCGTCGAGATATACTCACGCTTACCTACATATGTAGTGGTACGTAAACTACCTCATTCAAGGTATGTCTACCACCGAACCCGTGCACTGCTTGCTGGTACAGTAGCAACGAGTCCTAGATATACTATGTAGAACGCCACTAGCTAGACGTGGACTTTGCGCGTCTGGATATGATCGTCTAACTCCGTGACGGTCGTGACTTGCCTGCAGACAGTCTGTCGGTGCCGAAAACCCTCGGCCCCGGATCATAGAGCTGAGAGGGTCGCAGTTGAGTGAACCCAAGTCGCGGCTATTATTGCGATGTGCTGTTGTTTCCATTGCTGCCGTTGCTGCTACTACCTGCCCGCTGCTATTTCAGGAAAGATGCCAAGCCGCGCCTCGAACCAGGGGTGGCGAGGGCAGGGGGGAGGGGAGAACGGCGACGGAGGGCTGCAAATCAGCCTGGTTTCCGGCCATCTTGAAACAATTGGGGTAGGCTGCAAAATAAGAATCGGGCTGGCTCGTGTGGTCAATCTGAAGCATCTGGCGTCATGTTTTACTAAGCTTAATATATCGTTATGTCGTACTTGAGTTCTTTTCCTTTGGCCAAGGCCTGCGTTGCGGCCGCCGCACATGTGCATAGGTTGCTTTCGCGGCCCATTGATGTCATAGCTTGGATCGCTTGGGGACCGGGTTGACCCTCGTCTGCCAGCCTATTGCTTGCCTGCCTGCCTGCTGGTCCGCTTGCTTGCTTTGCGTGCGTGGGTGTGTGATATGTGAGAGTGGGAGTGGGAGTGGGAGAGTTGATAGCATTGCCTATAGCATTATCTGTATCTGTCCACCTGCTTCGTACATATGCACCAATCAGCCCGATGCTACCTGATTCAATCAGGTAGCATCGGACTTGAAACGAGAGCTTCTGAGGGGTATGCGTCTGCATTCTGCAGGTTCCAAGCACGTTCCAGAGCATCCATAGAATAATCGTCAAGCGTCCAATCACAAGCCACGCGCCGAGGCGAGCAGGGCTGGGCTGGCGGGCTACCATATCCGGCTGAATACTGGTACTGGGGAGAGCCGTCTCGTGGTGTGCTCGCTCATGGTGTGCGAGCCGGGGAGATCAAGCAGGAGAACGTGGGCGGATGGATATGCATGGACGACAAGGAACGGCGTGGCGAATGGTGTGCTCGAATCGAGGACAGTCAGTACCTCTGGTCGTCCGCATGTATACGATGTAACATACACGACATGTGTTTACGAGCATCTTCTGCGGCCTGTGACTGACCGGAGCAGGGTCCAGACAGCCATCAAGTGGCATAATGTTTCCAGACGAGTGAGTATGTGCAGGGGTCTCCTTTCTCATGTGGCCACCAAGAAATGATGTTGTAGCGAAATCCTTCCCGATTTGGAAGTTCAGTGACAAGTTCCCTGCAACCTGCTTATAAGCCAACCCGAGAGACCACGGCGATTAGCCGCCTACTTTATTTCCCTTCCATTAGGTCATCTCAGCTTGAGTATGTCGCACTAGCTTGAGCACAATAATAGCAGACAGATAAGATGTGTTACCAATGAGCTCGGGCTGTAGTTACTGTTAGGCGGAGCAATCAACTTAACGTCCATATGGCGGGAGGGGTGTAAGTTGAAGAGCCAATTTGATGTTATACACCTTGGTAGCTGTTGTTCAACTGAGTCAAATCAAACCAACTTAGCTTCACGATGAAGAGAGATTCATGCGGTATCAATACAATGGAAGAAGTAATCACTTTCTGTGATATCGTTTTGATCGGAATATGGTACATGAAGAAAACGAGGTTTGAATATCTCAAAAGGGGTATAAAAGCTCTAACACGCCGTGGCCTGCCTATATTCTCCAGTTCCATGAATTCCTTATCCCATAGTATCCCATATATACGCCGTAAATCCTTATACCAGCCACCCCAAACGGGAGTGTTAACAGGTTCCCTAAGCCCAATCCCCAGCAACACCAACGCAGTTTTTTAGTCCCCTTGCATCTACTCATCATCCACCCAGTCAAAAAGTCGTAGGAATTCGTGTACATAGTGATATATCGGTAACGTTATGACGAGACCGAAGATTGCCGTCGTTGCTTGCACTTGTCATGCAGCATATGTCCGTTACGAGCCTGTCGGTACTATTAGCATAAGAGACCTATAAATTCAAGCCGGGTAGACTGATACGTACAGTAGTTCTCGTGAATTCCGCGCCGCAGTTGGGGCAGGACGCCTTGGCCGCCTGGCCTGACTTCTCCCTCTGGTGTCGCAAGAGGTTGCTGAAAGTAGAGAATTGGCGTCCGTTGCATCCGTGTTCCCAGCATTGCGGCTTCGGCCGGGTTTGGACAACACGGACGTGGTTCGCTTCGTGCGGTACACCGTGGCCCGGAGGCAGAACTTGCGAGACTTGGTACATCATCCCGGGATCCGTTATGGACGAAGATCGACTTCTATAGCATTTTTTGTTAGTCGTCGTCTTTTGCGAAGATATCTGAGAATTGGATTCATACCCATAATGTGGCGAGAGCCCAGAGGCTGAAGGAGGGGGTGTGAATCCAGGAGAGTAGTGCATTCCCATGTAATCATTGGACGGACTGCAGTCAGGATTGTTAGCACGATGGAAAAAATGGTATCTTTGGACTCGGCGATGACCTACAGTGGTGAGAAATGGGTCGGATAAAGGGGAGACGGTCCATGGTCGGAAAGAGGCGGGGATGTCGAGTATGCCGGGATATACTGCTGGCTACCAACGCTTGTGACCGGCTCTGCAAGCAGGTTTATTTGCGAAGGCGCTGTCGTGTAGATGGGCATCGCATGTGCCGTAGAGAACTCGGACATCGTGACGGGCGGCGACGGAGATGAAGCAGGGTAGTTGTTGCTCATAGCGCGGCGGGCGCGCATCGACGACTTCGAATCCCTCCGGGAGTGGTCCTGCTGCCTCTTGAGTTCCCGCTGGTCTGGCGTGAATGCCCCACGCGGTGGGCTAGACGTGACAGATCTGGAGGCGATCGGAGGTGTCATGCTGGCGTCCGAAGCAGCCCCCATAGAAGCCAAGTCATGACCTAACATTTCCGCTCCAGATTCGAGGACTATGATAGTTAGTACACGACCCCTCTATTGAAATTTGGTAGGCAGTTTACGCACCAGGCCAACTGTACGAGGAGCGAGGAACACCCATCTCTAACCGCGGGTCATATGGTAACGCTACGGCACTGAGCCTGAAGTCAGCTTTTGAACATTAAATACTGCTGTTTACTGGAGATCCACCTACCTCATGGTTGGTTCTGCTGAGGGTAAGGGGTAGTCCCGATGAGAATCTTGAACTGAAGAGACACGCAATTCTGGGGCGTCTTGAGTCTGGCTTCGATATTCCTCCCACTGCGAACTTGTTGTACTTGGTAGCTGGCCTCTATAAGGGTATGTAGCTGGCGATGGTATTGAAGCACTTGGTGGAGCCGAGCTCGTGTAAGTCGATGTGTATGCTCCTTGGGAGAAATCTTCCCGATATTGGTTGATATATAAACCACTGTTCGAATCGGCCACGCCTGAAATATCTGAATATCCCGTCGTTGTTGGGATAGTATTATCTGCGGTTGATCTAGGCGGGAGTGAGCGGAAGTCTTCACTAGACCGACTCGGCCCGGTAAAATCCATAATGAAAGAAAACTAAACAAGACGAAAAGCAACTCTTGCAACAAGGCCACACATACACTTGGAGCCAGTGAGTGGTATCGGTCTATGTCGATTTGTTCGATCGGTGGCTTCGGAGGTTGAGGTGATGAGAACAGGAGAGCCTTGGGCGACTTGTGAGTATATAGCTGAGTGGAAGTTGTTGCTGATATATGATGGACTGTAGACAGGTTGAAGGGTGTTGTACAGATTTAGATTGAGATCTCTGACACTTAAGAAGTTCTCAGCCTCAACGATGCCCATGACCAGACAGGAGGATACTGATGTGTTTATAAATTCATCGAGGGGCTGTACGCATGTGGATCAGACCAGTTCAACGGTCCCGACCCAGTCTACTGTGTATTGGGTACCACGACGACGAGGAGGACAGGCCTCGCAAAGCCCCCAGACCTCGGAGTACGGAGTACTGAGTACTGAGCGTGAGGCACATGGTCCCATGTACAGAAGCCATGATGAGCACGATGGGTCAAGACCTACCCTACCTAGAGTGGGGTGAGATCAAAAGTATCCTTGAGCCACCTGCCTGTGGGTACTACCAGGTAGTTCCTCAGTCTAATGAGCGGAACAGGTTTAGACGGGAGACAAGGAGTGCGGCACAGAGGTATCCATCCATAGGTATCCATTCTGCCATTGTACGTACACACAACCGGGGGGAGGCGGCAGGGGGTGTAGATGGAAATTGGATACAGCAGGCTCCAGCTGCTGGGAGGCATGTACTGTACAATACATTCTAACGGCCGCACCAGTAGGCCCAGCGAATGCTTGATCCTCCTTCGGTTCGACCTGGACTAGGTACGATCTGGACGGCCCAGGACATACAGTAGTGACCGACAGACTGGCTTTTGAATCCCAGGGCTTCTTGACTTGACAGGGTAGAGAGAAAAAAAAGAACAAAACCGGCCAGCCAAGGAGTGTCCCCAGCGCCTCATGCGTCTGTCCGCACAATGGGGACATCATAGGCGCCAACGGCGTGTATAATCCATATCGGCCGAGTCTCTTCTATCCATACTTACACAGTAGACTGATTACTGTATATGGGGGGTTTGATACAGAGGTGGCTTGCCTACTGCTTCAAGTCGGTTTGACTTCGAGATATGAGATACAGCAACAAGTTTGTAGTGAAGCTATCTATGACTAGCTTGCCTTGCACTCGCAAGCGAGCTACGTGAGATGAACCCAATTGAGCCTTCACCGAATACCGCGTGGTAGGGGAACAGTGAACCTGTCTTAGCCGACCTTGATAGGCGGAATTCGGAGCTCGGGTCGAAGAAAGACAGCACATTACACCCCGAGAAAGGCGGCAGGTCAATGATTTGGCACACTACCTTGGACTAAAGCTTACATGAAGCCAGATACATATGTGGATGAGAGAAGCAATGAAAACAATATTAGCGTGCTTGTCTCTAGCCGGAAAGAGAAGAGAGAGGGAGACAGGGAGACAGGGAGACAGAGAGACAGAGAGACAGAGAGCGGTGCGCGGTGCGCGGTGTGCGTGGTAACGGAAGAACGAGAATGAAAGATGGAAAAGCCAGACAACGTGTAGCACTATCCCATTCCAGTGTCTGTTGTTTGGGTTTCGGCATGGGAAAAGAAAGCGGTAGAGCCAGATATCATGACTGCAGAACTTCCTACCCAATCAGCCAATGCAGGTCGACTGCACGGGGTGGGTCGCACTGAGATGAAATTGTACAGAATTATACAACTCGTAGGATTCGATGCTCGACCAAATTCACCTTAACTACGTGTCTTAATGCTAGAAACCCTACCGAAATGTCAGAGTGTCAGGTCAGAATACACGCATACGTACAGTACAGTACAATACAAGAAACTAAGAAACTCGGGACTAGAGCGGTTGTAGAAATGGGAGAATCAAACCGATGGCGAGATCACGTTGACGTCCACAGTAAGGGTCGCACAGACCGACAAACACCCGCAAGCGCTGGCGTCTATAATTCTGGTTACTTGTCGGCCTGTACGGTTATAGCGACCCTCCGTCCTCGTGGCGTGAGGGGGAGAATTGGACAGCCGGCCACTTAACGCGGCACAGCAGGTACATATACTCCACAATACATATGCCTGTATGCACACTAAAACGAAAACGCCCACTTACCTACCAGGGCATACGCCGCACATACGACGGACATGTATGTGTGTATGTGTGTATGTGTGCATGTGTGCCGATATAATAGGTATTGAGGATGGCTACATTAACTCTCCACTACCCAGCAGGGAACTGAAATGATCTCTTAACAATCTGATAACATGCCACTTCCACACTGCCCGTAATGGATGACAATGGTGTTTCATGTGTCTTAATGACGCTTGTTGATTTTATCCCATTTTTAGGTCTGTAGTAATTTAGATAAGCAATGCCAGCGCGGGCGTGCCGCTGCTACCTATAACAAGCAAGCAGAGCTAGCTCCCTAGCTTGGAACCTTGGAAGTAAGCGCCTTATACAAAACATACATGCACATACATGTATGAACAGCGAGCAGTGTTGGGGGACGTACGGATACTGCGATACTGCACACTCAAAGCCCCCAATCTTAGGTATGATATGGGTTGCTTAGGTGTCTGGCTGTCCTGGCTGTCCTGGCTGTATGTAGATGCATGCATAACTTAGGTACATACGTCTGAATGTATCCGGTTATGTGGCACAGCCCGGCCAGGCGGCCCCATTTCTTAGAGCTGAGTCTCCTCTCAGCCAGCTGCTAGGGCGTAACGGTACAATTATGCGGCCCCAGCTGAGAGCTCGAGGCTAATGAACTAGCGAGATGAAGCGAAGAAAAGAGAAGTGGAGACCAACTAACTCTTCTTAGCTTGGTAAGGCTGGCTAATTCTGCGGGACGCAAAAGAGCCTAACCGCAAGCGATGCTAGATCTGTTAATTGGAGACTAGTTTCAACCGGCCACCGTCTTATTGGTACCCCCCATTAACCTTTCTCTCCACAGATCTGAAACTCAAAGTCGGCACCGCCTCACCTCACACCCTACAGAAGTACCGTAGTACATACACCAATCGGCCAACCGATCCACGTTGCTATTTCCAAATGCTATCGCCATTATCTATTTTTATATCGTCTCCATCGACTTAACTGTGCACGGTGATGAAAGCGAACGAGGTTGTGTATGTACGTCTTTGACATCTATAGAAACTATCAACCATTGCTCCCTTGGCTCCCAAGGTCCAAGTCGCCAGAAGCTCGGTAGGGTCCGCTTTCTGCCGACCTGAGAGCAATCTCCTAGCCAACAAGGCGATAGGTAGATCTCCAGGCCTGGTCGACAAGCATCTCTCAATAGCTTCAATTTGATCAGTAGCGATACGAAAATTGTTCCCCCGGGGCGCTCTGTTAGAGCACAAGTTATACTCAACCTAGTCTACTTACTACTGTAGTAGATGTGCCAGAAATAGTTCAAGTGAAAGAGTGCTAATAATGAGGTATGTCTAGTTTTAGCTCTGATTATCAAGAACTCATAACATCATTTCCTTTGGTCAGGGTCCAAGAGCTTAAGCAGATAGAAGCAGGCTCGGTAACAAGAGGCACATAACCAACATTGTACGTGCTCCCCCATGGCTGTGACGTATGAATCGATCTTCCAGAGCAATGCCGACACCTGCCTATATCGTGCAAAGGGATAGAGAAACTCGGTAAGCACAACCTAGTCGGTATGAAAGTTCACCATGAGGCATTATGCCAACTTCGAAAAGCACGATAGACTATCCCCTGATCCATGAAACAAGACCCCCACCCAATTTGCATTTTATATCTGCCAGCAAATGGAAAGAATGCGGCTTATAGTGGTTGGGTTGAGAATAGAACAAGGCTTGTATAACCTTTCATCGATTGGCGCGTCATGTTAACCAACAGACCCTAAAACATCCATCTCAGGGAACTAAACTCAATCTATCTAATGATCTCGACTAAGAGCAGCCGTCAGCGGCTCATGCGCGAAGCGTTTGGGTAGACAACCAACCTATTGTTATTGTTATCAAGACGATTACCTCAGATGGCTTCTAGAAGATCGCGCACCCATAACCAGCGGCACCAACATCACTTAAGTGTGGAGAACCACGTGCGGGATGTTAGCCACGATACGCATCCTTCAGCAGGCAGGTAGGTTATCCTGTAACTACGGGATCGAACACCCTTTCGATGGAATATGCCAAGCATGATCTCAAGCGCCCCCAATCTAGGTGGTTACCAACGTTTCGCTTAGAGAAACCACCGTGTGATCCCGGCGGCACCACCATCTGCAAGGCATAATCCGGAGAAACGACGCCGGCATGGCAAGTCTAACACGGAACAGCCAACGTCCCTGAGCTACTTTCGGCTCCTACACTGTCTAGCTATATGCCATATTGCCGCATCGTTCAACGACAAATGTGTGATATGATATTCGGTATATTAATAAGATTCATTAAATCATCAGTTATCACTTCGCGAAAAGGAGGCCCACGGGTTTGACGACAGAACGTATTCCCGGTAAGTACATCATTGTTTTCACTGGCTCATATTATTACTTGGAGTAATAATAAAAGATAAGACTATATGAGTGACATCTAAAGATACTTTTTTGGCTCTAGAAATAATGTCAATCCTTGCATTGACGAACAGGTATAGCGCGACAACCAATATAGCAGCGACTATATTCGCAACTATATCGGCATGCTCCTGTAGCTCAACGGTGCGGTTACCGCCCCATCCTCCGGGAAGGAAGAAAAGAGTGGTGACGGCTTTATTAGTGTATTTCATAGTCTTCAGGGGATGTGTGGGCCGTACCTTCAATGTCGTCCCATACAGCTGGAGATACTAATTAGTCCCAGTCACATGGATAGTCACATGGATTTGGACAGTATAATTCGCCCCGCACTGTAATGGTATGCACTTTGCTACATTGACTGCAACAGGGGATCTTTATCGACTAACCGAGCTGAGCCTGAGCTGAGTTTGAGCTTGAGCTGATTCTGAGCTGAGTGCTTATCCTTTAATACCGTCATTTCTGATAACCGGTTCTCTCCAGGTCGGAAGCGTGAGCTATAACAATCACATTCTTTCGCATAATCAATAGCGTACCTATTGAATACAACAACTTCGAAACTAGCAACCGACTTTACTACATCAAGAGAAGTTCTGAGTGACCTAGATGATTGTTTTGGTCCAAGACTTCATTCTGTGCCGCAAGAGTGATTTGGTAAGGTGGAACTACTAGAAAACACTACATGATGTACAGACCTAACTAAACATGTGATAAGGTGGAGGTCAGCAAATAGGGTATAGCGTGCTACTTCGCTTCGTATGTAAAGACTTAACACATGACAACTATAGTAACAACTATAGTAATAAGCGATCCTGGGCTGGGCTCCCGAGCTGTCTGCAAGGCACGCAGTCTAGCAAGTAAGTCTAACATACATAGTAGTATTTTCTTATGGACTTATCATAAGGTAACTACGGTTTGGTATCCCCAAGTGTATTACAAGGCGATTGAATGGTCCATTGTGACCATACTACAGCATAGCACCTTATAGCACCTTATAGCACCTTATAGCTCAATGTACCTGGCAATAGCTCAGCCGTTAGGTACCTGAAACTTGCGATATCTAGTGGAGCTTATTATACCTATCGATTGGGTTGCAGTCGCAGAATCTTTCCACATTAGGATGCCCAGGCCTATTTATCCCTTCACAACGTGCAAAATATGCAGTGTTCACCGGAGGCAAGATAACATGCCATTGTGTACAAGACTTTCAGGACTTCGTTGGGTTCAAGGCGTTGCCTAGATTTCCAAAAGACAATATACTAACTAGTACGTAGTCTGTATGGACATAATTCGGCTAGCACTATGTAAGTACTAGTATAAATAACTGTGGATGATCGACTATAGATTCCCCGTCATCTCCACCTTGTCCCGATTGCTTTTCATGATAGTGAACCCCAAGCAGCCAAGCAAGCCCGCCCACCCTGCTACCAAGCGAGACTTGGTGAACAAGGTGAGTTGCATATACTGCATGGTAATACCCAGTAAATCCTCCAGCCCTACCGATAACTTGGCTGAAAACGGCAGGTGGACCAGGTCGGCATGCACAGCTATTGCCGCCTCGAAAAACGTTTTACAAGTCAATACATGTACATAGGCACTTTGCATCAAACTCCTCAGTGTTCGGCGGAGTCGAGACAATTTCGAAGAACGATAAAGGGCAATATTATCAACATTCACAAATGCGTACTGCATGGTATGTGCATAGGGCTTGATAGGTAAATAGTCAGGTTGCCGGACCTGGTACATACGTAAGTATCTCTCAACTTATATACAGACCTACATACGTAAGCATACAATAAGAGCATATGAGGGGAAACACTCACTGCATACCTGAATACCCGGGTACTATAAGTACCCCTATCCCCCTATCCAAACGGCGACTCTTATCAGTGGTCCATTAAACGCCCTCGGACGCCATCGAGGGCGGCAGGGCGTCAGGGCGCCGGGGTGCCTGGATAGGTGCCTGGGTGTCTGGCAGCTGGCTGGGTCAACCCCCCGCTCCCGTCGCTGTGTTCACGCCCCCCTTCTCTCTCGCGACTCCGCAAGAGAAAATGATATGCACACCGCCTCCAACACCCAGACACGCCGCCCACCCACCACTATTATCGCCCTTCCAGCGCTCTGTAGGCCGCCTCGATAACCCCGAGCTTCCCTTTTCTCCATGTTGAAATGGCGGCGACAAGGCTCTTCTTCTAGCGGACGGCAATTTGTCTCTCATTGATTGATTGCATCGCAGATGGGTGGTGGCATGTCGGCACCTTCGCTAGACGATAGGCAGGAGAGCTGCTCTGCTCCCCCTCTCTCTCCGCTCTCTCGCTCTCTCACTGCTACATGCCTACAGTGTGAATGCGTGAAGCAAGCCCTGGTAGCCAGAATGCTGTGCCGCTATCACTCCGCTCTGCGGAGGATACTCGCTCAACCGAAATCTAGGTAAGTCCAATTCACGATGTCATGCCTCCAACTTACGACGACGATGGTCTGGGGGCACGGGTGGTAGTCGTGGTAGACTGTAGTACATATTGCAGCAGTGGTGATCGTAGTCTTCACCCATGATCGACTAGTTTTCGACTAGGCATTTTCCTTCCGAAGGCCCCTTCTCGCTACCGCCGCATAGGCACTGATAGGTGGCATGCCCATCCGTATCGACCCCGACTTTATTGCTCCCAGCCATATCTTCAATTTTCATACACTGATGAGCGGATCCTATGATCAGGTGCATCTCTTTTGCAAGGCCAAGGTTCTGATTAGAGGGTCCCCCCGCGTTTGGCTTTGGACACCCAGGCACCGCACCCAGGCACCTTGAGGCTTGAGCTGCTGCTTTCAGCCTAAAATAGCTATCCGATCTATACCTCTTCATGCTAGGAACTTCCTGCGGCGGCGGCGACCCTCTTTCCAAGCCCAGGCTAACCTTGTACAAGCTCGATTTGCTGCAAGGCACTTTTTCCACCTTTCACTCTCCACTCTTTTCTGCGAGGCGCATGAGCTGATTTCTTCGCCTTATCCGCGCTTCAAGGGGGCAAGCGCACACATAGACAGACAGACGCACACGCACACACACACACACACACACACACACACACACACACACACACACACACATAGTCAACGACTCGTGTAGCTGGCGATGCACCGCAATGTCGTCATGAGCTCACCGGGGCAGGGCAGGGCAATATGACAAGCGCTCTGCCGCTCAACCCTTGTGAAGTACGGCTTCTCCGCATCTACTTGTCTATCGAGTAGCTCAAACCATGGCTCTCTACCCGTTACCGCTGGTTTGGTTACTAAACATAGGTCTCCCCAAGCCCTGACCCATCAGGAGTCCCACGGATCGTTGGCCATTGCTGGTATCTAAGACGGGCAGGGCGGGGCAAGCAAGAAGCGAAATTCACTAGCAAACGACGGGAATACTCGGTAATTCAACATTACAGTTACGAAGCTAACTGAGTGCTTCAGATAGGTAATGCGTAGAATTACAATCATCAAGAGTCAACAGCGGGCCAGGGACGACCCCAGAGTGTTATCCCGGCCCTGCCTACATTGACATCACGGAGTCAAGGTACGCACGGCTCCTACGGGGGGTCTGCTGATCTGCTACCCGTTGCAATGGTCGAAAAGCTTGGCCGACGCGCGCACGTTTTTCCCACGCGTTAAACTATGCCAGGCAACGCATGCGACGACACCAATAGGTAGCCAGGTAGCATACCTTATTGCTCCTAAATGCTGCAATGACCAAAGAGTCCACTCCATCCAGGTGTAATACAGCGCCTCCGATGCGCTTTTCTCGGGTCCTCGGGGCACCAGCAACACGCCAACCAGGGTGTGGTGTGAACCCCCACAGGACTTCTGCCACGCTCGTTGTGACCAGAACACACGTCTCATCACAACGCATACATACATGCTCTGCATACATGTTAAGTTAAGAAGAAGCTATCACTATGGGGTGCTCGGTCAGGACCATAGAGTTGGCTTGTTCCCTTTCTACGCTTCATCCGCATCAAGACCAAACCTTCTGTAGTCTGGAGCTTAGCTGCTTCGATCAACATCTTGCCAGGTCGGCCGCTTGTTGCTATTTTTGTCGAGGGGGACTTTCTATGAAGGTAAGTCATGCGCTGAACCCCATCAAGGGTTAGTCAACTAGACCTTCAATAAATCACTAGTCCAGCAGATGGTCCAGGCGGGAATAAATACCTACGGCCGCAAGAATCTTCCCCATGTAGGTAGAGTCATCATGATCACCAGTCACCATATGCCGATCTCTAGTGAATAGGGAGATCATCTCGATAGTAAAGCTCATGTCCAGCCTATTTCCTCTCTTCTCTGCACTAACAAACGTACCATGTCCGGGTGGGACTATACTTCTTGCTGTAATAAGCAGAAGCGCTATTTAAGCTAGAACAGCTAGTAGCTCACTACGTACGGGAGTAAAGGACCTAAACGTAGCTCATAGACCAACAGGTCGATCACTGCGGATCGTCGTCGCTCGTCGACGAGTAAGGCTTTAGCAGGCCGCTCAGCTACACGACCTACTAAAAATAGCTTGCCTAGTTGGCCTCAGCTTTAGTACCTACGGCATGGATCGGTGTGAGTTGCGGTACCGCAGCTTGGGAACCGACTTCTCCATGATATTAAAGAGGAGCTGCTGTCTGAATGCCGTGCCGGCGCGCACTTTAGCCACGCGGAGATGCTGTATTAGCCTCAACTTTCGAAGGAATTGCGGCTCCTTAGGGGGAGGGGAGGGGATGGAGGGAGGGTTCGTTCCCCTGCCGCGGGAAGGAAGGGTCCTAATGACTGCCAAACCCCGTGGGAGCCAGGAACCCGACGACGGTCCGCGTTTAGGTAGCGAACTACACAAGACCCGGGCGTCAGGGAAAGGGCTTTTTTGCGGCAGCTCGCTCCACCGAGCAAACTTTATATTTATATGCCATGGTGCTAGTTAACTAAGCCATCAACCTTTCCGTTCTGCGGCGGCGGCGGCGGCGGCGCGCAGTGTTGAAATCCTTCCTGCCAACCCCCAAAGCTGATGTCCCCCCACGCTACCGTCTTATGCCTCTATAAAACTCGTGTACTTGGCACGACCCCCCTGTCTGTAGATCCCCCGGACGGCCCAGACGGGGGAGGCTTTTTGTTTATTTGGCGGCTGGCTTATGTAGTCACTGTGATGACGTCTCTCGATTGCGTTCGATCTCTAATAACCAACTCTTTCCCGCTTCCCTGCCAGTGACCAGCTGTCCTCTCTGTGAGATCGACAAATTAGGTACCTTGAAGCCAAGCATAGAAATTCATAGGGATAGGACAGTAGTGCTTCGTAGACCAGGTAGAATCCCGCATTGTCTGCTTCACCGGCTCTTGGGAACCCAATCTACAAACCCTACCAGCGCAGCTACGCCACATCCTACAAGATCGGACTAACCGTATACATATACATACATAGTTACTTCTCTCTCTGGGCACCTATCATGTGCGCTATTTTTTCTTGGGGTTAATTAAAATCACTCGCTATTCTATTCGCGGTACCGAAGCAACAAAATAAAAAAAGACGAAGCTATAGTTATTGCCGCGCCCCCCTGAGCAAGCTTTGCCTGGTTATGCTAGCGAGGCCAAGACTACATGATGAAGGGTCGCTGGTATTTCTTGTTCATCAAGTTGATCTCGTTCACCGCCGGGAAGGGGGGGTTGGCAGGGCGAGACGACCTTTTCGTCGGGAGGCAGTGGGCTCTGAAAGTTTGCCGTAAAAGCGAATCAGCTTGCACACTTTATCTACCTGATCGTCAGAAGGAAAAAGATGACACCGATGTTGGATCACGATCATCTCGACGGTGGAGATTAGACCAAACCCCAGGTTCTGGGTTCCGTTGCTGCGCTGTCAAGCTGGAGAAGATAGCTTTGCTCGGCAAGCCCCAACCTGCTGCTGGCTGGCTAACTGGTCGGAATTCGGCAGGGAGTTCTTTTTTTTTTTTTTTTTTTTTTTTCGTGTTTCGTGGCGTGAGAAGGAGCTGGGGCCAGACACCGAGCTGGTGCTGCGATAAATTTAGACTCTCGTAATGACAACTACAGAGCATCTAGGTAACCTTCGACATCTGGATATCGTAACTATCTAGGTTGGGAGAAGATGGTGGTTAGGAGCACCATCTCTCTCAGAAAAACCTGCGTACGTACGTGGCGTGGGAAGACGAGCGAGCGTCTGTCACCCTCTCGCCTCCTTTTCGTCTCATGTTTGTCGTTGGGTGTATGTTCCTGTCTGATACCCACCATGCATATACTCCGTCCAGCCTGTCTGCTCCAGCAACGCACAGGTGTGGCAGTTGGCATGCTGCAGTAAAGGCCCGACTGGGGCCCTGCTGTTGGCTGAGAGGGCGTCGGAATCAGCCTGCATCTGCGGGTAGCTCCGCACTCATCGCGGTCTAGAAAAGCCCTGGGTTTGAGAGATGGTATAGCCCTCCTTTTCTGAATATGCGGAGTATATCATAGCTACCAAACAGTCATATACGGGGCTACATGTATCATCTACTGGTCTCGTTTCAGACTCAACGATGGCATCGAAGGCGAATTATTCGTGACAATACCACCTGAAGCCTTCAGCATTTTTTATCCCGTTGACTCGTACTCACCATCTTTGGAGGAAGGGGACTTCTACAGCATGCGCCCCTGAACAACTAATATGTTCGTGACATCGAAACGTTGCTTAGACCTATACTATCACCATTACCTCTATATCGGTTTTCAGAAGCTTGCTTCTACCTATGTGACGGAGCTTGAAAATCACGTGTAGAAACGGCTGGGGTGTATTTGCATACACGTTTTCCCTTACGAGTAGTAAGGAGTGGTGTATATAATATCTACCTAATCCGATACGTGACTTCGAAGATCGTATCTTCCTCCTCTAGAGGGAGACTGACCCTGTGACATTCTGAGGTAGCTTCGGCTTCTTGACTAGCACCGAGAGTTATATGGATGTATCTCAAGGACGTTCGGTTCATGAACCCCATAGTCGTCGACATCCCCATGGGAACCACACTGTAAACGCCATGATACCCCAAGACAGGCCTCTTACAACACCATCTGCCTGCTCAAGGTATGTGGGTATGTATTGAACTTGCAAGAGGACCGTGACAGAGTCGTGTCATTGCTACATGAATACTGCGTATCCAAATGTTTAGGGCTTGAGTATCTTCACGTTGGGGGTGGGGGGTTAGCCAGCCATATGTAAAGTCTGGTGGTCTATTGGATGGTAGAGACGTTCGAAGTAGCCACGGGAATCGAGCCGGAAGCTCCAGCGAATAGCCTTCTACGGACCGCCGATTTTCTCCTGGCACCACCCCCCCCTCTCCATGTGATAGTGAGGGTAAGTTTTAAGGGGGTAACATATGGGAGATAGGAGAAGAAACAGGCGATAGGATAGGCTGGGCCGGAATGGGGAAGGAGAGCCTCTCCATGCATGTGATATGTTGCCTATATCTAAAAATGTCTATCCACCCACCCGTTCCATTTTACCTTCCGCGGTCCTGATACATACGATGCTCCCACGTCTCCCAGCTATGCAGAGCCCCTATTGGCTCCGCTACGATACGGAGGCACGCTTGAGAGTCTGCACATGTCTGTCTGCTTGCTTGCCTATATGCCTGTCTTCCTCCCTGCTTGTTCTAGATGGCAGTAGTTCGAAGAGGTGCGATGCTCCCACATACCTACCTCTTTATCCGCGGTAGACGCCGCTGGTGGTGTGATTGGTTGGCTGCATGTTTTCTTTTGGAGCGTGGGTCTAACCCAGCCGAAAGAAAAAGGGGGGTGGTGCATGGTTGCTTGTCCATCGTCACCACCACATCCGATCCCTTTTGACATGGGGTGGGCAGGTGAGTGGTATATGACTGAGTAGTCACCATAGCCGTCGCAACTACATATGCTGAGGGTACCGGGCTCTGTATGCCCCTACAAGAGAAATCAGGTAGCCAGGTAGGTAAAGTACCTGGTGACATCTTTCCTCAGTGACACAACCTGACCACTGTATTCCACGCCGTGGCTTTAGCGAAGAAGATACTGATCAGGATTGGTAGCAGTACCAGTATAAGTAGTCGTCCTACTATATGGGGGTGGTGTGGGGGGTGGCTAGCATCGCCTGCTGCTGTTGCCGTTTCCGCTGTGAACACGCCACTGCTACCGAATTGGGGTCCCAGACAGAGTAGACAATGTTTCGGGTTGCTGTGAGCTTACTTGCCAGCTCAGATATGAGGCAGTGAAGCTGAGCAAGACGGCAGGCAGGCCTGACGAGTCTGGCATGTGGCGCGCGCCCACCCACGTGGCAAGGCGTTCTATAGGTAGACTATAGATAGGTATAACAGGCACACCACTCCACGACCACTTGCGTCGTGTGGCGCGAAAGAAAAGCCCATGGCATCGCCGTTCTTTCGTGGGTCAGCCAAGTCAGACCGACTTGGTGCTCAAACACCAAGCCACAATAACCCCCAAACCCAGCTCAGCTCCGGAGCCGATGAGTCGGCAACCCGGGACCGGGCGGGGACCACGCGGGCACCGGGCCCGAGTGTACTGTACTACCTACTCATCATCAGTATTACCCCCTTGCCTCCGTTTCAGTGTGATGATAGGGGGGTGGTTCGTGTGGCGCGCGGCCAGTCTGGGTTGTATTAATCAAGTGAATACGTTATTATGTCAGAAAGAGACTTAATAGTAAATAGATGGCCCACGAAATCGGTCGCGAGCGCAAGGTAAGGTAAGGTAAGGTAAGGTAGGTATCACTACTTCTCGCTACCTATGTATTATGTCCGTACATGGCGTGCCTGCAGCAGCAAGCCGGGCAGTGCTGCTGCTGCTGATGCATGCATGATCTTTAGACGCGATGCACATGGTCGATCCGGAGCGGGGCATGTAACGCTGTGTGTGTGTGTGTGTGTGTGTGCGTGCGTGTGCGTGTGTGTGTGTTACCCAACTACATATTTACTCAACTACTGTACTTGAGAAGTTGAGGTGGTACGCGATGACCTCTTGGGGACACAAGCAAACGTCAACCTCCAGGCCTACAATGTAGGGGGCTCCGAGGCGGTTGTCAACCATTAGCAGCCTTCCCTCCTCCCCCAACTTATATCTGCTATTGATAGAAATTCTGAAACGCCTGGTGGCTTGAAGTTGCAGCAACCCTGGTGCCTGGGTCGGGAAGATCCACCCTCCTCCCTGGTGGGCAGAAAGCTGTATTTTTATTTTTATTTTTATTTTATTCATATTTTATTCCATTTCATTTCATGATTCGTCTTTTACTTATGTTTGTTTCTCGACAGGCCAGGTTGCACATAATAAATAGCACGAGAGAAAAACGTCAGCGTCAACACGGAGTACAGTAAGCCATCAGCGCGAAACGTCGTTATGATGTGATCCCCCCTCCCCTCCCCCTTTCGCCCCTCCCCGCCACGACTTCATTCGCTGCACGGCGGCGCGCAAGACAGGTAGTTGGTAGCAAGGCTGCGTTCTCCCGCAGCCTAGGCTGAACAGTTAATTTATTGATTTCTCCCGTTGTTGCCGCCGCGGGTTTGGCTGAGGCTCAACCTTGTCAGACCACGATCTCGGACAGGGCAGTCCGCCGGCGATGTCTCAGCGAGATCGGGTTTACCATCTACCCGCCTATGCTGGCAGAGAGCATAAGGATACCCCCCGTACCTGTGAGGCCTGTTGGGTGTTTACCATTGGTTCATGTACGAGGTCAGGCTATAGCTGGGTAACCAGACCTCTCCTGAATGCCATCATCCGTACACAACGAATTACAGGCCGCTTGGCTATTGTACGATCGATCTGCTACGGCATTCGTGGGGTGATGTATAGGCATGCGTCACAGTATAGTCTACCATGTTGCGAGGCGTGCCATGTCTAGATATACGAAACAATCCATCCAAGCTGTAGTTCGCTAAGGTTCTTGCACGAGCCAGGTTACTCATATTGTCATATGGCGTGCCCGATATAAACCTGAGACGACGATCTATACACACCGAATTTATATTCTATAGTCCTATGTGGGATAGCAATGCACCATCCCTGCTATATAGTCTCCTTGTGCGGGCAATGGCATAGAGAAGGATTGCTTGAAACAGCGAGAATTGATCGAACCATCGATCGAGTTCCAGTTTCGTATAAGAAAGTCCCCGAAACCCTCCTTCCTCAATAAGAGGATACAAAAGACGCCTTAGTCCGCTTCTTGGATCTTATTAGTGTTCTGGCAGGCAGGTAGATCATCCTCTTTCTATTTTGTTGAAGCGGTGTCTTGCTCAGTACTTGGCTTGACGTCTAAACGCCCCAAAAACTTATTTATAATTGTGATTCGCTAGCATCCCCTATCCGTATTACATTAAAGTCATCAAAACATGTTTACTAGATTAGATTGTAGTATGTAGAATGTGGTTCAAGTTATCCCTGGAGTTAGCCGCAGCCTAGGAGACCCCTGAGGCTGGACAAGGGGTCACATACGGACATTCACGTAGCTTTTATATGCTGTCAAGCCGGCCTAAACTTTTAAAATAGTGGTAATGTAGACCTAAGTTAGCAATAGTCCATATAGACATCAAAACATTGAAGATGCGAAGCGGTTGTGGCGAGGTTGCACCTTGGGCCTAGTGGCGAAGCTGTACTTTGGGACTACCTATTGGGCATGCTTCTATGCCAGCTGCTTGCACTATGTAGACTGTCACAAGAAACAGCGATGTTACAAGACATGGTATCTGTTGGGTATACTATTGATCATGCTTTTCTTGCTACTCCTGTATGGCTATGCTCATGTTTTCGGAGTAACCACTCCTGCAAACACCATCCAAAGCATACACAGCTCATATGACAACTTTTATCCATTAGCTGACTTAGCTTCATATTGGACAAAGTTGCATGTGACGTTCGGGTCAGACCTCCAAGATAGGCATGACCCGGAGAAGCCCACATCACCAATTGCTCTTAGCAGGTGGTGTTCATCTGCAGGCGATGAAATATGTCAGTCAATATTTTACCGCTGATGGGTATCCTCACCATCAGACTCCATAAGAACGCATGCGTAGCAATATATTCGTAAACTTTGATGTTATAAAGAGGGCAGCGCAGGGACTATTCAAGCTCACATCGGAAGCTCTACTGGCTTGTCGACGATGAAGTCCAAGATATTTCTGCGAACCGCCTGTGGCGTGAGGTCACCTTGGTCGGTGAAGAACGATGTGATATAATCAGGGGGCTACATAATTCCAGTAAGCGCATGGTTAAGACCGAGATGCTAGTCATCGATAACTCACCGTGTAATCCACAGGGCTAGCAGGCAGGCTGACATCCCGTTCGGGTGTCCGACTCGACTGGAAATTGATTATATTCTGCTTGAATCCCCGAAAGCCGAGAGAAGACTGATATGAAGGGTACGTATCGCCGAATTTATATTGCTCGGCCGCAACGAAGAGCTCCTTGTTATATGCCTTGGCCACCAGGGCGATCGGGTAGGTGCCCATTCCGGAGATTATGCCTGCGTTGGAGCAGACTGCTTCAGCGCCGACGACGACCCGATCGACGGTTTCCATGGCAAATGCGACGGCCGAGCTGGGGATGGTAGCGACTTTGATGCCCTTTTCTCGTAGTGCCGCGGCAACCCTGTCGTTCTTCGCTGGCCGCGCCTCATCAACCACTTGAATGACTTTAAAGCGCCTTGGAGCATCCCCGTCCTGGGCCTCCATGGCTCTAGTGAAGAGAACCTCGACTGCTCTCGATCCACCATATGTCAAGATGGTATAGTTGTCGCGGATATAGCGCCTGTCTATTACTTTAGCATTCAGAACAGGCGGGTACCGGTCGTCTGGGTGTTGAGCGCTTCCTACCTTCCCGCCACGGCGATCTTTTCTCTGGCCTGTTTTGCCTTCTGAATAAATGAGGTACCATTCCGTAGTAAATGCTCGCGCACCACCTCGAAGTTCTTATGACTGCTAGTCGTTTCACTATCCGGACCGGGTTGCTTAAGCTGCTTCAGGAAGTATTGCTGGAATAGGTCTGTGCCGTGGTAGACGGCGATGGGGTTCTCGACCGAGCTCTGAAGCTTCGCCGACTGTTCCTTCAGGAGATCCATAGTCTCGTGGACAGTCGTGGAGCTCATGTGGCGCAGTGACTCTATCATGGCCTCGATGGCCGCCAGCGGCATAATCAAGTCGTCATCCTCCGCAAGCAGGCGATGGTATGTCTTGACGATGCTTGAAGAGATACAGTGGTCAGCATCTAAAGCGCCAATGTGAATGTGAGTATTTCCCCAAGGGAAGCCAAGACGTACTCGAAGGACTCCGTGTCTGCTTCTTTGTTGCGAATGGGCAGCTCGCGCGAAACGGCGCTGGCGCCCGTGTCTTCCTCGGCCGGCATCGTCACTTGCGCATGGATGGTGGGGAGGTAGCGGGTAGTCTGGGGGGAGAGAAGAGATGCTGAAAGAAAGATGCTCGAGTGACCTGATGTCGGATATGCAACAAGGGATTTGTATCAAGAATCAGGAATCAAGATAAAAATGTTTATAGGTACCATAGGTAAGTATCATAGGGAAGTATCGTAGGTAAGTAGCTACTGTAGCACATGCGCATTTCACAAGCTCATCTCCATGGAAGGGACGCGGGAAAGTTTGTGACTCAGCTCGACTTAGAACGTCACCAGAGAATTAAGGTTGCCCCGCAGCAAGTGCGGCTTGAATTCCATTGAAGCGTCCCTCCAGTCCCTCCCAGGCTCACACCGAGGGGCGTATAAGTGGGTCATGTCAGGTACAATTCCAGAGCTTGCAGGGGTTCAAGTTTAACAGGACATCTTCAAGCTTGGACCGGGAATGTATGGAAAGCTGGAAACAAAGCTGGCACTATTCGGCTTTTGTAGCCTCGCTTTTGATCATGCCTTACTAGATAATTAAGATATTCAACTAGCACAAGGCCTGATGCATTACTTGCATGCTCTGACCTTCTGAAGTGGCATATACAATGAAGCCAGGGAGGGACCAGCAGGATACATTCGCTTTAAGACCAACTGAAAGTGCACCGTACCATATGCATTTCTAGGTGGCTGTACTCAGCAATCGAGGCACAGATTGGATCCAGCAGAGACAATCTGTAACTATACATGAGGTTTTGCACCGTAAAGTCAACGGGTACAAGCATATATTAGTACCCTGTAGTGTGTGTACGCTACTGCAAGGACAGCCGTACGATTTATACACAACGGCAGTTGGCCGGTGGCCGTTAGTGGGCGCACGGAACGAACCGACTGTACTGTTGGGGATAAGGTTAAGGGAAGAGAAGACCTGCGCTCGGAAGAAAGGGCGATACGTTAGGAAGTAGAAGTCCATGGTTCAGGCATTTATGAAGATTCGACTTAAAGCTTTCAACAGCGATGTTCCCATGCATCGCCCAGGAGGAAAACCCCAGAATACTTTAGGCTTCAATACCACCCTCGACGTATTCCTTGGATAACCCTCCTTGAGCTATAAGGTTCTGTCAGCCATCGTATGTTGTGGTGAAATGCGTTAAGTCTGGTTTAGCCTGGTCTTCATACCTAGATGTTTGGCGAAGGACGGGCGATGATTTGATTCGGGGCATAGGGACTGGATACCAACGACCACGCACCATTCAGGATCACAGGAGAAAGTACCAAGGTAAGTCCTGACCTAGATCTGGCTCTATAAGCTTGAACACATACAAATATTCAGGTTCCTGTTGCATTCGTTGAAGGAGCAACCCACAATCCACGATGAACAAGCTAACTTATCAGGCAATGACCTGTGATAGCTTGTTGGTTGACTCGTTATGCTGGGGATGGGGAAGATGTGTGATTTGGATTGAGGGAATATGTAGGGGGTGTCAGGAGTTTTGTCTTAAATAAAGAGAACAAGAGTAAGGCCGGGGTTACTTGGACCTTTACTGCTCAAAGTGGTGATTGGTCGGAATATAGCCAAGTAATGCAGGACAACATGCAGGGCAAAGTGCAAGCAGGCAAAGTAAAATATTAAAAAAAAGCAATGTCTATAATGATGGGTATCTATAATTAAGTGGCTAGCTCTATCATATGCGCAAAGGTCTAATGTGTATGATACACCACATACATGCTGGTAAATGAAGAGGATGCGAACACCGGCCCTATATACAGTCGAGCCGGTGTCTGCTCTAATTTGCTTCGTGTGATCGTAACAGTATGACGTCCCCCTAGTATGGCAATGACGACAATCCCCTCCTAGTACCTTCAACCCCGGGCTGCGATGATTTTGGATTTCAACAGAACAGGCGGTAGCGGCATCTTCAGCAGTTCTGGTGGCTTGGACTGGTAGGCGGGATCTAGCTCAGCTTCCTCGGTCTGCTCTACCGGTTCGGGATCGTGCTTCTCTAGATCTACGTCCAAGTCCACGCCGGCTTCGAAAGAAAACGACTCCTTCACGGCTACCAAGAGGTCGGCCAGAGCCGGCGCATCGATATCGGGGTCGATCAGTTCCACGGTTCTGGTGCTGCCTTCGTTCCAGGCTGTGGAATAGTCCGAGTTTATGACTAGGAAGACCTCCTGGACCTTGGGGCAGCTCCGCATCAGCACGAACTTGTTGTAGGTCTCCCATGGGTGTCGTATCGTAGGTTCGACGTAGTCGATTGCGAGGTCGATGACTTTGTCTGTGTCCCTGACCAGCTCGGGGAATGATCGCGCGGAATCATCATACCCCAAGGGCCCAGGTCGGGGTAGGTAGAGTGTGTCTAGGTAGGGACAGAAGTATATGTTCGGCTCGTGGGAGTTGGTGCCGAATGAATTCTTGAAGATCCGTAGACCTTCGTTCCGTGACTCGCGGCAGGTGTGGAGAATGGCCGGAGGTCTCGAGGTTGTTAGGCATCGGTCCTCCTCCGAGTTGTAGAAGACCTCGACTACCCTTTCCGAGCAGCTTAGGCGCCAGATCTCCAGTCTCAATTCTGCTGGTAGCTGGGAGAAGAATTCGAAATTTGATGGTGGTGGCGACATGGCTGGTACTGTGGATCCTCCTCAATCGACCTCACGAAAGACGTTTATGGCAGGCGGGTGCTGATAATTGTTGAAAAATCATCGTTCCTCCGGACGTGGATTTTTTTTTTTTATTACGACGGCGACACTGGCTATTTAAGAGAGGCCCGTGTTCATAAAAAAGAGGGCGGCAATAGCCAAGAAGAGATCGACCCCGTGGGCGCTTTTATGGGACATGCTCCGATTGTGCTTCGCAGCCTGCGAGTGAGGTGACGGTAGCCAAGACAAAGGCCGGTCCAGACTACCGGACGGACGATAATTGAAGTAGCAGGAACAAGTTACGGGAAATCCTAGGGTGGCCGTTACGGTCAAACCTTACCTCACAAACTTACTACAGATCTATTTTCGTAGAGCTCACTCACCAAAGCCTTTTCTGACTGAATCGATTAACTATCAAGGCATCACTTCAACTTAGTAACAATAGCAAACGTGACTGAGCTCGAGTATGAAGCCTTCAACGGGGACGACGATGCTACATTTTACAACATGCTTACGTGTGGCGGCCTAATATGTAAAAGCGACGATCTGAACTCAAGACGTCCGCGCAAGGAATGCAAGGGCGTTCTTGGGCGTTCAAGCGTTATAATGCGACCGGCCCATGCACCCAATCAAACAGGGCAGCTAGATTAATTCTGGGGGTCAGTAGAGACGAATTCGTATGTGGGTGAGCAGCAAAGTCGCGTGATCTGGTAGCGAACATCGTATGATTGCCTAGGGATGTATGTATGTACTAGCCGAATGCTTGTGGTATAAAAGGGGATGGGGCCTGGAAGTCCAGATCAAGAGAAAAAAATATAAGAACCTTTCAACAAGACATAAGAAAACCGGAGCCCCCGCCGGTCTGGCAGTCTGACTCCATCTGTAAATTCTGATCAAGCCTGCCCGATCCGACCCGATCTCGGTAATCTGTCGACCAACGAGACAAGGGGAAATATGACAATCATGCCACTTCTGTATGCACATGCAAGCACGGGTTCTAGAATCGCTGGACAGATACAGGGTCCCTTTTCAGGGGGCTTTAGTGCGGCGAGGCAGGCCTGCCAGCTCAATGTTGTCGCCGGTCAGCCAGTCAGCCACTGGTAGGTCCAGCGTTACCTACCAGGTAACTTGTAGGAGGTATGTATGTAGGTACATATAGCTGTTTAACTGTGTAGGTAACAATCCAGCTGTCAGCGCTTTTGCGCCGGTGGAAATTTTCAATTGGACGTCCATACGCCTGGCCCCTTCTTGGACCCTGCGCGCTGTCCGCTCTCCCCAGCTCTCCTCAGGGGCCTATAATTACTAGTTAGTCTAGGGCCTCTAGGGGAACGATGTTAGCCTAGCAGCCTAGGAAGTTGTTAGGTAATTACAATTGTCTCCAAATGGCGGGGAAAGACAGCAACGGCGAGGACGAAAATCCAATCAAAGCTCCGCTCCGTTCATTTTACAATCCAATGTCCCGTGCTCCAGCTCCCGCGTGAACCCCAAGCCCTGGTCAACTCGGACTTAGCAACCTACCAGGCAGGCTCCTAGTTTACTCCACATCGGGACACCACATCGGGACGCCAGATCGGGCACTTACGACAACCCAACCTTAGAGCCTGCCCGTGTGCCTGCCCGTGTGCCTGCTCGCGTGAGCGATGCTTAGAAGGATGGCGACCAACATCATCGCATCGCAGTCCTCAGCCGCTCTGACCTTCGATCTCGTTGCCCGCTGTTCTGTAAGCTTACTTGTTTGCCAGTCTGTTTGTTTGTTTGCCAGTTGTCTACCTATCTACGTAGCTAGCATCTCCCTAGAGTAGTTCCCCATAAAGATGCCCTCTTGCTTATGGGATATTTATATAACCCCTATAAAACCTATTTCCCGCGTTCTCGGGCCATGTCTGACCGAGGTCCCAGACGACACGAGCTAGAGCCTCGATCTTGACGCTCCCCCATGGCCCCGTGCAGCTGCCGATGTTCATGCCCGTCGCCACGCAAGCCTCCTTGAAAGGCCTGACCCCCGAGCAGCTGGAGGAGACCGGGTGCAGGCTTTGCCTGAACAACACGTACCACCTGGGCCTGAAGCCGGGACAGGACGTCCTCGCGGCCGTGGGAGGTGCGCACAAGCTGCAAGGATGGAACCACAACATCCTGACGGATAGCGGAGGGTATGTGGTCTTTCCTTCTTCTCGCTCCCTCCTTATCCAGCCCAGCCACTACCTATAACACACATAGGTAGTAGAACGGTCGATGGGATAAACCGACCGTCGTCCGACCACTACCTACCTAGGTACTAACCAGTCCGCCGTTCCGGCAACCCCGCATTCCGTAGGTTCCAGATGGTCAGCCTCCTGGACCTGGCCACGATCACGGAGGAGGGCGTCAAGTTCCTGTCGCCGCACGACGGGACGCCGATGCTGCTGACGCCGGAGCACTCGATCCACCTGCAGAACACGATCGGCAGCGACATCATGATGCAGCTGGACGACGTGCTGGTGACGACGTCGCCGGACGCGGCGCGGATGCGCGAGGCGATGGAGCGCAGCGTGCGGTGGCTGGACCGGTGCCTGGCGGCGCACCGCAACCCGGGCACGCAGAACCTGTTCTGCATCGTGCAGGGCGGGCTGGACCTGGCGATGCGGCGCGAGTGCTGCGCGGCCATGGCGGCGCGCGACACGCCGGGGATCGCCATCGGCGGGCTCAGCGGCGGCGAGGCCAAGGCCGACTACTGCGCCGTCGTCGCGACCTGCACCCCGCTCCTGCCCGAGCTCAAGCCCCGCTACGTCATGGGCATCGGCTACCCCGAGGACCTCGTCGTCAGCGTCGCCCTCGGCGCCGACATGTTCGACTGCGTGTGGCCCACCCGCACCGCCCGCTTCGGCAACGCCGTCACCCGCCGCGGCGTCCTGAACCTGCGCAACGCCCGCTACGCCGCCGACTTCGGCCCCGTCGAGGAGGGCTGCGGCTGCGCGTGCTGCCGGCCGGCCGGATCGGATGGGACGGGTGGTATGGGTGTCACCCGCGCTTTCATCAACCACAACGCCTCCAAGGAGACCGTCGCTGCCCACCTGCTCACCATCCACAACGTCTGGTACATGCTCGACCTCATGCGCCGCGTCCGCGACGCCATCGTCGCCGACGAGTTCCCGGCCTTCCTGCGCCGCTTCTTCGCCGACCTGTACCCCGACAACCAGAAGGCCGATTACCCGGACTGGGCTGTCAACGCGCTGCGCGGTGTGGGCGTGGATTTGTTGTCAGATGAGACGTGACGACGCCATTATGTAACTATAAATAAATAAAAGGAATAAAAAGAAATAAACATCTCAACCCCGTCGGTTAGAGGGAACTCATTTCATAGTGTGTATGCGTGTGTGTGTGTGAGTGTGTGTGTCCTGTATGGAAATTTTGCTACGTTTTGTCAGTGGGCTTCACCAGCGTGCTTTATGGGAGGGGCCGGTATACTTCGGGGGGGGGGGGTTGCGGTTTCTCATCACCCATCCATCCCCTTTCCCTCACCCTCTTTTTCCTGCCAAATCACGTAGGGGCACTATAATTCTGAAAATTGATTGTAGTATTTATTCGTCATGTGTACTTGCCTGCGCAGTCTGTAGCTTGATTTACATACACTCGTAGGTATTCGTAGGCACGTACGTATTATCTATGCATGCACTCTTGCTACTGTTTGCTACCTACCATGTGAGCTGGCTGGCTAGCTGGCAAGTATGACCATGAAAACATAGCATACTAGCATAACATTAAAACTGTATGGGTATAATAGTACTTCAAAGCAAAAGAATGGCAGCCCCCAGCATGGCCCCGATAGCGACGGGCCACGACGCAGGGAGACTGTTGAGTCCCGCAGCAGCAGCAGCAGCCGCGCCCGTGCTAGGCTCCGCGGACGGCGCCACGGTGACGGTGACGGCCGTCGCGGACCCGAAAGCGGTCTGGCTTGCCGTCGTGGAACTGGCGGTACTGGCGATGCTGGCTACCGATATCGCGGACGAAGAGGAGTCCTCAGCTGTGGTGGTGGTGGTGGCGGAGACGCTCCCGGCGGTCAGAAAGTCGCCGTAGCGAGAGCAGATGCCGTCGTATCCCGGGTTCAGTGCTGGTTTTCCCATTAGCATGCTTTGTTTAGTGACTCCTGGGGCGCTTTTCTCCCTTGCACATTGCTGGAGAGAGTGGTGGACAGAGAGGAAAGCAGAGGGTGAGAGGAGAAGGAGAAGCCAAAGGGGGGTGGAGGTAAAAGTTAAATACGACTTACAGATAGCTGCGCCAGCCCCAGCGCACGAGCTATACGCGCCGTCGAAGGTGTCGGGCACCCAGGTGGTCGCGTGCGCTGATTCCGTCGAGATGTAACACAGGCACTCGGCCTGCGAGCGGAGAGGCAGGTCGTCGAACGCCGACGTCTCCTCCTGGCAGTACGCGCCGATGCTGCCGAGCGATTCGCACGCGTTGGGGACGACGGCGGCGGCTGCCGAGGTGATGAGGATGGCGCCGGGCGTGGTCTTTGATGCGGCGGCATTGGTATTCACCACCGCTGCTGTTAGCGATCCCGTTGCTGTCGCTGGGGTCTTGCTCCACGAGCATACGCTTGAGCCGAGGCCGCTGTTGCCGCCGCAGAGGTTGCCTAGGGTGCTCCATGCTGTTTGGGAATTAGCTGGATAGACTTGTAGGGGAGTGGTGATAGGTAGGTAGATAGGCCGGCATCGACCCTTTAAGTTGAGAGACGTACCGTTATAAGCCCCTGTGGACTCCGGCACCGCCGTCTTGATCCACCCGGCACACGATGCCGCCGCATCGTCGAAGTAGTCGGGCTTAAAGTCGCCATCGCCGTCACAGCACAGGCACTGCGCGATCTCATCCTCGGGCGCCGAATTGATGTTCGGAATCGCCGACGCACAGTGATTGACGAGCTGGTTCGCCCTCTTGCACACCCCCGTCTCCCCTTCCTCTTCCAGATCGTCCTCCCCGTTCTCGTCCTCATCATCACCCTCATCCTCATCATTGTCCTTGGCCTTGCTGAATTTCGGGGGTCCCGTTATCGTCGGCTCCGTCGCGGCCTGGATGTGTGAGTGCAAGAGGGCGAACTTGGCAGTCGAGGCTGGTGTTGGCGTTGGAGTTGGACCACCGATAACAATACCATCACTGCGACTCGAAAAGGCCAAGCCACGCCCGGCCAAGGCGAACAGAGCCGTCGCGCCGGTTGCTATCGTTAAGTGCCGCGACATGTTTTTCCCTTCCTCTTACTGATTTAATGAGTGAATCTCAAACGAATGTTATTGTCACTAGTCGTAACGAATTTTGGTAAACGAATGTGTTGCTAACGCTGTTGAAAGACAGAGACTACGTCCTTACTAACTAGGTCGTCATCGCCCAACATCGCGAGTGAAAACTTCCTTGGGGACCCCAATGGCTTTTAAAGGTCCCGTCGCTCTCCTAGTTGAAGCTTAGCTTCACTATGCGGCGGTACTGTCATTTCTATCATGGAGGAAAGGCCTGCTGCTAAACCCAATAAGGCTCGGTATTGAGGTCGAATCGGGCATGGCGGTGATGCCCCCATTGGCTTAACTCGGCGGCGCTATCCGAAAGAACGCGGCTACCCGGGAAAAAGGGAGCCCCCTCCCCCTAAAGCTCCCCAGCGCACGCATAAGGACACTGCCATCAAGCGCCCCGTTGCGTAGATAACGCATCGCGAAAGGAGAAAAAATGCAAGAGGATCATAGTGGCTGTGTCTTTGTGCGATCGCTTGTTGGTGATGCTTTCGGGGTTCTGGGTGTCTGGTGAAACCGAATGGGTTTGATATTGGATGGCCTCCCAAGAGCACATTGCTATACTTACCGGATGCCAGACCGAAAGATCCCAACCTATTCACTTGTAGGGTGAAAATAAACGACTCGAAAGGCGGATCTCTCGAGGTGATGCCGATGCGCTTTCGGTTCGCGGTAGTCAACTACCCAGCGAAGCCCGACTGGGGGGCGATTAGGGGGAATATGGCATTGCCAAGGGTTTCAGGAGTAAGGAGTGCCGAAAAGGTTACACCATACCACGTGGTATGTAAGAGGTAGCCATGCTGCCATGTCAGCTGAATTCACTTGAGCTCGGAACCTACAACTTATAAGTTCTTGCTGGCCTGAGAAGGAAAATGGGAGAGACGACAGAAACACCATCAATATGAAGCTGGATTTCTTTATGTTTGGCTTGTCCTCCATTTTCTAGTCTAGGCTACCTGTCGAGCGCAGGAGCTCCCACGAGCTTAACAGAGCTGCTGGTGCGGGGACTGCGGAACAATAGATCATTGATACCTCCCCAGGACTGAAAAAGAGCTGAGGTCATTAGCTGGAATCTGGTCAAAATACTTACCTATCGGTCTACCTACCCACCTACCAGACAGTGATGCTTCGAAGAAGAAAGAAGTATCAAAGCACTGCAATATGGCTGACATAAGGACATATGAAGATACGGCATAGCCATCCTTCTTCTGCCTGCAATGTGCTTTAATTCCGCTTTGGGCAAGTTACAAAACATATGACTTCGAGGATAACAAGTTCCATAAACTTGCCAAAAGCCGGCAACCAATATCTGTTGTTTGCAAACACCTGTGACGCTTTACACAGTTGATGCAGGATGGCAGGATCTATGTTGCAATTTTGGTATTCGAATAGTGTAATTTAGTCTCGTTGGAGTTTTGCCCAAAATGGCTAAAAGGATCACATACCCAGTCAAAAACGTTGCTTGCTTAAGAATAACTGCAAGGTCCAGGTAGGTACCTAGGTAAGTTCAAGGGGCTGAAGGGGGTACATAGTAGGGTCTGGGCTTCCAATGTTACTGAATGGGAAGCAAGGGGAAGGGGGGAGAGACCTTGGGGGCTTGCTCTGCCTGCCTGCCTGCACCTGCAACGCCGGTCAGCCTGGTTTGCGGGGAAAGTGGAGGCCCAGAACTGGCAGTAAGTACAAAGTAATACATACCTATATGTACGTACTTCTTACGTAGCCCCGAGCTGAAGTTACCCCACGTTGGATCGCTATGAGGGAGGGTCTTGGATCTCATTCTCTTTCCTCATCCAAGCATCAACTCATTCGGATGCTACCGTACATCTGACAGCCACCTTCGTGGCCCCCGGTCTCCATATTGCTGACTGTGAATACCCTGACCAACTGCCAGCCATTTGCTATTTATATACTTCGTGCGCCTGCGAAGCCAGTCCACCCCCATATATATCTACGGCTCCGACAGACAATAGGTGTGTGTCTCTTAGGACAAGCCAGGCCAGGACAGGGCGACCAAGATAAGAACAACTAGGACTTGGGATTGGTACCTACCTTCCCTTTCATTAACGCCGAGCCGTCATCCCTCCGCGCACGTCAGCTCTCAGACGGACAGCTCCATCTCTATATATAATCCCGACATTTCCGCATCCCGTTCTCCATCGGTGTTAGTTGACCCTTAACGAACTATATCGCCAAACCCTTCCGCACGAGGACGCAGGAGACCAAATAGGAAACCTATCACCATGGCGACAAAGGCAACAAGATCAATGGGAAACCTCTCGCTGGAGACGCCCAAGATCACCACCACCCCAGCCCCAAAGCAGAAGAAGCAGCCCGTCCTGGACTCGTGGGAGGACGAGTCCTCAGAGTCGGAACACGAACCGCCCACCCCTACCGCCAGCAGCAGCAAGCAAAACGACAGCACTAGTAACAGCACAAGCACCACGCCCATCGACCCGCAGCGCCTCTCCGGCTCCGGCCCCGGCTCCGGGTTCTCGGCCCCGCCCCCCACGCCTGCGTCGCCAAGCTACAAGGCCGACAACATGCCGTGGCAGCCACAGCAACAGCAGGGCCAGGGCCAGGGGGACGGGGAGAAGCGGCCCGAGAAGACGGACGCGGTGGCGCGGCGCATGATCGCCAGCGCGCTGGGCGTGCGCGGCATCCGCCCGAACGAGGAGCAGCGCGCGTACGACCGCGCCGTGCGCGAGAAGGAGCGGCGGCGGCGCGAGGAGGAGCGCGAGGCCGAGCGGAGGCGGCAGGAGGAGGCCGAGCGCGCCAAGGCGGCTATCTGGGAGGACTGAAAGATGAAAGAAAATCTTCTTCCGACCCGAGGTCTGTCTGCTGTGCGTGTATATATATACATATGCATTTTCTATCTCTGTTCCTATCTCTATCTTCTTAGGATCACAGGCAACCGATGCCCTGCTGGCCTGGCGTGGATCGGCGTTTGGTGGGAATGAATCGTGCAATTGGTTGGGGGCATGAGCTTCCGTATGAATATATATATGTGTATTATATATATGTACACGTGCTGGGAACGAAACAAGACTGCTGGCTTGATATTGCGGGTGCTGGTCGGGGTTGGGGGCGCTTTCTGTGTTTCTGAAGTTACCTACTCATTCACAAGTTGCGCAAACGGGCGCCGAACAGCCGCTCCTCCTTAACTCTCTACTCGGGTTATCGCATTACGAATCCATCATGCACCATTGTATAATAAGGGGCATTCTCCTGTAAACTGAGATTGCAAAGTGAACTTGGTCAATGGCCGTCACGCTCACAGACGCTCTTCGTCGTGAAGTCAAGCATGTGAAGTGGTTGAGTCTCATGAGTATTAATATTTTATGTACTCGTGTGCTATGCTAGAGTTATGTATCGGCACCCGTAGGCTATGCTACCTAGGCCAGAGTGAAGAATCTACTATGTTCGCCTCGAAAGCAAGTATGCACTAGAATATACAAAGGACAGCAGAGCCCCGACTAAGCCTTGTGCGGATCACATATAGGCAGTTTTGAAGCCTAGATCCAGTCCGATCCATTCCTTCGGTGAAGGGCAGGGTGTGGGAACAGAAGGCAGGCTGACGCCTACGCCTTCCCGTCGGAACATATTCCCACTCCTTGGAGAAACCGTGATAGACGCGGCGCGGCACAACCAACGATCCTTCACACGACCGGCTTGCCCCTCCAAGTCAGCACGAGTTCCTGATCCAGCGGCGGCTGCTGCTGCTTGCCCCTACCTCCACCCCCTCCGCATTGGACGACCTCGAAGTACCGGACGCCGACGCCCAGGCCCTCGAGCCCCTCGTCCTCCGCCGCCCGGTTCCAGAGCATCTGCTGCAGCCGGCCGTCGGCCGCGCACGCCACGTAGCCCATCGGCCAGCGGCTGCGGCCGAGCGCGTCGCGGATGCCCTTGGTAGCGGGCCGCTGCGCGACCAGCAGGCCGAGGACCCCCGACCCCGGTCCCGACTCCGAGCCCGGCGCGACCACCCGCCCGGAAGCGCTGAGGCGCCGCCGCCACCCGGCCGGCGCGCCCGCGAACGCCCCCTCCAGCTCGCGGATGTACTGCGGCCCCACGGCCGTGCTGCGCGAGGCCGAGGCCTTGCACTGCAGGAGGATGCGCAGGGGTGGGGGTGGTGAGGAGGAGGAGGAGATGGGCGATGATGGGGAGGGGGTTGGTGAGGGTAAGGTCCAGGTGCCCAGCAGGTCGATCCCGCGGTCCGCTCGCCCCCCGACCCGGCGCAGGTCGAACCCGAGACGCCGCAGCGCTGCCGCTACCGCGTACTCGTACTGCGTCCCGACGTAGGTGTTCGAGGCGGTGTCGAGCCCCGTGCGCTCCGCGTACGCCGCGTACGAGGCTTGGTCGTCGTGTTCGGTTGAGGGGGGGTCGGGGTAGCGGAGGTTGTGCAGGTCATGGTTGTGGTGGGAGGCTGGTTCGGGTGTTGTTGTGGTTGTTGAGGAGTAGCAGCGCAGGGAGGAAGACCTTGGGTTGTCATGGCCTATTGCTGCTGCTATGGACCAGAATGGGCTGCATCGTGGTGGGGTTGATGGTGACGATGATGGTGGTGATGCGGGTGCTGGTGCTGGTGCTGGAAAGGGTCGACACCGTTTCCAGAGATTCACTGAGGCGATCCTCATTCCGCCATAGCCGAGGGTTTGTAGGCCGTCGTCGGAAGGTGTTCGATGTTTGCGTGCAGGTACTTCGTACTTGGTAGAGGTTAACTACATGTGAAACGTAAGTACGAAGTAGGTATGTACGTATAATTCGACATAAAAAGATGCAGGTGGTGCCTCCTTATCTTAGGTAGTTTTATAGTTAACTAGGGGTTGCTTATCAATTAACTATACGCGCTGCGGCGGCGCGTTTCGTTTCTGGCGTCTGGGGCCGCGGCCAACTCAATTCAAGTTCATCCCACCTTCCACCTGCTCACCCACTTCGTCAACTTCACTTTATCCCCAATTGGTTTCTTGGCAAGCGTACAGGCGTATCCCACCACGCCTTCAGCCTTTCAGCAGCGTTCTACTCAGGTTGCGTGCTGGATCTGGATTGCTAGGGTGCCTTACGAAATACAGGCTCTCAGCTATTCTCGGATGCATTCTCTGATCGCATTGGAGAGCCAAGATGGGCGATAGACTCACCCAGCTTCAAGATGCTGTCGATCAGCTGGCGCATCAATTCGTCGCCTGCATTCACTACATCAACCGCCACCACGACCTCGAGACGCTGGGTCCCAATGATCAGATCCGGGAAATCAAGCAGCAGGAGGCCGATCCACATAAGGGTTTGTAGTCCAGCCTTCAGCCTCCAGCACGTCGCATACGGACTACCCGTACAATTACCAAGCTAATTCCCATCTTACCTACATCCAGTCGATCCCCATCCGGCCGACGTCTTCAAGGCCTCCCAGGTCGAGCTCGCCCAAGACCTGATCACGAAGGAGCAGCAGATCGAGTACCTCATCTCCATACTCCCCGGTCTTGATAATAGTGAGAAGGACCAGGAGCGTAACATCAAGGAGTTGGAGGAGGAGCTGAAGGTGGCAGAAGCTCAGCGGCAGGAGGCGATCAAGGAGAGGGAGGAAACCTTGGCGAAGCTCGATGCCGTTATTCGTAGCATCCGGCGCCCGTGATTACCACCTATCCTATGCATAGAAGAAGGCATCTGAGATAGATGGATATATGATACCCAGGAGCACGCACGGCGTTTTTCGGACAGGGCAATGGTTGATTGTACTAGAGAGACTGAATCATCGATTTATGTTTTTGGGCTTCGAATATGTTTTGACCCAATATGTGTCTGAAGAAATTCGGGTGTCTGCAGGGGGTATTAGATTCTTGAATGCGGCTACTATTATACTTCTATACCATATGCTGCTATCTATATCTAGGCGTTGTATTTGAAGAACTGCGGATATGTAACCCGCAGCTCCTCCAAGTGCCGGATTTGGTATTGTGAGGCCTTGGTCTTTGGCTCAGGGAGCCCTTCTTCAACAAGATGCGCTGCGGTCCAGCCAAGCTCGGCTGCACCTACGCAATTTATATGCGAATCATCTAGATGAGAGTTTAGCATAGCACGACACAGCGTCTTCGGGGTCAAGGTCAGAGGATCGCAATGCAAGTAAGAGGTGAGCACACATACCAACAAAATAGCAGTCCTCCGGCCGTTGTACACCGGCGTCTTCCATGGCCTTGACGAACATGGCCTTCTGCGGCTTGCAAACGAGGGGCATGCGCGAGTAGTCGCAGTACGTCAGACCCTCGAAGAGATCCTCCACGCCCAAGAGCTTGACGACCCTCCGGCCGTGCGTGACGTAGGCGTTCGTCAGGAGCCACAGCTTGACCTTGGACCTGTCGATGTCCTCCAGGAGCCTCCGCAGCTGCGGATTCGGCTTGATGATGTCCTGGAGCGGCAGCGCGTCGTCCACCTTGGCGTTGTAGTCGAGGGGGTCGATCTGGTGGTGCCGGACCAGCCCCTCGATCGCCAGGCCGTACGTCGTGTAGTACTCCTTGTGCAGCCGGATGGCCTCCTCTTCCTCGAGGCCGAGGTGCGTGGCGAAGTACTTGTCTATCAGCTGCGCCATCAGGTCGTGCACCTTCGCGCCTGGCGGGAGGGTAGGGACATAGGTTAGCATCCAAGCCCGACCATCGTGGTGGCTTGCGCAAACTCACTTCTGGGATATAAGCAATTGTCGATATCACTACAGCAAGTGTTAGTATAAGCAACTCGTTATGCTCTCCTCTGGGATGGGACGTGGCTTTACAAAAACAAGACTGGGCGTGAGTCTGCTGGTGCCCCGTCGAGGCTCGGGCTTTGCGATTCCATTGATACGGTTGGTTATGTCTTTTAGATCTTTGAGTCCCTACTGATGAATGGTTGTTGCAAGACCTGGTATATATTGAGTGACAAGACCGACGAATACTCAAATTTCTGAGGCTGCTGGTATTTTCTAATATTTATTTGGTTTAGGGCAAAGGTGTAGAACAGAGTAGAAGCGGTCCGATGTTGGCTATGATATGTGTATGATGAAGTCGATGATCGGAGATCGAGCTAGTCAGAGTGTATTTATGGTTGAGGGCAATATTTGGTTTGATGTCAACATGTTTATTATGCAGGCTAACTACCCCTTTATATCTACTGGTTATATATTACTCAGTTTGAAGCTTATTGAAAGACCTTCTACCTTCTATAACGACAATTCAAATTTGTAATAACTGTCGGGTATTGTGACACCTTGAGTCACCGGCGAAGAAAATGGTCGGGCGCTTTCGCAGTGCAAGGCATAGAACACGATAGGCTCTGAGTCTTTTATACTGCAGTATGTAGGTACGTAAGTAGGCATGTAGTGGCTTCAGGTAGTGGCTTCAGGTAGGCATGTTGAATGGCTTGAATGGGTTTGTCACAATGCCATTTCAGTGATGCCGAGATGCCAGGTCGCAACGTGGATCCCTGCATAGGTCCACGGGTACGCAGGAGGGAGGTATGTACAATACATTGGGTGTATGTTGTATGTACTTATGTATTTCGTAGTGCATGCACTAACTTAGTACGTAGGCTTCTGGGTCTCACTATCTGCCCTGCCTGTGCGCTCATTAAGAATAAAAAAGGTCGACGTGCAAGCAAGCACTGCCGACGGTTTGTTTTCTCCCTTATCATCGCCGTGTAACTGCATCAAGGGAGAGTCGTCAAGGAACAGACGCTCATCCCATCTTCATCTCCATTTTCATCTCCTTCTGCCGATTAACAGATATCCTCGTGATTGTATAACTTTGCATGGTTTCAGGCGGCGTTGGGTTGGATCTAGAGCTGTTACGCGCATCTAACTAATCAGTTAGCATTCCTTCGTTCGCCCATCATGGCTCAGTCTACCATCATGACCATGGCCACCTCAACAGAACCATCGGCCTTTGGCCCCTCACACTCACAGTCGCACTCCCACTCACAGACGCGCTCACAGCAGCTGCCATCAGCCGCGCTGCCTGCGTTGTCTACACTTCCTAGTGCTGACCTCGAGAAAATACACGAGTATCAGAAGATCATTGAGTTTCGTGATACCATATTAGCAGGGAAACACCCGCGTATCAAGGTTCCGGCTTCTACTCAAGGGAAGTCTTCAGCCATCGCCACATCCCAACCTAATGCTCCCTCTGCTCTAGAGAGTGCACCTCCTTCGGCCCCTTCTCTGCCTAGTACCTCTGGTGTCAATGAGTATCACAAGGAGAATATGCAGTCATTCAAAACAAACTCCCAGCAGCCAGCTGTTGCTGTAGGAAAGCCTAGTTCCTCTGCCAATCCCGCCGCCGCGTCCAGAGCTTTCGGCTCGGGGAAAACAGAAATCAATCCTGTCTTGCTTGAGAAGTCTGACGACCTGATCAAAGCAGAACTGCAGTTGCAAAGACAGAGACTAGAGAAGAGTCTGAGGGACCAGATTGAGGAGCGGAAGGCGGCTATGAAAGCTGCTTTGCAGCAACCTGAGCCTCTCCAGGATCTTGACCTCTCCGACATCTTCGCTAAAGCCTTGACTGTAGTCCAGGCTACTTCTGCTCCGATCACGTCTGATGCTAACATTAATTCTAATGCTACCGACTCGGGTGATTCGTTTGACGACAACACCTTCTACTCTAGCCAACACGATACTCCCGAGTTGACCGCCTCCCCGCGAGCTCCGACCCCATCCCAGGATGTACCGATGCAGCTCGATGCTCCCGAATCACCGCCACAGAATGACGCGTATTCGCCGACGTTGCATTTCAACCCTGCCCCTTTTCCTATAGCCACTCTGCCATTGCAGCAACCGCAACCACATGTTGGTCATAGTGCGCCTCTAGTTTCCGGTGCACGTAGTGCTGGCCAGTTTCCACAAAGCAATGGAGCGCCGGCTGGTAACTTGCCGAAGCAAACCAGGGCGCCGCAGGTTCCCTTTCCGGGTGATGAGTCAAACCGGCCCCGCCAGGCACGCCGAAGAGATGAAATAGAAGCTCAAGTCATTAGTTCCGGCGAGAGCGGAGCTGCCAGCAGATGCGGTGATTCTGGTAATACTGATTCTGATCAGCCTACTGATAGCAACCGTATGCAGAATCTACCCCAGCTATCGCATAATACGGGTTTCAGAACCCGCGAGCCTCCGGTAGTTCGAGCGCATAACTTATCTCCGTATGCTCCTCAGCCTGCACACGTTTCCCCCTTGGCTCTGGCCCATCAGCCACACATTACCCAGCCAGATATCAGTGTATTACAAGCTGCACCTGCTCCAGTCGCTGCTCTCCGACAACAGCAACAGCAGGCGATCACCAGTCCGGAAAGCTCTCCACAGGGTGACAGGGGTGGTAAGAAGAAGAAGAACAAGAAGAACAAGCGGAAGGCGGACAATAGAACACATACTGCACCGACATCCCCCGATATCAAACCTGAGCCTCGATCTCCATCGCCACTCTCGGCGCCGCAATTTGCACGCCCGCCCAAGCGACAGCGACCGTTACAGAGACAAGCAGAAGACCTCGCTTACGATGAACCGATATTAGAACGCCCAGTCTCAAGAGTACAACGTGAGTATCACGCACCTATTCCCGTGCAGGAAGAGAGGCTTCCATACGGCTGGGAGAGAGCAGAAGAACCGTATGCGCGCCAGCTGCGCTATTCAGTGGCGCCAGCAAGCCAGCGGCCAGAGCACATTGTATATGAAGACCGACGACCGGAGCGCATTGTATACGAGGAGCGGGGGCCAGGAGGAGCGCCAATCCAGTATGTGCGCCGGATTCAATCGCCGCTGGGTTATACGGTCCCTTACGGTGGGAGCGAGGAGCGACCAATGCGGTCAGCATCCTACTCTGTCGCCCAGCCCATCTATCAAGAAGCTTCTGCGTATCCTAGAAATGGTCGAGTGAGTGTTCGACCTTACCTTGGCCGCGGTAGATCTCGCTCGCCTGTAATGACTGAGAGGCGCTCTCCTCCCATCATGGGCCCTCCCATCGCCCCTCCTACTCGTATCTTAGTCGATGAATACGGCCGACAGTATATTGAACCGATACGTCCTGCTACTACTCGCCCTCCAGTTATGCCTAGCAATGGACCAGAAAATCCCGAGATTATCTACGAGCGGGCGCCGGTGCGTGCACCATCCCGCATGGCAGGTGTCGATACATTTGAGCAGGACGGCGTTATCTATCGGCGTGCATCGCCAGCTGTACCTTCGAGACGGGTGGTAACCCAGCCAGACTATCGTGGTACAGAGTACAGGGGTTATCGCGAGCGTGACTACCCTGTACAGCCTGCCCACGAGCATCCTCGAGAATACGTTCAATACGGAGGGGCTGCTGATAGACGTATACCTGAAGACTTTACGCGAGAGTATCTCCCAAGGTCGGCAAGTGTCCGACCTGCAGAGACGGTCCCATATGGTAGGCTGCAGAGCACTAGACCTGAGATTCCTCCAAGGCAGTATGCTGCGAGCGTTCATCCGGAGGCCAGGCGTGAGGCTATGCCTCCCATGATTCCGGATTATGGTGTTAGACCAGTTGAGGCAGAGTTACCCCGACGGGAGTTCAGCGTTCGGCCGGTAGAGCGTTACTATGAGAGGCCTCTACCCCGAGATGATGAAGTCACCTACATCGAACGGCCGCGTGCAGCAGAGCCCGAGGTGGTTTATGCTGACGATCCGCGGGGGCCCATGTATCGTCAACACGGGTAACTTGGGTTATTGTCTACATGGTTTCCCAAAATCTTGAACAGATGACTGGAGAAATCCTAAATTTCCTGGAGTAGACGGTCACTGGGTATTGTGTTATGTTATGTATAATAGAAAGCATTGGTCTCGCGACACCTGGCGTTGCCAGCTTGCCTGGTGGGTGGAGTTCGAGGCATAGGGGTTAAGTACCTCCTTTATACACAGATGGTTAATCCGAACTGATATGCAGTTGGTTGTGTGCATGAGCTGCGCCAATCGCTTACGTGACTGCATCTCCAAACTTCACTGCGTCGCAAATGAGCTTCGACTAAATTCATGGCTGTTCCCGTGCATGAGTAAAATTTTCAAACCACTTCCCATACCAACGGACTCGAAAGGCTCGGCAACAAGGGTTTGAACAACAAGTCGAGTCGGCCAAGCTGACGTCGATGGATATGGAATCGTCGACTGGGGAAGTGCCATCGCCGTTCGACAACCCAGCTGCCTCGGACCAGACGCTTATATTACTTCAGCAAGAGGTAGGTAGATCCCAAACTGAAGGGCATAATGACGATACCCCAGCAGGGGAAGACAAGCATGCACCATGCAACTAGATAACCAATAAACTAAAACCACCTACGCTCGTCGCTCCGGGACTCCGGCTGCAATGCCCTAACTAGCGAATCTGAGTAAAGTTTACGAGGAAAAGGGGGCTCAGCACGAGAGAAGGAAATGCCTACGACGACTTGCCTTTTTACGAGACTAATGAGTTTAGCTCACAAATAGTACGTAGCAGCGCGGACGAAGGTCAATGGGGAAAGCAACAAAGTTTGAGATTCAGCTCTTACATTGATTGTGTTGAGCGACGAGACAGGAGGCTTATAGACGGGATAGACGGGGTAAATGGGTCGCTCGATGGTGCTAGGTGCCAGGTGCGTGACGGGCTCGGCACTCTGGGAGGAAGGAATCTTGTTTGATCTGCAGAATTGGGATTTTCATGATGAAAGAAAGGGAAGAACAAAGACAAAAGAGAGAGAAAAGGCAGATAGATGGTCGATCGGCAAGCCTTCCGGGCTTCAAGTTTAGACTGTTCGACATCTGCATACAGCCTGTCTGACAGGTATCCCACCCAGGCACCCAGGCAGCCCAGTAAGTACTAATTAGTAGGCGGCAAGGTAGGCAGATCGGAACAAAAGGCGCAAGGACTTTCTAGAGGACCGCACGCACTCGATAAATATGATTTCTCGGACTGTCATGTAACTACCTAATAGTCTACGGTTTGCAAAGTTTCCATGATATCCAGTAGTCTGATTGCGGGATCAGGAGACAAAGAAGGACGAAGACACCGCCGGAATGGCCCATTATGCACATGACTATGCCGGTAGGCCTTTAGATAGGTAGTTAGGGGTTTCGCTAGGCCGCTGTTCAGATGCCGACGGGACCTGACTACGCCTAACTGGCCTGCTTTAAGGTTTTAAGACTGGACATTCGAAGAGCTCGGTGCTGTGAATGAGGAACCAAGTCCGAAAATCCGAAAGGGGGAAAGAGATCTGTCTGTCTCTCTCGTCGCCCGATGCTGTCCGGGACTCGCCATGACAACAGGGAGTACGAGGGACGAAGGTTTGACCCAAGCTTGGACACACAGCAATCTGCTCGAGGTCAGACAAAGAGAGGAGGAGGAGGCTTAGCACGTCCTAGTAATCTCATTCTAAAGGATACATAGAACAGATGTCATTCCATAGAATACGATGCGATGCCAGCGATCTTGAATAAACCATGCAGCAGCTGCCATGGTCCACGGCGGACGCGTCGTCAGTGGGGGCCCGAGTGATATGTCTGGCTACCTGCTGGGGTAGAGACATACATACATACATACATACACACATATGCAAACCTAGCACGCTTATTAGCACGCTAGTTGGATTTCTTAAGGCGGAGGTTCCAACTATAGCAGCTATAGGTGCAGCTATAGGTATAACAATTTATGAAACCTTGCAAGCCGGTCTCGAAAGTTGATGTAGCGTAGCATTATCGAGTGTCCTAGGGAAACTTTCAGGTTTGATCAATTCGACTAATTGCACCGGGTCATTCTGCTAACGGCACCGGGTCCCTAACTACATTCGGACATACCTACCTATTACCTATGTCACAACCTAACATACTACCTAACATACCACTTAATACCTACATTACCAACACCCTTATATAATACAATTACATACGTATACCCAAATGGAAGGGCTCTTATCGCTTCCCTAAATACTCCGGACCTAATTAACCACCTGGGCAGTACCGCGTTACGTACGTACTGGCGGTAGCGGTAGCGGTGGCGCTGGCGCTGGCGTAAGTGCAAATGCATTTATAGGTGCAGATGTAAATACAGGTTGTAGGTGGTTGTAGGTGGTTGTAGGTGGTTGTAGGTGGTTGTAGGTGGTTGTAGGTGGTTGTTAAGGAGTGACTTAGACAGTGGCGGGGGGTAAATGTGGCGTGAGGTGTGGCACGGGTGGCTTTTGCGCTAACCTTACCAGATGCGGTTAGAAACCCGGTGCCGTTAGCAGAATGACCCGGTGCAATTAGTCGAATTGAGGTTTGATGCTTGCGTCTTTTCCTGGTACATGTTAGTAGGTATTCTTTGTGAGAGTGTGTGAGACCACCCCTCTTCCCCGGGCCCCTCTGAACGCAAGTTGGACTAATACCTACGATCTTGGAATGGCTTGTCCGTTCGACGGCAGCAAAAATAGGAGGTAGCCGTGTATCCGTCCATGTGGTAAGCAAGCAGCTTTCAAGCCAGGGTTGGCTTTCGGATTCCTGGTTCTCACGGCACCCAGTCTGCCAGTCTGACGGAAAACAGCTGACTATGACCTGTAACTAAACCCAGTAGCCCAGCATGTATGTACCGCTATTTGCCAACAATAGATCTGGGTAACAGGGAGATAGGCGATTCGACGCCCCCGATTGGAACGAACGACAGCAACCTTGTACCAGCCCTAGACAGCCCATACATACCGGACCTACATAGGTATATGTAGTTATCGTACCGGTCTTGCCTGATATGCACACAACGGGATGCACTAAGCTCTTCTCAACAGAAACATCATGGATGATAACAAAGTGTCTTCTGCTCATCCCACGTCATGGTTTGTATGAAACACTGACAGCTTATACGCGACCTCGGCGAACTTTGACAGCGCGGTGACTGGGAGGATGTCTAGGGAGCACTAGGGAGCATCTTGGTTGTTGTATGAAATACAATGAATCTGCCCGGGGCCTAGGGTCGGGGAAACTTAACAATTGATTGCATTATATTGCCTCGCATACGGCAATGCCGCCGTAGATTAACCAACCTACATATCGACACCCCCGAGAAAGGTTAGGAGCAAGGCAGGAGATAGCAACGGTGCAACCCGGGCAGAAGCCTAATAACAGTTATTATGTAGGTATTATGTAGTTAGTTACCTAGTGAATGCATCGGTGGTGCTTGAGGGAATCCCACACGCTACCTGCTAGAGTGCATAGTATGCCAGCCAGCCCTAACCAGTGGCCACCTGGGCAGTCAGTAGCTACTGCACTTGGTATGCATTCAGTCAGTATTCATTGCATTGGGACCCCCCTCCGCCCCCCTGATAGGTTGTCGACCGAACCACTCCCGGGGTGCTTGAGGAAACGATAGCCGATCTCGAACCTTCAAAGTTTGGATTTGCACCTACTAACTACCGTCCGGAACGATGTGTATGTCGGGTGGACTAGAACAAAGCGATATGCAGTGATAAAGCAGCTGGCAGATACCTATGTAAATACTTCGTTGGTAGTGTGATGGTAGTGTGGTAATGTGGTACTGTGGTACTGTGGTAGTCTGTGCTCCAAATGCCCGTTTTCGATCCACACAACCAGCTGCTCTAGCCTCTCACCTCCAGGCTCTAGGCGTATATCCTGGCAAGCCCTGGGATTCTGGTTGTTCTAGGGGTGCACGGTCCAGGTATAGGTTGTCCTTTCCGGGTCTTCTATGTCTTATTACCCGCCAAGCTCAGTCCAATCCAATCCACGGGCAAGACTGGAGACCTGGAACTGGATTGGCACCTTCCACTACTGCCGCTGCACCACCACCATCAGCACCACCACCACCTGCACCACCACCACCACCACTACGACCACCACCGCCATCCATCAATCTTCATCGATCGTTTTCCTTCACTTCTCGGTCTCATACCTACTCCCTTCGCTCAAACTCACCAACACCCCCCCTCCCCCCCAGCCCCATTCGAGAAGTAGAGGTGGTATATTCACGAGAGAAAGCGGAAGAGAATTCGAAGACGCCAACGCCTTCGATTTTCCTTCCTTGGTTCCTATTTCTCTTTTCCCTTTTTTCACCTGTTGTTTCTATGATTTCCTCTTGTCGTTTTATCTGATTGATACCCCCCCTCTCCGTTTCGCTTCCTTCTCTCGCTCTTCCGAGTCTCATTCCCTCCGTTCACCATGCAAAAACTCGCCAACATGCGTCACTGGTCTGAACGGATGAGCCCCAATTTTGGCATGTCATCGCGGCCGAACATGAACATGCCCGCCATCAACCCTCATCAGAAGACGGCAGCTCCCGGAGCCCCCCCTCTGAGCCCCTCGCCTGCTGCCGATACCAATATCCACTTTGCATTCAATATCCCGTTCGCCTCCGACCTCGCCGGCCCGAATACCGAGGAGATCCTACATGCCACGCCCGACGCCATTATACGATGGACCCATCCCGAAGACGCCGCCGATGACGTACCGGTCTTCGAGCTGCCCATTCATGCGTCTAATCTGAACAACCTGCGAGAGCTATGCAAGGAGCTTACCAATGGCCCCCTTCCTATCGAGGCCCATGTCGTATCTACCACCCCGAAGCATCTCAGAGGCCAGATGACTACTGTCTGTCTTTTTGGCGCTCCCGAACTGGTCCACAAAAGTCGTGAGACCATCTTGAGTGGCACCCCCTTGGAATTGGTACGCATGCACCATCTTATCAGTAGTATGGGTACATCCTGACTAATCTTGGCATTATAGAGGTGTACGACTATCGATGTCGATCACGGATTGATCATGGATGCTCAGAATGGCGTGGTGGTACGCAAGAATATCACGGATGCGCTGGATATGTACGCGACGTTCTGTGGTGTCGATATCTTCATCCTTGGCCCCAAACATACCCCCACGGCTGATGGCCTGAACGGCGACACTGAAGTCATTCAAGATAGCAGATGGAGAATCGCGATATACGGCGATATCGAATCTAGTGAACATGCCAAGACCCATGTGCTCATCTTTATCGACAAGCTGGTTTGTCCCCTATTTCATCCCTATAGGCCGTCGCCCAGTGACATAACACTGACGTCCTTCTAGCTAGGTCGCCAATGTGATGCAATGCGCTTTGAGAGCACGTTGCACCCGATCGTGTGTGGTCGTTCGCGCAAGAACATCAAGCTGATTGAATCCGCAACTAATACGGCCATCTACTTCCCTCCATTTGCCCAATTGTCTCGGTACTGCCCTCCGAACGCCAGTCGTCGAAACCCCGAGGAGATCTTCATCACGGGCGAAAACCCGCAGGGCATCGAATTGGCGAAACGCAAGATCCATGAACTGGTCAGCCGTACCAAGTTGTTCATGAAGGATACCCAAGTAGCTGCGGCGAAGATCGACAATGTTCTACTCGGCCGAATGGACAAGGTTCGGAAGATCATGGAAGTCAACGGCACCTACATCATGTTTCCTCCACTCGCCTCCAGACGTAGTATGATTCGAGTGCAAGGTGTTGAAGGACTTCAAATTGAGCGCACAATGAAAGAGATAATGTCTCTTGTAGGTTTTCATCCCTGCTCATGACTGCCCTAGCTGACATCTATTCTAGGCTGGCCAATTCTACGAAGCATCCTGGTGGATCCAACCCGGTGGTCCTGTCCAGCTCCCAGGCCCACAGGATATCCGAGTGATACTTGGAGACATCTGCGCCAATTCGGACGCTGACATTTCGTTCGACAAGATGACTTTCACCCTCTATGGCTCGGATGACGCCGTCAAGGAGGCTCTCATGGTCCTGTCTCAGATCAAGTTTGTCACCGCCCCTCAACACCAGATCCGTGTCAAGATTGAGCTCGCCAATGAGCACAAAGAGTTTGTGTCGGGCAAAAAGAACGGCAAGATCAACAAGATCATGACACAGAGTAAGTCTTCTCAGCTTGTCTTGATAGGGTTAGACTGACATCATCACAGGCAACGTCCAGATCATGTTCGATGGCTTCAGAGAGTATAATTTCGACATCGACGTCATTGCCCCCAACTACGACGCCATGAAACAAGGACTTTCGCTTGTCGAACAGGAGATGCCTGCTTCGATTTCCTTCCACGTGCCTGACCAGTACCACAAGCGCATCATCGGCATTGGTGGCCAGCATATCCAGCGTATCATGAAGAAACATTCTGTTTTCGTCAAATTTTCGAACGCCATGGACCGTGGTAAGATACGATCGATACACGGCGAGTATCGGAAAATACTGACTCCCTCCCTAGGTGGTATGGGTCGAGAGGATGATGATGTCAAAGTTGACAATGTCATCTGCCGAACTCCGGCAAGAAATGCTCAGAACCTGGAGCTTGTCAAGTCCGAGATCCTGGACATGGTTGACAGAGCTGTGAGTCATCACTTGATCCCAAGTTCTTAACTAGTGTTGCTTCTGACACCTGCATCTAGCACTCTGAATTCACATCCCAGGTCGTGCATGTTGACCGGCTGTACCATCGCCAGCTCATCACTCGCCTGGCCGAGATCGACGAACTCGAGAAGAAGTGGAACTGCAAGATTGTCTTCCCCAGCACCGAACAGGCAAGTGACGAGGTCACGGTTACTGGCCCTGAGTGGCAGGTGTCCTTGTGTGCTGATGAATTCCTGGTATGTCTATGACACTGATGAAGTCCTTGGGTCTGGTAAAATGCTAACACAACAATAGGGCATGGTGCCGGAGACTCATGAGCTGCTCTTGACACGAACGCCTTCTTTGGTCAAGTTCCTCGAGTCGCCAGAATTCGTCAACGATTTTGTTTCCAAGCTGAAAGCCCAGCACGAAATTGCCCTCGAAGTGCACGAGACCCCCGAAGAGAAAACGAACGACGGTGAACGTACCGTGACCCTTGTATGGAAACTCACTCGCAACAATGCAGGAGGTCTCCGTGACGCCATCGAGTTTCTCCTAGAGCAGTTCACCGCTACCAGTGTTGAAACCAATATCGTCAAGGGCTATACCAACCGCCCGAAATCCGACTCTTTTGAAGACACCCTGCAGTTTTTCAACTCGAAAGTACTACAGCGTGCCCCCGCTCCCGTCGGTAAAGATTCCCCAACGCGTCCAGCTTTCGGGGACGAGACTTCTCAGCAGCGTGGCACCACCCTCTTCGAGAAGCTTCGGAAGCCTTCTCAGCTCCTTTCTTCGCTCGATCGTAGAAAGAACAGTTCGCATTCAGTGAACTCTCTTTTCAAGGGATCAAGCAACGTTTCTAAATCGTCCCTTATTTCGATCGAGTCCACTCGCAGTTTCAATGCAGACCGCAACCCCTGGAATGACAGCGGCGTCAATCTTCCGGATGATGACAACAAGTCATGGTCGAGTCGGCACTTTGGTGCCTTCGACAGTAAGCTGACGCCTAACGGCATTTCTCATGGCGGCGACATCACTCCCAGACACGCTACGCGGGTGTCTGGAGATAGTGGCAGGCCGTCGACTTCTCATTCTACCAATTCTGGATACCCTGGGCCTATCGGGCCTTACCGTTAGATTCCGTCTTTTTTAGATGCTCTACGTGAATACCCTCAGGCTGGATATACCCTGGCGCAAGAGAATACCCGGTCTTCCTATATCATGCATCAGTCGGCTCTGGTTTCTTTTTTTCCTTTTCAGTTTCGTTTATTTTTTTGTTTTTACTTATCTCGGTTTCCCGGAGAGCGGCGGGTTGGCTGCTCATGATTTGACGCTTTATATCCATGAATCAATACATAAAGATGATACCACGAACTGCCTGAGGCAGGAGAAAGACGGCGTTGCAGATTGAGTTCGCAGGAAGTTTTGCAAGATACCACAAAAGCGGAGAAAAGCACGTACACGAAAGAAATACCAAATACGAAAGGACTATTATCACTCGTTATAAGAATCATTGGTACTGAATACGTTTGATCTCGTCTCCCCCGACAGTCTGGCGTGGTCAACTTGGCCTCTTTGAATCCGGGATGTAACGTAACAGCAGCAATCCTTAAAGAGACGTCAAGGAAGAGGGGGTCTTTTTTGCGGATCAGGAGGGAAGAGGGCAACTCCGGGATGAAAGAATGGATAGGGGTCGATGAAGTAATTCCCTGGATGTTAACAAAAAAAGAGATGACGATGTTACGGTTTAGCTCCCGAGCGCTTATTATAAGATACCAACGGGCACGGGCAACAAACGCAAATGATACCCTCTAGTTCTGGCGAATTTATCGTCTTCCCTGTCCGAGTAATCAAGTCAGTATGGCGTATGATGCACAATGTGACCTCGGCACCTTTCTAGCAACGCTAACCCCTTGCAATCTACTTTTCGAAGTCCGAAATTCAAGAAGATGCACCCTATTAGAAGGACGTACATAGATAGAGCTTGTGATCCCGAAAGTAGGTTCATGCCATGGTAAGTGTAGAGTTGAGGGAGTAAGAAGGTGTTATTAGAAGACTCCTGAAGCAGCAGTGGCCAGGGCTACATAGCGAAGGTGAACGTGTAATCACACAGAAGGCAATGGCGGGTGGCAATGAGCAAACGGCTGTTTTAGAATTATGGTCGGTAGAAAGAAGTACGTTATTCACTTCAGTTCAACATCGAAACAATCCATATTGACTTGTATAGGTACCTAACTCGTTGTTCTCTCCTCCTTACCTACCCCTATCTTTCTCCGCCTTTCCATTTGTGAACCACTCATGTGGTGCATGCATCCCTTTTTAGTCATGCGTATACCTATTCTAGGTTTCCAATTTTCCTTCTTACATACCTATTTTCTCCGTAGCTTAGCTAATGCTTATTGTGTTTGGAATCGACCCCCGTGACATAATGAGTTCAAGGGAGCAAGGGGGGTTGGGAGCTCGCGTGGGGTTATGAGGGTTAGTTAGGGTTAGGGTTCGGGCTTGGGTTAGCTCAGGGGAACCGAAGCCAACGATCTCAGGGGGTTGGAAGAAAAGGGGTAGGTTCATGTATTAGATATGTTCTCTGATATGGGTGACAGGTGTATATACCGAAAGTCTGTTCCCGCGAGGCCTGCCTTGTCAAGCATACTAACTCATGATCAACCGCTTGGCTTGGAGAAGGCCATATTCATGGAACCAACTTCATCGATGGTGATATGACACCGTCTGCGGTGTAACAATCTGGCAGCCCTTGCTATTGGAAGTGCATTATCGGTGACGAATAGCAACTCGAGATCCTCCAGTCTCCGACTTGGGTAGGTCCTTCAGCGATAGGTCCAATAGGTCACACCCCGAATACTATGCAGGCATCAACGCGACCGGGGCACAGAATTTAGAGGCGGGGGAGGACCGGCTGCCAATGTCGTGAGGCTATTGGCATGCATGTTCTTCCATAAGCACTGGTGTGGTGTTGCTTCAGTTCGGTGTATTGCTACGGTATCCTGCAGGTCCCCATTGCAGCATGAGAATATCAAGGCAACTTGAGGGGCTATGCAACACCCTATGACAGAGTGGCTGTCAGGTCGCTGGTCTCTTTATCCTGATGATTGGAATACGCACTTGCGCGTTTTGATCTTTGCGATCAGGCTATGGCTTCCCAGACTTGTATATATGACCCATAGATGCGCTCTACTCTATCTCCTGTCACTCTTGTGATTCCCACTTCACTATGCTCTTCAACATTAGTCTCTATAATATACGATTGACAGCTCCTTTCCATACATTCAGCATTCAAACGGTTTCTCTCCTGACTTGATCTCACATACCCATAAGCAAAACATAGAATTTGAGTACGTCATCTCTCTGGAGGAGTAATCCAATGACTCAACTCTTCGTCTATCAGCCGCTTCCAGGGCCTCGATGGATCAGGTTGCTGAAATTGAAGCTTGGAAAGACACCTGCTAATCCACTTCGATGTGAAATTGTAACGCAACCTCTGACTGATGACGGCCAGGCATTGAGAGAGTCTTATACCGCTCTTTCCTATGTTTGGGGAGATCCGAATCCAGAGCGCTATATAGAGTGCGAGGGGAAGCATATTCGAATCACCCAAAATTGCGATATCGCTTTACGGGGAATATGCCACTTCCTCAGTAAAGCTGATCAAGACCGATCGACTCCGGGTCTTCTTTGGGTGGATCGTATCTGTATAAATCAATCGGACACACATGAAAGAGCCACCCAGATTTCCCTGTTGCATGACATATACCTCTCTGCAACGTTTACGTGGATATGGCTGGGAGAGAATTCGTCACACACGACGCCAATGCATGGGTTTCAATGCGAGGTGGCCTTGCGAGGACACCTGAGAAACAAGCGTACCGAATGCGTCGAACTCACCAACATGGGACGTGACGCGGCTCAAGCCAATATTACCACCGAGAATCCCTGGAGTGGTATTCTGGATTCGCCGTATTTCAGACGGCTATGGACCTTCCAGGAAGCACTTATATCCCCTAAGAAACTTGCATTCCGAAACACAGCAGTCATTGAATGGGAGTACTTGGTACATGTGCTTCAACACTCCGCGACAAACAGAGGTTTAGACTGGCATTCATCGCCACCTAGAGCCCTTTATTTCCATCGCTTGACGACTGTTCATAGTGCCAAGATCTTGGGCGCTAAACAGCACAACCAAGCTGTTCCTCTAGCCGATACAGGATTTGTCGACAGTCTTCTCTTCACACTATTGACAGAAGTCCTCGATTTCTCGTTAGAACTACATTGCTCTGATCCGAGGGATAGAGTATATGCCCTCTTATGGCTATTAAGGCTATTTGGGCTCGACCTTGGTTTGCCTGACTACACCAAGTCGGTTAACGATGTCTTCTACGAGGCCAGCTCTGTGTTAAGCGCGCAGGTTTCCTCTGGAGCACCGGGATTCAAGGGGACAAGTGACCAAAGTCAAACGAAGGGCCTGCCATCGTGGAGCTGGGCATCGAGGGCCTGCACATACCGGGAATCTCTCGCTGGTTTACACAAAAGCTTCGAGCGGCAGCTATTCATCAGTTCGCCAACCGATACCGCGCCCCATTCTCCACCCATCAAGATTGATTTTGAGTCCTATCCGGATAATAAGAAAACGAGGAGGCCTTATAATTTGAGGCATATCAAAATCAGTCGCGCACCACCGCGTCCTTATCGTCCCCTGCTTGAGTCAGGTAAGAACCGATTGACAAGAGGGGATATTAACAGTTCAGATGAAAAATTATATGCAGATCCCTCAAACTCTTCAGAGGAGGAGATCAACTATTCCACTGGTAATACAGATACCATAGGCATGGCTTTGAGAAGGAATTTGCACTGCCTTACATCCCGAGCTCGGCGGGAAGTGGCGAAACTCCTGGAGATGAAGACCATCCAGGTTGGGGAGCCGAGCGGAAGCTGTCAAGGTACCCATATGACTTCTCAACCGACGGCTTCGGCCATCCCCGACTCCTTCAACTCTCTAGGGCTCCCTAACAATTATCAGAAGAGGTTTCAAGGAGGCTCTATCAGACAGGAGGGGGATAGCGATGACGAAGAGAAAGAACAGCCAAAGAAGAAAGCCAAGATCAGCAAGGACTCTGATCCAAGTCTCAAATTAGCTTGTCCGTACTACCAACGCAATCCGGGGGGGGCCCATATCAAGCAATCCTGTAAGGGTCCCGGATGGCTCAAAGTAGGTAGATTGAAGTATGTCGACCATCTCCCGCTTATATTCCTTCATCTGGATCACTAACCAAATCAGGGAGCACCTATACCGTAGCCACTTCACTATTCGATGCCGGAGATGTCGTGTTGGCTTCTCATCGGAGGAAGGTCTCGATGCTCATTACCAAAACCCTGTATACTGTGCCCCTCCGGTGGGAGATGCTCAGGCGAATCTAGTCGAAGGATTCGGAGAGTCGCAGAGAACGCAAATCAAGCGCCGAAACATTAATGGCTGGAAACAAATCTATAAAATACTGTTTCCAATGGACCCGGAACAATCGATTCCCCCACAGCGTTCGTCATTGATCTCCTTTCGATTCTTCTATTCAGGTTGATTCTGGAGTTCCATTCTGACTGACCTAGATTATGTTAAGGACACCTCTCTGCTAGAATTAGTTGGGGAGCTCGACATGTACTACCAGGGTGAAATCGAGCGTCGACTGCCTGAACGGCTCCAATCTAACCTTGCTGGCAACTGTGAGATGCTTCCTGCCGCCATCCGCGAAGGGATGACCCGAACGGTCATGGACATGCACAAGGACATTGTGGAGTCGTTCCGGCAGCGTTTAATGGGCAGAGAGGATGTTCCAGAGACAGAGCTTGCCGCCACTGATTCAGAAGAAACTCCTGCACCGAGTAACAGGGATAATGCAGTAAATATGTTCCTTGGCTATCTCGAACAGTCGCGTCCTATCAACAGTTCCAATGCTGGAGACTTGATCCCAGATTTGGGAGATGCTGCATGGTGGCTTCCGCACGGGAGCTATCCCGGCATGGAAGGGTCCAACTCGATTGGTTTTGCGCCTCGATGGGCTCCTATGGGTAACAACAATGTCCTGGTCATTGAGCAACCCACTGAAGGGAACCCTGGGACGGAGATAGCCCGGGAGAGTCAACAGGAGAACACGGACGCTGCCGAAGCTGTGGTAAGCGACGGGGAGTGGTCGATGGTACCCAGTGCGTGAGGCAAACACCATATGCTCCTTGAGATAGGAGTAGGACGAGTTGGATAGTTGCAAAGCCACTTGTGGGTGTTGGGTGGGTGTTGGGTGGGTGGAGATACGCTGACTGGACAGAGGCTGGCTGGCTGGGTACCTGAGCAGCTGAGATAGTTTGATACCTACATATGAAGGTATGTGATAGGGACTGCATTGCTTCCCCTTGACGTGTTTTGTGGTAGCATGATATATTGTTTTGGGGTTAGCAAATTTCGTTCTGCAAGTAAACGACAATCTCTGCCATCCTCGACCTTATGTGCTGGCGTTTCTCCAACCCGACAAATCATATACTAGATACGAGTATGTAGGCAGAGTCACGCGAGCGCTTATGACCCATCAAATGACCTGCTTATACACCTTATCGGATTTTGAGGAGTTGCAGGAGTTTAGTTAACGAGAGTTTAACGGGAGCTAAGGCAGGCAGAGAGATATGAAGATGGCAAAGAAAGAAGCCTTGAAGGGTTGCTAATGGTATTCTTGAACATGTTCTGGGGTCGGGTTGGACCTTTCCGGGAAAGATTTCCAGAACAGAAGCAACACATGCATACCTGCATCGTTACGTCGTAGGCACTATACCTGTACATACATACATGTACATACCCAGTAGGTATAGATACAGGTACATACATGTAGCAACGGTGATCATCTGCAGTAAGTAGTACTTGCCTTGCGTATTGTACCAATAGTAAAGGCTGGAAATGATGGGAAGCTTCAAGTTGGAACCAACGTCGAACAAGGATTACAGGTACATATGTATGGTGTGCACCACACTGCACCTGCCGCCGGTCAAAACGACGTAACCATCGCAACAGCATAGCGGATGCTAGGGCGGGCGGATGTCTCACCTAACCCACTCGCAGCTTCCCTTTGCCTGTCAGTGCTGTCACTGGCTGACTGGGTTACCTTCCGACGCCAGGGATAGGTACGACGTGACTACGCGCATCGAAGCAGGAGCTGACGTCCGCCACGGTTCCTAGTTAAGCGTGTTAAGTCTACCATGTACATGAAACAATTACCATATCCAGTCGTCAATGACTTGGTATTACGTACCTTCAACTCATGTTCATATCACCTCGCAGAGTACCTGGATTTCCTTCCCTTTTCTTCCCTCTAACCTTTTCCCGGGTTTTACCATATACTCTCGAGGTGAGAGCTAGGCTACCTGTGTTTTATCCATACACCATCATACACCATCTGGCATTGGGCATTTGGCAGTCCCGTCATCTGACCTTTCGTCATCCGGGTCGTGCCTCTCAGCATTACCCAGCAGGCGAAAGCTCCCCCCCACATCTCCGTCATACTAGCACTACTTCGTAAACGACCTAACTAAACCTCCGCCGCCACCCGCGCGCCGTCTTTTTACTAGCCAAGCAGCCAGGCAGCCCAACCAAGCGACGGACGTCACTGGAAGCATCAGCTCAGCAGCCCTGCATCTTTCTCGCTTCTTTTATCTCAGGCACGCAGCACACACTCCCCTTGACCCTGGCCCTGCCCTGGCCCTTTCAAGACTCCCACCCTTTCGAAGCACACCCTGCCCTCCAGGCTCACCTTGCACCTCGATCTTTTGACCGAGTCACCTTCCCACCACAGCGAAGCCCGCAGCCAATCACACCCGAGAAAAGAAATTCAAAATTCAAAATTCACAAAATCGCAACGTCACATCCTGCGCCCCGACTCGCGTACACCATGGCGTTGTCTCCCAAGGAGGGATTCAAGGAGGAAATGCGCCAGAACCTGAAGAAGCGTGAGGACGATGCGGTCGACGACAGCGAGGATCTAGACGACGACTATGTCGAGGTGCAGAAGACCATCAGTGGTGGTCGCCGTCGCCAAAGCAAGAGCCTCGTCCAGGTAATCTTGCCTTTCACCTTCTCGCCTCTGACTCGCCCGCTCACCATTCGGGATGCGGATTGTTGCGAAGCCCTAGAGAAAGCGGCTTTTACCCACCCAGAGCACCGATGCAGCAGAGATAAGGTGTGTGGCTTCTCCCGTTTCCATTTTATGCATTATCACCACAGCTAGTCGGCTCCATTCTGTTTGCTGCGTGTGTGTCAAACTCCCTCCCCCCCCCCGTGGGGTAGTTTCGCACCAGGTAGTTACAACGGTGCGGTGCAAATCGACTAACTTTCGTTCACTGCTCAAAACTTGCATTTGTTCATATTCTATAGAACGCTCAGCTTTAGGTCTAACGTATATACAGTTCGAGTATCGACTATCAGTCTGTCCGGAGCTAAGTTTAGGAGTCTTTTGCACCGTGGTCCCTTCGATAGCTGAGGAGAAAGGGTTTCAAATCGACACCTTTCCAACAGCGAAAAAGGTTGAGACCGCGCGACCAAATGGCGCCAAAAGCGTTCTATTCGCACATATCATCGCAACGAAAACCGACGGGCAGACCGTCACCGATCGAGACATGGACTACCCGCGCGACTGGAGGACACGGAGGGCTAATGCGACTGATGTGGGCCACAAAGAGGCTGGACGGACGATATGCCTGCACTCGTTGGCCGTTCACCCGAAACTGCAGGGTTGTAACCTGGGGAAGATGCTCATGAAGGCATATTTACAGCAGGTCAAGAACTCGGGCCTTGCGGACCGCATTTCCCTCATTGCCCAAGAGGTGAGCTTATCATCCTCAGGAAACCCCTCCATTGGCATCTCTTCTAATTTCTGGTGCGCAGGATCTGGTCAAGTATTATATCAAGCACGGCTTCCAAGACCTCGGCCCAAGTAAAGTCACATTCGGCGGCGGTGGCTGGCACGACATGGTATGAACTCCTCTCTTGGTATTTTTGCTTAGTCATATAAGCCGCTGACAAGGTTCTGTAGACGATTGAGCTTAATTCCCCGCCCGCCAAGGGAAAATGAATGAGCTTTGTGAGTGTCCATTTCTACGGCCACGGACAGTAGGCCGGGGAAACCTATCCGAAAGCTTTTCTGCAGCATATGTTTGTTTGATGATGAGCAGGCGTTAAAGTTACGAGAACGAAGAACGTCAAGATTTTCCGCGATCATTTTGATATCCACCGGGCGGACGCAGAGGTTCGCTCCTCGTTTGTTCTTCTTTGATTTCAAGCAGACCAGGCTGTGGCATCAAGCAGCACACGAGATGCTGCTATCCAACTCGACTCCATGTGGTTTAAGGCGTTGCATTTAGACGTGGCATTCGGGCGGACATAGACGGGGGACAAACAGGCAGGCCGACAGGGCATAGCCAGGCACGGCACTCATAGACTTTGGTATTGTTTCTAGATGAATAGACAAACATGTATGACTTAGAAAAGGTCTCCTTTTTCCACGTTCCGCATGCCAACAAATACCGGTTGTTATGAATTTTCCCGCGATGAGTCCTGAAGTCGCCCCCTAGCCATTGACTTTCTAACCCAAAGTGAAGCATTGACAATTCTAGACTAGGACCCCGAAAACATTACCACGTGCTCTATTTTGGTTCCCCCACAGACGCCTTTATATCGATCGAACCCCTTCGAAACCAGCCTCGAGCTTCTTCTATTGTCATACCCACCAGAAAGACTCGTGTCCCGATTGTGTAAGGTCTATACCAGGGGTATGTACAGGAGGGCATCGGAGAGAGACAGGGGCTCCTGCTATCATTCTCTCGTGGTAGCTGAATATCGCCGCGCGTTGAAAGCCTCCATGCATATGCATGCTTAATGCTGGTTTAGTCAGTTGTTACATTGTTTGTTTGTCTTATTTCATATTTCGTTCTATAACCCCTTAATCCCCCAACCCCACCCCCTTTTTTGGAATCCCGAGTGCCTAACCGACCAATGCAATGCTTCCACTTTAGTTTATTTCCCAGCTTCGGGGTTTTCTTTCTTTCTTTCTTTCTTCTTTCTTTTCTTTTCTCTCTCTTCTCCTTCAGTCGCTGGCGCCGTACTTAGCGCGGTACTCCTCCATGCGGCGGATGTCGTCCTCGGCGATGGCGCCCCCCCGCATGCCGGTGATGATGTCCTCGAGCCGGACGATGGCGACGATGGGGATGCCGTACTCGCGGCGCAGCTCGCCGATGGCGCTCGTGCGCTCGTCGCTTTTACTTCCGCTGCCGTCCGCACCTGCTGCCGGCGGCGGGAGCGTCTCCTGGCGGTCGAGCGCGACGACGATCCCCGCGACGGTGCCGCCGGCGGCGCGGATCAGGTCGACGGCCTGGCGCTTGGCGGTGCCGCTCGACACGACGTCGTCGATGACGAGGACGCGCTTGCCCCGCAGCGGCGCCCCCACCAGCGTCCCGCCCTCGCCGTGGTCCTTGGCCTCCTTGCGGTCGAACGCGTAGCCCACGGCGCCGAAGCGGGCCGGGTCGCGCCGCGCCAGCGCGTACAGCACGCCGGCCGCGAGCGGGATGCCCTTGTAGGCCGGGCCGAAGATGACGTCGAAGTCGAGGGTGTTGTCGCTGTCGGTGGAGGAGGAGGAGGAGGAGGAAGAGATGATGGTGCTGGCGAAGGCGTCGACGATGGCGGCGTGCAGGGACCCCGTGAAGAACGACCCCGCGTTGAAGAAGTACGGCGACTGCCGCTTCGACTTCAGCTCGAACGTCCCGAAGCGCAGCGCCCCGCCCTCTAGGGCCGCGTGCAGGAAGTCGGTCTTGTATTGGGGGAGCTCTTGTTGCGCCATTGTGTCTTTCTCTCTGGTCAACTGGGTAGGTGTCGTCGAAGGAGGGAGGGTAGAGCGATGAGGGAGCGGGGGTTTGTTTTGAGTGTTTTCGTTTCGTTCGTGTCGGAAGTGCGTCCTGAGAAATAGGGGGGAGGGGTCCCGAAAAGCTGCAGTCGCAAACCTCTCTCGATCCAAGGTGGGATGCTTGGCTCCACTGGTGGCAGTCTTTTGGAGGGGTAACTTACGTAGATTGGCTGATTAGATAGTCACCTTAAGATAAATTAATTGCCTGATAAGATAAGATCAAATACTTTTGCGCCAAGATTTCGCAGGCAGACAGAAAACTAGTAGACCTTAGCTCGTGCCAAGAGCTTGGTAGATAAGCATACTTGCATATGTGCTATGGGATAATGTGATATTGATGGAGAAGACCTTTGCTTTAGATACTAGCTTCATAAGTAGTGCTCGCTTAACAGCCTATCCGACACCACTAAGGTGTTGCACTCCGCTCTTTGATATTTTTCCAGTGTCAAAAAAGTTCGGAGGGCAAATCCATTACCTCGGGCTTGATCCGTACGTACAACCGGTTAAGATCAAGGTCAAAAGCACAACTGCGACCGGCATCTTCAACACACCCTGCAATACCCTCGAGAGCACCCTCGAGAGCAGGCAGATCTTGTTTCCGCTATCTGCTACCTGCCACCTGTGCTATCCGCCCACCATGAAGACCACTTGGAAGGACATCCCCCCGGTGCCGACGTCGCAGGAGTTCCTCGACATCGTGCTGAGCCGGACGCAGCGCCGCCTGCCGACCCAGATCCGCGCGGGCTTCAAGATCAGCCGCATCCGGGGCTTCTACACGCGCAAGGTCAAGTTCACGCAGGAGACCTTCTCGGAGAAGTTCTCGCAGATCCTCGACAGCTTCCCGCGGCTGCAGGACATCCACCCGTTCCACAAGGACCTGCTCAACACCCTCTACGACGCCGACCACTTCAAGATCGCGCTGGGCCAGCTGTCGACCGCCAAGCACCTGATCGAGACCATCTCGCGCGACTACGTGCGCCTGCTCAAGTACGCCCAGAGCCTGTTCCAGTGCAAGCAGCTGAAGCGCGCCGCCCTCGGCCGCATGGCCACCCTCACCAAGCGCCTCAAGGACCCGCTGCTCTACCTCGACCAGGTCCGCCAGCATCTCGGCCGTCTGCCCGCCATCGACCCCAACACCCGCACGCTGCTCATCTGCGGCTACCCCAATGTCGGCAAGTCCAGCTTCCTGCGCTCCATCACCCGCGCCGACGTCGACGTCCAGCCCTACGCCTTCACCACCAAGTCGCTCTTCGTCGGCCACTTCGACTACAAGTACCTCCGCTTCCAGGCCATCGACACCCCCGGAATCCTGGACCACCCGCTCGAGGAGATGAACACCATCGAGATGCAGAGCATCACCGCCATCGCCCATCTGAGGTCGGCTATACTGTACTTTATGGACCTGAGGTAAGTTTCTGTCCTGCCCTGCCCTGCCCTGCCCTAGCGCTGCGTTGCGTGGTCCTATGCTAACAAGTCCAATAGCGAACAATGTGAGAACCCCTTTAACCAATATCAATATCCTTCCTCGATTGGCTCGAACAATTTCCGCGAGCGTGAATTCTTGATCATGCCCCACGAAAACATCTCTGCTATCAATTTGAATCCACAATACTAACGCTGCAACAGGTGGCTATAGTGTCCAGGCCCAAATTGCGCTTTTCCGATCCATTAAGCCTTTGTTTTCGAATAAGCTGGTTTTCATCGTAAGTGGCCCATCTAAGATTATTTTGTCATGACCATTCCGATGCACTCTATTTCGAGGGGATCCCTTGACAACCTCGCATAACTCACTTTATGCCGGCGGAAGTCATAAGAACCTCCACGGCTGACATAGTATGTATCTAGGTTATCAACAAGATTGATATTCTGAGACCGGAAGAGCTAGATGCCCAGACCAACGAAGAGCTCCAGTCCCTCTTATCTCCCGGTGATGTCGAGCTACTTCAACTGTCCTGCAACACCACAGAAGGCGTGCAGGCTGTCAAGAATGCTGCTTGCGAACGCTTGATTGCTGAGCGTGTCTCACAGAAGCTCAAGGCGGGAACCAACAGCAGTGGTAACATTGGTGGCAGACTGGCAGATGTTATGACAAGAATTCACGTCGCTCAGCCTATGGACGGTACCACAAGAGAAACCTTCATTCCAGAGGCGATCAAGGCAATGAAGAAATACCAGAAGGACGACCCCGAGCGTCGCCGGTTAGCTCGCGATTTAGAGGAAGAGAATGGTGGTGCTGGTGTCTTTAACGTCGACTTGAAGGCCGATTACATCCTGGAGAATCCTGACTGGAAGTACGACAGGATCCCCGAAGTATTTGACGGCAAGAATGTCTACGACTTTGTTGATCCCGACATTGATGCCAAGCTTCAAGCTCTTGAGGAGGAAGAGGAGCGACTCGAGACTGAGGGCTTCTACGAGTCCGACGAGGACCTGGATGATGCCGAGGAAGAGGAGATTCACATGAAAGCAGAGCTGATCCGAGAGAAGCAATCTCTGATCCGAAACGAAGCCAAGATGCGCAAGTCGCTAAAGAACCGGGCCATAATACCGCGGAAGTTGCAAAAGAAGCCGCTCTCGGAGCTCGAGGAGGCTCTCGATGTCCTGGGTGTCGATACCCACGACCTCCACCTCCGAGCCAGACCAGAGGCGTCTGTCAGCCGGGGTCGCTCTATGAGCAGGAGCCGGCTGGGCACCGAGGATCCCAACGCAATGGATATCGACGATACGCCGCGGGACAGGTTGCGGTCGAAGAGCCGGGCGAGAAGCCAGCCGGCGACGAACCGCCGCGACGACGGTGTGGCAGACGAGGAGGTGCGGGCGAAGGCGGACAAGCAGGCGAAGCTATCCCAGAGGAAGATGAACCGCATGGCGAGACAGGGAGAGGCCGATCGGCATATCGGCGCCACGTTGCCGAAGCACTTGGTAAGTTGCTATCATCATTTTTACCCCAAGAGGGCTTTATCTTCGCTGTGGACCCCAGATTCTAACACACACCTCGCAGTTTGCCGGAAAGCGGTCGATGGGCAAGACGTCCAGACGTTAAGGCGGACGTCGTGTGGTTTCCGCTTGTTCTCGTTGCTGTTGCTGCTGTTACGACTGCTACTTATTACCATGATAACCATGATATGGGGAAAAGGGGTCTCCTACTTGCTTTGCTACATTACGGCGTTTGGGGCAAAAGATACGGTCGTACTAAAGAGATTTCATTTCTTCTTATCTTTCTCAGATACCGCAAGATTTCGTGTCGGCTTCTATAGCCGATTGATCACCTGGCCTCGCTTTCTATCCTGCATATCGTGTGCTCGTGTTATGTCTGATCTGTGTGATTTCATACTGTCGACTGTGCCACGCTCCTATCCATGTGGGCTCCGTAGCGATGTTGTAGTACTGAGAATCCTTCGGTCAATGATTTTCTAAAGCAGCCTCTAATTGAAAGTGGCCCGCCGTCTCATTCAAACTCCTGTGATTGCTATATTGAATTCCTCAATTATTTTCTAGGCAGTATAAAGCTTATGTACAACCCAGGTTACTCAACGATACCCCAGGTCTGCTCTATCTCATGCCTTTCGTTTGTGTTCATGCTGGCTACCAAGTAACAAAGATCGTAAAAGGGGGGAGGGGGAGACAGTGGCTCTCTGCCAAGACGCGAGTTCTGCGCATTATCTTGTAAAACATGTAAAATGACCCAAGTCAGGCAATGCATATGGTAGTATATACATAAGGGACCTCACTTATATCACCCAAGTCTTTATATCTCCACCCTGGTAAGTTTTAAGTTCGACAAACGATTAGAATATAGGCTTCATGCCCTTCGATATGCAACATATACCCGATGACTTGGTAACTGAGAAACTGGGATTGCCGTTTTAATAAGACTCTTAACTGGATATATTATTGACAACAAAAGAGAACCCTCTCCCTCCTCTGCTAAGAAAAGACTACTAGCTAACATTAGAAAATCTACTCACTACATGGTTCGAGTTCAACGGACACAATTCGAATCATAACGCTTATGGTCTAAAGAAAAAGAAGGAGAAGAAAATAAAAGGGCAGGGGTAAAGGAATATGTATACTTTGAAGTTACCAACAACACAAAAGAAAGGAAGCGAAGCTTATTGGTGGGGGTTTCGCCCAAGCCTTATAGAAGAACCCTTTCTGTGGCTGGTCCGTTCATCCTGGCTAATGAGTGGCGCAGAACTTCTTCGGACTTAAGCTAGAAAAAAAACCAACTCACCACCTCACCAAATCTAATGCAGATACGCCCGTTTTACGCCAGGGGATCAGGAGACGACGAAGAAGAAGAAGAAAAAGACAACGATTCTCTGGCTTGTCATAAGCCGATGATGCAATTTGCAAAGAACGGACACGCTTATTTCCATCCGTGAAACCAAACCATCCGACAATAACTAAACGGCGGGCGGTTCCTCGGCATTGGATCGAAGATAGAAAAAAGAACCCACCACAATTTCTTCTTCATTTCATTCGATCATCTACTAAACCGCAAAATCACCCCCACTACATTATTGATCCACCTTTCACACGGACGACGACGCGATGTCGCTTTTGCAGTAGGTACAACATAATCTTCTTTCCCCTTCTTGATTCTCAGGTATCCGAATTCTCCTCTTTTATTTACTTATAACACTTGCAAAGCAACAACATATATAACATGTAATAACAACAACAGATCCTACCGCAACCTCTCCCCCAAGACCCGCATCGGCGTCGGGCTGGGCCTGCTGGCCTGGGGCTTCGTCGGGCTGCAGCTGTCGGACCGCGCCGAGGAGCGGTTCGGGCTGCAGGCGAGCGACGAGGACCGCGAGGCCCTCGCCCGGCTGGGGCCGCGCATCATCCCCGTCGACCCGGCTGAGCGAGGAAGTGGTGGTGGTGGTGGTGGTGATGGCAGGTGATCAGGAGAGATGGTAGAGTGAAGAAAGATGGGAATGGGGATGGGGATGGGATGGGATAGGATGGAAAGGAATAAAGATGAAGAGAAGAAAGAAAAAAATGTAATAAAACCACACATCACTAATGCTGGAAAAACAGAACGACATAACGAATCGCACATGGAAAATAATGAAGGAAAGAGTAAAAGCGGACAGAGAAGGGGGGAAATGGCTCGTAGGGTGGGTGGGGAGATGGAACAAAACACAAACAAGCGGACAAGAAATAAGAGATGATAGTAATAAGTATAGGCCGCCTATATTCGAAGCAGAAATGAAATAAAAGCCTAACTACTACATGATAATGAGCCATACGTAGCTGATGCTCACCCAATCAACTCCATCAATACTTCACCTCCGGTGATCCTCGTGTTCTCTGTTAAGCTATGCGGAACCGCTAAATGCTATAAGCTTCTGGAAAGAGGTGACGGTATAGGCGTGCGTGCGTGCGTACAACCCGTAATAGAGAGGACGTTCGGTAGAGAAGTAGCGCAGAAGAGGGTAAGAAGTCAAGAGAAACAAGCATTTTGACTGATATCCGTAGTAGGAGCAAAGAATTACAGGAGATAGGGATTCTACGAGCGCAGCGGCCGCACACATTCTGTTCTAAACAAACAAAAGAACAATTCTACGCCACGGTATATGCAGACGAGATAAGCCTTTGGTTGAATCACAGGAATTCCATGGAGATACTGGGTAGTTTGCAATAATTAATTTTACTGCCCTTCTCTAAACGTCTCTAAAAACACGGAAAAATCAAAGCTCGTCATGGAAAACCCCAAGCCACTCCAGCAAATGCTTCACCTCGTCAACTCAGTAACCGAAACCTGAAAGGCCATGAGCGCCCGTAGAAAGATGCGTACCCGATCAGCTGTAGACGTGAAACCTCAACATGACCACTCCCCACCAGAGAGGATTGAACCTGTCCCCGAAAGCCAACCGACCTCTATCGTTGAGTCTAAAATGCGCACGAAACCACCACCTGTCTAATTTGTCGCACCGTTCCGCGAAAATGCAAAGCAAAGTTGCCACCGTTATGCTAGTCAAATGCGTCATAGGAAGTGAAACTTTTTGAGGCCGAAAAAAGAGAAAAAAAGAGCAACGCCACCAGATGCTAGGTTACGCATTATAAGTCCATCCCACCCGTCCACGAGTTTTGTCTCCTTCACGCCTCGGTCTTAACGAATGGCATTCCAGGAGTATCCACGACTTTCGGTAAAGGTGCGAAAAGCCTCGCCATCTCCAGCGTGAGATCGGTAACACCAAAGTCGTTGTCGATTTCGCCGACTGAGCCTAGTTCTTCGCCTCTTGCAGTGCTATCAGACATGACCCATGTCTTCACATATTTCAGGATCTGAATGACCTGTGTGAAACGGTGATCCGGTGCCAATTGCAAATCTGTAGGGCGAGGATTCTTGAGCATCCATTTGGCGAGCCAGAAGAAATGGATGCCATCTCGACAGAAGCCATAGCGGCGTGGGTTGGACACCGAAGGCGGAAACTGGATGGCCATATCCATATCCCAATTGGCCTTGAACTTGTCGAGAGCTGATGAGAGGGTCTTGTACGTCTGAGGTGCTATGGACGGGGTCGTGCCGGGAACAGGAGTAGCCCTGCCGCTATTGTTGGCGCTCGCGTTACCACTGCCCGTGTCGGATCCACCATTAAGGACCCAGTCATTCTGAGAAAGTGGTGTTGAGAGACCGCTCAGGCTGGTGATGTTGCCGTCGACCAGAGCGCGCTTGATCTGAGCAAGCAGGGCATGAATAAGTATGAACTTGCCGTACAGATTGGTGCTTCCGGGATGCAATTGGTACGTTCCGTGAACCAGAGCCCTCAGCGCCAGGTCCAACTCCGGTTGCTTGCTTCGCTGAGAACCATCGGGATTTGTAGCTTTCACTGCCTCCGTGCCATAGAGATTCAAGGCCTCAGCGCACTCAGCTGCTGATTGTGCATCCCATGCCGCATCGTCTGCTGGAAGGGGAATATGCATGTCGAAGCTGTCAAATTGAGGATCGCAGTTGAAATAGAGGCCCTGGGCGACATCGGTAAGGTGGATCATGTGCATGAGTCGGACCCGCCACTCCTGTTGGATCCATGCGGTCCAGTCAAAATTGCGAGGAGTGATGTCTTGATGTGAAAGTTTTGGTTGGTGGAATACACTGAAAAGCGAGGCATCGCAGCTAACTTGCAAGAGGTTGGAGCGCCGGGCTATACTTGCTACGATAGGAAATAACCGCCTGGCGCTCTCGCGCTGGATCGGGGTGCCGTTCCATATCAAAAGGCCCGTTACAAGAACAAGAGCTTGCAACTTTTCCATACCCATCTTGTCTTTACCATCCTCGATTCGTAAATTGGGTTGTTGGGAGTTGCTAATCATTAAGTGGAGGTCTTGTTCAAGGGCAATTTTTAGGAAATTCACCATTTCTCGTACGTGGGCGGGCAATACTCGGTCGGAATAACAAGCACCGGTGCAGCAAACGGCAGCAACGAGGCCAGTGTAAGCGTCCATAATGCGAAAGGTGGGTATGTGCAGGAAGGGGAAATGGACGTGATAATGTGTATATTTTTCGAGAAAGTCTTGAATATTGGATGGAGAAAAGTAATGGTTCATAACAGCCGTCGTGTTCGTGACAACAGTCCTGGGAGGGTAAAAGAAGTTCAGGATTTGGCTTGAGAGCTGTTGGTAAGGATTCTCCGCGGACGGCTGCGACTCCCAGTTGGAAAAGAAGAGTGATCGGTCGTTTACGTCGTTCGAGGCAGCGCCCGGCATGCCGTGGATCTTCTCGGAAGAGGTATTAGGCTCGGTTTTGATTGCGGTCGGAGTCTGTCCACTATTAGGATTGTTGAACGATGTATTGACGTAGGTATCTTGCGCACCAGGTGGGAACATCTGAGTCCAATCTGAGCCGGAAGCTCCATACATGGGCATGCCGTTCTGGTTCGGGGGCATGTTGAAGTTGGCCAACTGAGGGTTGATGTTGGAAGACATCGAGCTCGAGACGTCACCGTTGTAGCCACCAGGCATGTTACGTCTATCACGGTTGCTGTTATCGTGGCTCATGCTACTTGATCTAGAAAGCTGGTTCTGGTCGTTGGCCATGTTTCCCATACTCTCTGGAATCTGGACCATACCGAATGGATGGACAACCCCTTCACCTGACATGTTGCTCATGCCATTCATATGATTCATCTCGCCCTCGGGGGGCTTCTGAGCATTCTGCTGCTGCTTCTTAACGTGCGCTTGGGGGTGAGACAAGTGGCTCACGCCCGTGGGATTTCCTCGTCGAATGGAGCACTTCTGGAAGTGTCGCTTGAGGATATCACTGCGGGAAAACGTATCGCGGCACAACACGCACATGTATGGGCGGTCGCCGGTGTCTAAGTGGACGTGTCAGCATAGCGGGAATCGACTCACATAGCAAAAGAGAACTTACGTCGGAGAAGGTGGCGCTTCAGATGCTTCGCGTGGAGATAAGTCTTGGTGCAATGAGGGCAAGGGAATTTGCCATCCGCGTCCTTCTGGGGGATCACGGTATTCTTCGAGGCGCCAGAACCCGTAGGAGCAGTAGGCCTGCCCGGGGCACTGGGGAGGATACCGCGACGGCCCTGCGATCCAACGACGTGAGTTGGCTGGTCACTATCTTGCATCATACTCTGCTGGTGCGGCATCATTGGGCTGCCGCTGTAGGGAGAAGGCAAGCCTTGCTGGGGCATGACGCCGCCAGCCGGCATGGGGCGGAGGACGGGGGGTCGCGCGGCCGCCGGAGCTGGCGCAATCGGCTGCGGATGAGAGGCAGCAACGGAGGTTTGCGGCATCATGGAAGAAGACGTCGCATAGCCTTGGTGAGATTGCTGAGGATACGGGTTAGGGATCCAAGAGCCTCGACCAGCCGCCTGGTTAGGCGGCGGCGGGTAGTTGCTCATGGCTTGCGGCTGAGGGGTATGCGAGTTAGGTGTACCCGGAGTCCTCGGCGTGTGGGGATTGCTGTTGTAGATGTTCTGCATGGTGGGATGCTGAGGCTGCAGAGGTGGTAAAGTGTGCGGAGGGAGCGAACCTTGCTGTAGCTGATGGGGGGAGATGGCCACTGAAGAAGGATACCCGGGCGCAGACGTGCCTATACCGTGAGACGAGTAAGGTTGTTGATGGCTATGAGCAGCACCGTCCATAATCCTACTAGAAGCAGGTCGCGTAGAGTCTACGGACGAGAATAGGATTGCTCGAGGTGATGCAATCCAATTGATTCTCAACCGTCAATGATCTTTCTCGCCGAGAAGCAAGACAGACTTTTGCTAGTGGAGTAGGGGACTTGATCACTCTGGCAATCGCGGAGGGGCGCGACAACAAAAACGACGTGACGGAGTCGCGCACGCGATTCTCTGCTTAACCTTTTTTGTTTTTCTGGGTTTTAGGGTTCGGGGAATAATGGCCCGAAAATTATTCTGCCTTTTGGGTAGTCCTAATAATTCCTCCACGTCTATTACCTGACCTGGTTGTGGATTTGCCGCCCAGTGCTAGTCGAAGTCTTTTGGCAAACAAGTCTCGACAATAGGTCCAAAAAGAGGAAAAAGAAAAAAGATGTAGATGTGGTGATGAGGGGAAGATGTTTTTGGAGAAAAGATTGGGGACTAAATGGAGCTGTGGACGAAAGTAGTTCGTGAGGCTCCCGACCCGTAGCAGAAGGGAAATGGGACTGATGGGGGGCCAAAAGGTGTTTGTAAAGTGGAGAACTGAACCCTCGGAGGGTCTGTGGGTGCGGTGTGCTGGCGGCAGCTTCTTATTTCAATGATTTTTTTTCTTCTGGTTTTTTCCTCTGCTCTGGTCTACCCTCTGTGCCTCTGTGCTCTGGTGCTCCGGTGCTGTACTATGTATGTAGTATGTAGGGAAAACTTTTAGTGCGGTGTCGCAGCAATTCGTGATTCGCCTCAGGCTTCAGGACCCTTGTCGAATCCTGGCTTCTCAAGATCAGGTACAAGTGGGACAGGCCAAGTGGACGAAAAAAGTGGACGAAAAGAGTGGACACTGACGCCGAGAACAACCGTTTTTGATTATGGACAAGTGGGTGTAGTGGGCAGAGTGGGTAGTGTTGGTGGTGGGCCGGCGGATAGGCGGTGGACACGAGTGAGATGGATAGTCAACTCAATCAGTAGTCAAGTCAGTGATGGGTTAAGTATGACGGGCTTTCCGCGTTAGGCCAAGCTTGAAAGCGTGACGCTGATGCATGCAAGTCAAGATGGAAGTGGTGTGTATGAGAGTGTGGAAGAGAGGGAAAAAAGGTTGAGTGGGAGAGAGCAGGAGAGGGAGGGAGAGCCGGGGGGGATAGTTATGGTGGACGCAAGTAGGTAGGATGTACACAACAGCCGACCGGTTTATTTTTTACTTTTTAAGTGCACGTCTGCTAGGCCTGTGTGCGCGGTTTTGGATGGGAATAAAAAGTGGCGGGCCGATGCAAGGTACCTGGCACTTGGCTAGGTGCTAGGTACGTGATAGCGTATTGTCGTACTTGATCTAAGTACTGGAATAGGTACTTGGTCTAATGGGGACGGTGGGAATGGTCTGTCGGCTACTTGGCTGATGGGAAGTGAATTGTCGGATTGTATGGCATATGGCAAAATAAAAGAAGAGATGCCAGATGCCAGATGCCCAGTGAAGTAGGTTAAGTAAGGTGGAGAGCTTCCCGATGGCAGATGTCGAGGTTGGATTGTTTCTGCTAGGTAGCTCTTCGTACGGGTTCAAGTTAGACGCGCATGAAGGGGTACCAACTTATCAAGAAAATCTCAGCTGGAAAGGTGCTACTACAATAGGATTAGCGTTGTTATGGTTCCCCTGTATTGTTGTATGTAGTTGCTTTGTAGTCGCGTCAAGAATAGGTATCAAGGTATCAACCATTTGCTTCACCAATAGCACTGTCAGCACTGTCTGGTTACGAGAAGCAAACTAGTTATAGCCCCTACTTCGTAGCTGATCTCTACAACTTAGACTATATTCCAGGCGTGTGCATACATGTTACGTGGTGTTGTAGCATGGTCTCTCCTATTGTTTGACCTACGTATTGTCTGTTCTATCGTGATATTACTAGTGTTGCCCTCTACCTCGGATGGAAGCGAGACGCCTGCCTACGGGGTAGAGACAATATCCGACGCTGAAGGTGCAACTGAAGGGGCAGTCTTCAAGGTGTAACCAAATCAGCATTGCTGGCCAGTATCAGAAACACTTGCCAAGGCAGTAACTGGTAATAAGTATTAGGAGCTATCTAGGTTGCTAGTAACGGGAAGTGGAAACAACAGAACACACAAAACAACTTGAATCAAACAACCTATCGTGCACACATGCAAGTCGGGGTCAATCTACTGGCAGTTGTAGTATGTAATATGTATATACGTACATATGAGGGGTATGTATTAAGGGTCTCAGAAATCTGTGAAGTCATGCATGTATCTATACCTACCTTGAGGATGATGCACTGCGGATATCGGCAATGTGGGATCAACCACCTGTAAGTCTTGGTGCCTACGTAGGCTGGCAGGGAATGCAAGTACATACATACATACACACATACATACACACATACACACATACACTGGAACTGACTAGGGTACTTTCGTACCACCTAACGACATACTCAAGCCTTCCACTGCCTCTCATCTATCCAGCCTTCAATATGTATCTCCCCGTAATTATATCGGAATTCATTCAGGCCACAATGGTTAACCACTGGGTGTTCAACTTGCATATTGTCCTTACTTGCCTTGAGGGCCTATTGTAATGCTCTTGATATAAGCATTCTATACTTGCTATATAATTGGATGTGTTTTCCTTCTAGGTACCTCTCAGGGACTATGCATAACCCCTGGGAGGATTTTTATTATTATTGGCCTAGGTGCGTTCAGTGCAGTGTTTGCAACTGGCTGCCGCTTGATTCCTCCTGATTGGACTTTGAGTTGACTTAGAATACGGATTACAAGGTTGTATCTTGAAACCATATGTCCAAGGCATTATGTATTCCTTTGGTACCTTATGAGGTAGGCTTCGGTTAGGCGTAAAATTCACTGCTCTTTTTCCCGATTGGCTAGATGTTCAAGTTGTGCATAGATAATGAGATGGTTTCTAAGGAAGTTTGTATATTGTCTATAGGAGGTATCAATAGGAATCCTAGCATTATAGTAGTAACGCGTTGCTTTATTGTTCATTAGCCCTATGTATAGGCCACCGCTTAACAGAGGAGCGGATATTGAGCTCATCGCCTCGCCTGATCTGCCCTGTCAACAATAGGCTATCTGCTGATACGTACATTCCTGATACATGACTTGGCAGCTTTGCAGCACGCTTAAAGTACCTAGGCCGGCATTGTGTCAGTCGATTTCTGGTCAGGGAGAAGCAGCTACGCTCTCATACGTATTGTATCGCGTGGTTTTGCATATGGATTTTCAAAAGACATCAACATTCGAAGCCTCTCGACTCATACCAATTGGTCGAAATGTTTCTAGCCGACTTCGGTGCGCCTGCCACTTCATACAGTTGCTTCTTTCTGGCATCGACATGGGATATGAGTGGCCAGCAACATGCAGTCACGTATGATCCATGGTCCTTACCTGCACATAGGAAGTTACTTAACATGGTCACGAACCTCAACACATATTCATCGGAACAGGGTTTCCGCACAAATGATACGTAGGGCTCGCAACTTTTCAGCAATCAAGCGCGAAGGGAAACTGATTCAACGCATCCATGGTTGGCTGTCTTCTACATCCCGGATGCTATCATTCGTAATCATAATATACATAATCATGTGACGACATATCATAACATCCAAGATACGAGGCGATCCAATGGGAAATGCCCTGCGACTTTACGCCTGTCTGAGTGCGACTGAGTAATGTAGCAGAACTTGCACTCACCACCGTGTGTAATGTATAGCGAGGCGATTTTATGCGAGCCGACATCAGCTTTACCGCCGCCTTTGGCATGGTCACGGTAAGGTTTGACCAAAATTTTTCACCGTCATAATGTCGTGTCATCGACTTTTTTTTTGTTGCCTTTTTCTCAATCCCAAGACGGGCCGACCGAGGACAAGGACGGCAGGTCTATAGGTTTGTACATCGTGCGTTGTTTGACCTCCCCCCCTACCGTATTCTGGGATGACAGTGATTTGCAGACTATCGGCGCTTATTTACACCGAAGCACACAGTTGGCTGTAGATCACGGCTCCTCATACGACAAATGCCGGCATCCGGCTTTACGAGGTGGTTGTGTCAAATAGCAAGCACATCGTGAAGCGTGCAGGTGTATAGGCTTAGCATGTATTTGTCACCCAAGCTTAAGCAGCCTCGACGATTATCAACATCAAAGCCATAGGAATAAGAAGGGCATTAGGAAGGCATTAAAGACAGAGATGAAGGCATCCTGCATAAATATCATCCCTCTGTTTTTTCTGCTTGTCTTCCTCCTTTACCGGCTCCTACTGGCAAACTGTTAGCCATTCTACCGGTGCTGTGCTAGTGCAAACAAATCGAGGAACATCATACCTAAGACGACAACCACCTAAACTGACCAGAAATAGCTTATCACAGTGTTGATACTACCTGCAAACAGTTGCATATGATTTATATAAGATGTTTTTCTTAAGCATCTGCAACGCAACGTTGAGGTGAGATGGATTATTACTACGTACACTAGAGACGTAATAAGTAGGTAAGCTAGCTACATACACTACATGCCCATCCATGGTTGAGCCAAGTATTGGTACCTTTCTAAGAGCCAGGATTCTAAGCGCCATTGCCGACTGCAACGGCGCAATAAGGATGCCCTAGGTGTCTCGATGTAGATAGGCGTGTTTTAATGATTTAGAATACAGATACTTTGACGGGTACCTATAAGCTTCGGACATAGCACATACTATGTATTTTCCTAGAATTTTACGCCCTCGAGAATGTCAAGCAGTTTGCCTATGTGTTCCTTGCGAGCATGTCTGGAGCAGTGATCTTGCTGTTTGTCAGAATCATCTGGATTATACCACAGTCACTATATGACTCAAGTCAGTGAAAAAATGAAGAAAAAAAAATTGCCATGTAATTAGTACTACCGAGACTACTTCAAAACGGGCGATCCTTGTACCATACTTGACCTGGGTACTGCTGTGAGGATCTAGCAACCCTGTCTGCAGAAACATCAAAGCATTCGCAACTATACATAGCAATTATGATCCCAGGACAAAAATAGCCAAGCTATGCCGTCCCCTTCGACCGAAGCGACTATTTGCTATTCCCGCTGGTCCTTAAGGATTATGTCCTGGACAACAAGACAACTTATACAATCTCACAGTGTTTCATATTCATGTCCCTTTCATATATCCCGAGCTGATTATCTAGCAGCATTGTTACCTTTATACTTACATAATGCCCGTGAACAAGAGCCTCGCAATAAAATCTACTTACATCTAGTTATCTGTTACCTATTAAAAGACAACAAGGCCTTGCACACGTACATGAAAACATGCAAGTTTGGATGTAGTTGATGCAATATACAGAGCTGTTATGACAGCCTGAAACACTAAATATTCCCACAACCTCAGCGGGCCCGTCCAGCATCATGGGTTCTGTGCGACGTACATGAGAAGTACGTCGCATGAGTGGACACATCAGATCTGACTTTTATCTGGAGTCCGAATTAGTGCCCGCCAAACCGTACGTAGATGCCCACCTGTTCTCCCAGCCAGCAGCATTCCTTGGATTTTTGCTTTTTTTGCAGAAGGGGGCCCGCCTTGTGCAACAATGCTAAGCCTTTCCTGTGCGCCAGCTTCCTCCTCCATTTCTTCCACAGTTGTTCTATAGATGGGTCTTCCTCCAGAATCCACATTCAGCCTCTCGTCCCCTCCGGGAGCCTCATCAAACCAGTGAAGACAACCTTGAGGCTTATTCATAGCAGCGGCAGAGTGGAGCGCGTGCCTCCACTCCCACGTGTCTCTGCCCGCATCCGATATATGCTCTGTTCTACACCTCTGCAGGTGTACCTGAGCTTCGCGACGAGCAGGCCTGGAGTAGTAACAGGGCAAAAAATCGAGCTTCCGCGGAGCGGGAAAGATAAGACTCCGACGGACACTGTTATTGGAGGTTTCAGATGAGCAAATGAACCCTCCAGCACTCGCACTATTGCTGTCTGTTAGCTACAGGCTCCTAATTAGACCCATGCGAGACCCCGAAGCGCTTGCCGAACACAGTAATCGTCTTTTTCTTCATCGGCTCCTACATGCCAACTACGACCTGCCAGATGGCAGGGATTGATCATTGATCATTGATCACAGGGCATATCAGGCGTGCGTGTATGGCCAGCCCGTGTAGTTCTTGTCAATCACGTATGTAAGCGATCGCTAGTTTTAACTACAGTAGCCGATCGCATGATTCGTCATCCAACGAGTGAGTGGTTGGCAACGGTCTTGCTCCTGATCCCGATTCTCCAAGTATGATACGATATGTAGGCCTCCATTTACAAATTAGCACACCTACACTTACACTGCCTTGCCTATCACCGAAGATAGATACCTACCTACTCACCGATGCAGTACAGTAGAATATCCAACAGCCAGATTATTGCACACTAGCTCTATGCTAATGGTGTAGCGTAGCGAGCGATACACAGTTATATCGTGTCAGGATGTCACGATGTCAGGATGCTATGCTACCTTGGTGGTAAGTTGGTAACTACTTCGTGCACACCTACGAACTGTGCATGTATGTAGCATTATCCAAGTCTTATAGTTAGTTACCTTACATGCCTGTTTGGTGCGGCAGCCTTCAAGGTCAACCTAAACCGGAGCCAGAGTGCCAGAAGTGCCAGACAGCCCGAGCTGTGCGGTGGATCCCCCAGACCCTCGCTCCACAGTGTCGTCCCAGATGGATGGCAGTGGCTTTTTTTCGTCCCACTCAAATCTCAGTTTGGCAGACGAAGTCCCTGAATCTTTAGATCATATCCACTCGCCCACTTTATTAGTTCCTTCGGGATGTTATGCAGGCCAGGTTCTACATAGTACTCGTGGTCGTGGTCTTCCTTCCTTCACCTTTGACGAGCTCGAGGTATCCGGGAGATTCAGCGGCCTCGTGGCAATGCATCAAGTCATTGTCGAAATGAAAGATAAGGGTCTTCTCGTGCAGGCCTCTACCGAACCTTCTTTTCTGAGCACACTGCATCGGGGGAACTATTCCTCTGATGGTGATTTTGCTTGATATGGCGAATGTCGGCATCATCCAATTATAACGTCATGGCCCGGCTATCATTCGCGGTGATATACCGAGGTATCCTAGCATTATCTCATACCTCTCTAGGACTAGCCTATTGTACTAGCTTGGCTACGTACCGTAACTAGCTCCCCCAGCCAGCCTCCCTGGAGCACCATGGGCGGTCAGTAACATGCCAGGCTTGCAATTATTGTGAGCGCTGTGTCTCAACCGCCGAGCTTACACCGAGCTACATACACACGTAGCGGAAGGCTGGCAGGGCGGTAGGCGGGCGGTAGGCGGGCGGTAGGCAGGCGGTAGGGAGGCAAGGCGGTAGGTATGTAACTATCGTGGCCTTTGCCTTGCTTAGGCAGATTGCTTCCTAGTCCTACTTCCTAGGTTGTTTCCCCTGTGTGAGAGAGACAAGGTCACCAGCCCCTGTGTGTGGTTTGATGGAAATTCCTGCTCGGCTGATGAGTTCCACGACGACTAACAGGTACCAATTTCGAGGTTGATAGTTCCAAGGTTCAATGTTGGTAGAGGCAGGTAACATCGAAGCACAATCTAGTTATCTGTTTCCAGGACCTCTGAGGTGGTATGGTCTTTGAGTATGGCCTCTACTACATATGGTAGGCTCTCTAGGTACGGTCTTCAACCCGTAACTAACCTACCAGCCTGCCTGGTTCAGCACGCCCAGCTAACCTGATCCGTTACCGCTTCCGCCAGCGCCAGCATCGGCACACCTACATACATAATCAAAATAAACGCAGCTACGTACGTACTATGTATGTGTATGTGTATGCGCATTGGAACGTCGTCTCTGATGTAACAGGTCTCTGCATGTGTACCCTTGGCGTCCTGGTACGATTCGGAATAAGCGACGCCCAATCAAACCAAGCGGTGAGCAGCAGCGCCTAGGGAGGTAGTGTCGGCAGTAAAGTACATGCTCTCACAGGAGAAGTGTAGGTACCTGCCAGCCTACCAGCCTGCCTATCATGTGTCAATTCCTGCGACGGCCGCCCTTTTTGGCTTATGCCTTGGGTGCGTGGGTAGTCTAACTAGTGCGTAGCCAGGATTAGAATGTCACCAGTATTGCCAGTATAGTTACTGGTAGGTATACTCTGTACAATACCTATATACCCTAGGTTATGATGTCCTTGTCTCAGGGTAAACTTATACCTGTGTACCTACTCAGCTAAAATAACACAAAATAGCCCGCCATCAGTCATCTCAGCCACGGCCTCACGGCCTCACGGCTTTTTGCCGATTGCCAACTGCCCAGCTGCTATTCCATGACGAACAATTACATGGACGGTGTGCCCCTAATCTCGAAAAAACCGGCCCGGTACTGCCGAATCTGGTAATCCTGCTTTGGGGGTAATCGGTGACGGTGATCGCCCACCAGGTTCAGCTGTTCATACATATACTTACATACGTAGGGTACTTATACATGTGTAATTCGCCAGGGTTCGACGCTAACTATAGTGACCAGTAATCAGCCTGCCTACGTAGTATAGTCGTCCAACGATTACTATACGACTACGTAGTAGTATATAGCTTCACCACCAACTATTCCAACTACTACCTATGTACATACCCCTCGCTAGCCAGCCTGATGGCTGTGTGTGCTTGTACATAGATGATTCTATCCAGTGATTCCATCCAGCCGAGGACGCAGGTTTGGATGTGGCCTGAGAGGTTGTCTTCCCTATTGGCGCTGTTAAGATGTTTACTTTACTACCACAAACCTGCTTCACTAGTCTGGGGCCTAGCCGGATCATTGCTGTATAGCGTACGGTATTAAGAGAGTCACAAGAGTAGCATCGTCAAATTACTACACGCCTACAACGCTTACGAAATATACCTGGTTGCATGCACATCAGGTTCTATGTAACACCCCAAGAAGCGTTGTGATGAACCGAGCCTTGGCACCAAGGGAACTCGCAGTATACCGTCATTTGGATATATAGCAGAAAGTTAGGGGGATAGTGCTCGGAGCTTCAACCGATGTGATCCAGTATACTAAGCACATGAATGGAGACCCTAAAGCGTATGGACATGAACGTGTTTCCGTAGATAGTTATAAAAGGGACAAAAGACAACACCTAGACAAGCCGTGGAGGTGAATCCGGTCGAGTCCTGCTGGTTCAGCACATACATACATGAAAACCATGTCTATCCCGGAGTTTTGGTCCTAGTTGGCGAGGTTTGTGTCACAATTCATCCCAATGCCATATCGTCGGGCTCGACCGCCTAAATAACCAGCCTGATTACAGGTAACTAGCGGTTTCGTTACCAACGCATGCCTACACGATCCGGCCTTGCCAAGATTCGAGCAGTTGATGTTGGCAGCTTGCTAAGGCTCAAGGGAACCGCTTCCGGAGTCTGAAAGGGGAGCGAATCGTCGAATTATAGTACTCTTATTGTACCTATGTGTCATGTCATGGCAAATCGTCGCCTGCGTATCGCCCAGGGTGCCGGCCCCCAAGCACCAAGCCGTCGTTGTTGACGACACGGAGCTAGCGGAGGTGTTCCCGGCCTCGTCCTTTACATAATGAATGCGTCACAAGAACAAGAGACTAACGGCCGTCGGTGAGCCTGGTACCTCACCCAGCCCTCTCATGGATGATAACCCGAGATGCCGGTGCTTGAGACATACCAGACGGCCTGAGGATTTCTCAATAACGAGAAACAATCGCATAATTCTCATTACTGATCAGCCGATAGATACATGCAGTCAAGTCCTATTGGCGAGGCGATCAAATATCGTAAGAGACTCACAACAATGCTATGATCTTCCCAGGCATCAACCTCAACCACGTTCAGCAGGCATATTTTGCCTAGGGCAAATAACCAAACCCCAGTACAGTTGGCCCCCAAGATCCCACGATGCAGCAGCAGCAGCAGCAGCAGCTCCCGGACAACTCCCCGTACGGTGCTTTTTTCTGGCTGTGATAGCTTGTAACTTGTTGGGTTGCCTGTTACGGGGAAATTCCTCCTTCAGTTAGGTCCCGTCGGTGGATTTACCGACAACAATTGCCAGCAAACATACGCGCTAAGAGAAAAAGCGTGGGAGCGTGAGAGCGTGGGAGCGTGGGAGACTGGGACCTACGACCAGCCTAATAGATCATATGACTCGGGATATTCCGCGTCCCTCTATCAATAATGCGTATGTACGTATGTGCAGGCTAGGTATGTCCATGCAACAGCAAGTACGTTACTGTCAATCGATCAGACCCTGGAATTCCTGACTGGATAGGTTCCGCCTAACTAGCTACTACCCACTCGTGCTTCGTGGGCGTGTGATGCAACCTGTCCATGGTTCTCCGGAACATCTACCGGGGTGTGGAGATGTTCCCCGTTCGGTGATATTCACAAGCATAAACGCAATAATCCTGTCCTTCAGCGGCACGGGGGAGCGCTACCTTGGGCTACCCTGCCTCCTCAGCACTGTTTTCCAAACAGAGCCAAAACATCGTCTCGTTTCCGAGCGCCTTATGAAATTTCCGAATTCGGCATAACATACGAACGTATAACTAAGTTATATACCAAACGCTTCGCGCGCTTTCCTCGTCTCGAGGCCTGGAAATGAGATAAGCAAATACGCAATGGGAGGTTAGTACTTCGTGGGTATCGTGACTAAGGCCTTAGTAACGTCTCTGTGAGGCTGTTCCCCCGGAGGCTGTCCTGTCCTGCCTCATCCTACAAAACCCTTATTACTACAGTAAAAAGGCAATAACTCTTGTAGTAGTCCGGCTAGTTAGGTATGTAGCTGCTGGCTGGCTGGCTCTGGTATCATGTCACGTTCGTTCGATTACGTTTGTGAAAACTGTGCCCCCCCAAGGCGTTGATTAGACGTTTGCTGATCATCATGCAACGGACGGTGCCAAATCCAAATCGGTCCTTCGTGACTCGCGCGCGAAAGGAAGCAAGTAGAGCATCGTGGCACTGCTTCTGCGGAATTGGAGGAGCGAGATGCAAGTTGCACACCCCCCCTCCCCCAGCCCAAAGGACCAGCCAGACTTCCTACATACGAAGCTACGAGAGCAGCCCCCTCATCAGGCCCTCGGTCGCGCTCGGCGAACTATGCTAGCGCCCGACATTTGTCAAATATTCATGCGCGCGCGCGCTGCGATAGGTACACATACTTGGGCCTGACTGCCTGCTTGCCGATCTCCATGGTCGTGCTTCCGTGGGTCGGCAGCAGGGGGTGGTGGTGGGTTTTTTTACTAGTACGGAGTATTATAATACACATGCAGCTAATACGCTACCTGATTTATGTAGCGTAAGGTAGCTGTTGTTGTTCTGGTTGCTATTGCTGCGGCTGTTGGCTTTGTGATGCTCGTCCCGGAAGGGCTTGCGAAGAAGTACTCGAGACTCTCTCGTTCTACTGTCACTTCCATACGTATCTTCGTAGGTAAGCTGCTATCAATAGACTTAGTCATAACCTATCCAAATCCTTCCAGCTACCTTCCGAGATGAACAGAGAGAAGGAAGATCAGAGAAGTATCGCCAACCAACCTCCTAATTTAGCTTGCTTAGCTAGCCCCGAGCCATCTGAGCCAGAAGAGAGGCCGTCCACGAGTCAACTTCCAAGGGCTACGTAAATTTAGTCAACTAGTAGGCTGTGATGAGAGAAAGTCTCTCTACCTGATGACCACGAACTTGTAGCCGCTTTCTCATTCGCCCTGAGAAAAACTGAGGCCGGGCCCCCGGAAAGGATGGCGTGGCATGCTTTGTAGGGAGAGCTTTACGAGACACTACCTAGGTAGTTAGCTAGCTAATAGCAATCTGGGTAAACCGGCAATGATTATTTTCATTTGGATTGACTACCTAGAGTTATATCTGTTTTAGGTGCGAGGATTCCAATGTCCCGAACTCTGGCGGTTACTTGCGGTAAAATGAAAAGCAAATGAGCATGGTGAGAAAACGTGAGTGAGGAGGTATCTTGAGTAAGAAATGGGATCGTGTTCTCCATACATTAAACGTAGGTTCCAAGCTGTCAAACTTTAAGATCCCCTCTTCCACGCGTATGAGGTACACGCTACATACCTCTGTAGCATGTCCAGAATTTGCCAGTCCGTATGGTACTGTAGGCAGGTTAGGACCGCTGATGCTTGTGGAAATACCCCACGAAACCTGGTTTAAACTTCACGAATAGCTTCGCCGCCTGCTCGCGTGTCTGTCTCGTGTCGTCTCGTCTGTGTGTATACCTATGTGCTTGTGTGTGCGTGGAACCGCTGTCCTAGTGAGGTTTCTGGGGATGATGGATGTCTGGGGACCTGCTCTTGTCTCTCCACTTGGACGGCACGGGTGAATATGGAGTTCCCGCGACGTGCCCTTTTCTAGAAAGCTTGGTTGGAGATGGGCAGCTTGGTGTTGCCGCACCTTGCTCCTCTTTCTTCCTCGATGGATATCCACCGCGCGAAGCCCACTCTCGAGATCTTGGACCCCTAGAGAAAGCGGGTTCGACACACGGAAAGCAAGAAAAAAAGGGGACGACGGCGGATTCGGCCGTATATTTGTTGGAGAACTGCTGTTATCGCGGGTCCTCATGGATCCACCGCTATTTAGAACAGCAAATCCTGAAAGCCCATGACAGCCTCACCCCAGTTGACATCGTTGATACTTTAATATTGATAGACTTGCGGTTGTAGCCCATCCAACGTGCTGTTTCAAAGCCCGTTGCGTCGACGCCCAACATCTCCCCCGAGCTGCCACGAGAACGTCCCGGTCGATGCCCTCATCGATGCTCTCGGCGCTCAAGCGCTCGTCTTTCAATCTTTTGACTTCGACGCTCGGGCTCATAAGACACAACTTGACGCAGCCATCATGCTGGACCATAGCAATAACAATGCGTACGCTGTGATCAATACTGATCAAACGTTTGGTAGTTACTGCGCAGTTGCGTCCTGTTTCGACGATACGCTTCGATGCTAGTTGTGCTCTGCGAGCTCGACTTGCAAGAGAGACACCGAAGCCGACATTTTCCTACGACAGTAGCGACGAGCCCTATATGTAAAACTCCTACTATGTCGAAAAGATCACATGCCTCACCCAATAGAAATAGAACATGACATGCCGAGTTGTCACCAACGCACGGCGAGGGCGAATCTTAGACGTACGATGCGCAACAATCATGCCACGTCCCAACTCCAATACAACGCTGGCCAGAACATGGAGCTGAGATGCTGCAGAAGCGTTTCTGCATCCCGTTTCGTCCCAACTTGGAGATTTATACCAGACAAACCAAGTAATGGAGTTCTCGATGGACTCGAAGAATACGTAGGAACGTACGATCTCCAGTGAGAGTTCTATCAATCTGTGTGATCCAAACAAACACTGCAAATCGTACTTTGCACGTTTGGCCAGCTCCACGGCTACATCACCAGTGTTATATTCCCATAAGGACGGGCCAGAATAGAAGTGAATCTTGAGATAGATTTCATCGAAAGAAGTTCTCTTGAACTACGGGGTACAGCCCTTGGTTTGGAGTTGATTACAACCATTCCTGTGTCTTCGTCTCCGAGACAGACACCCTTGAGCGCGTGATACAGAACCTACTAGGTTAGAAAATGGGAGCAAAGGCATCGATACGGAAACTGAATACATGTTACCATGCCAAATAAGCTCTACCATGACAAGAATCCTCGATACTCCCTATCACGTTCGTATGTCAGGTGTGAACCCTTAGCAAGAGGTACGACTAGTAAGTGGTAGTATAACCAGCAGTAGTATTGAAGAAATTTGAACAATCATCACCATAGTGCTCATGACCCCCCTCATGAAGATAGAGAAAATCTACACATACGACATCCGCATCTAAGATTAATATTTCATCCCTTCAAGACCAAATTCGAAATATCAAGCGCGTGCATTCGTTAGAGAATGCCGCGCGATCGTGACCATCTAGGGCCTTGATGAGCAATCTAGCCAAGTACGGTCCCCTTTCACAAGAAAACTTCTCGGTTGTGCATGATGACGAGACTTGATATCAAACCCTAGCACTTCATCCGTTGAACCACGACACTTACCTCTAGCCACTATCATTATACACGTCGTCGACGGCTGTTTGCGTGTTTACATAAGAATTTGTGGCGGAGAACCTATAGCATTGCACCAGCCACAACTGCTAGCTCTAGCTGCGCCACAGGTGGATGCTCCCAATCAGGGCAAACTAAAATTTCAATTACGTGCGATTCTTGCGATACCTTCAAGATCGAAATCGCGAATCGGAACAAGTGCAGCACCAGTGCGCTTCTTTCGAGCAATGGCGAGCGCAGCATCGATACGGCCCGCGATAGGCCGCATATTAAGGCCCTATGTAGCCCTCCAGACCTCCCAGATTACGCCCCTCGCGATTCTCTCCTCCACGTCCGGCTCTCTGCAGCAGCGGCAGCAGCAGCAGCAGCCACAACAGCAACAGCGATGCCCCTTCTCCTCGACCCCGTCCCATAACGAGCGGCGGCCGCGTCGCGATAACAACCGGCTGCGCGGGCTGAGCACCATTTACCGGTCGGGGCCGCGGTTCCGGATGAACGTGCAGAAGAAGGACATGCCGAAGGCGGCGCCGGACTACGACCCGGCCCAGGACGTCGTGGTGGACCCGGACCACGGGCTCTGGCAGTTCTTCTACGGCAAGGACAAGGTGGTTCTGACGCCCGAGGAGGACGCCGAGCACGGCCGCGCCTGGACCGTCGAGGAGCTGCGCCGGAAGAGCTGGGAGGACCTGCACCGCCTCTGGTGGGTGTGCGTCAAGGAGCGAAACCGCATCGTCACGCACCGCCACGAGAAGAAGACCCAGAACTTCGTAAGCGGCAAGGAGGAGACGTCTGCGCGGCTGGCTGAGGTAAGAGATGTGTCTTTCTTCTTATATATAAGTTATATAGTCGCATGCAATACCTTTGTGTATTCGGGAATGCAAAAGGCTAACGGGCACCGTTCGTGATGTGCAGGTTCGCAGGACGATGAGGTGCATCAAGCACACTCTCACGGAGCGATTCTACGCGTGGGAGGATGCCAGGAGACTCGCCGAGTCTGACCCCGAGATTGATCTCAGCGGCAAGGGCCAAGCGTTCAATCCCGCTTCCTTTTACGAGGAAGAAGCTGCAGCGGCAGGAGGCGAGGGCGAGGGCGAGGGCGAGTACCAAGCTACCGAGGGCCAGCAGCAACAGTCACAAGAGGATGGTAAACAGGTGCTAGAACCGGAGCTCCAACCAGAGCAGCAGCAGGAGAAGATGGGCGCTGAGACGGTCGATCCATCCACGATCCCCCCGTCGTCAAGGCCGGCAGAGACACAGAACACGACACGGCCGTAGCATATCCCCAACGCAAAGGGTGCCTAGGCATCTAGGTATCTACATAGGTAATGCCGTATGATCGTATGTATGTATAGCCAGATAGCCAGTAGTAGTAGTATCGGACGGACAGTGCTCACGGGGCTCATGAACGCCCCCGACGTCAAATTACGCGAGGGCTGTACATGTATATATGTATATAAAAAGCATTACACGTAACCGAACCAAACACTCGTGTTCTTAGGAGGCGTAATGAGCATCTCAATTTAGCAGCCTTTTCACGAACGAAAAGATTGCAAAATTCGCAGTGCAAAGTCCTACTCTGGTCGGGGCCCTCGTACTATCTACGGCACTATCTCCAGTGCCTTGCTCTTTTCAGCACCCGGCTGATGAGTTCATTAAAGCAGACTGCCCGAAGTAGCATCGGGCCTCATTACACGTGAACGCAGACGGGAAGTAAAATGAGGCAAGGCGAGGAAAGACGAGGCAAGGCAGGCAGACACGTGAAGGCGATTCAGGGGTAAGGAAATGGAAGCAGAGCAGCAGCTGGCAGCTGGGCAGCTCCCCAATAGAACTCCCCCAATAGAACCCCCCAATAACCAGCTAGCCCGTCAAGCCCGTCAGGCCCGTCAGGCCCGTCAAGCCCACGGAAGGACCGTGGGAGCGGAGACAACCAGAGAACAGCCAGAGAGGTGCCCAGTTATAGTGGCGGGGGAGCTCCCTGATTGGCCGCAGCTCGGCACTTCGACCCTCCCTACACCCCCGCGCTGGCTGTCTGGGTCCCTGGGCACTGCTGGGCCAGTGGGCGAGGGCGCTGGCATCGAGCGAACAGCCGCCTGAGGGGACCACCACATCAACTAATAACACTACCTGGACCTGGACGGGCTACCCAAGCAGCTAAGGTTCGAATATCAACATCGTCTCCCTTCCTCACCGATACTTTTTTTTGTTTTCTGAACTACATAATCAACTTGGCCTGGAGTCGAGTCTGTTTCCTCCTCTAAACCTAATCGCTTGATATCTTCCCCAACCTACCCCAAACACCCCCCCGAATCCCATAGTCTTGCCTCTCTTGCTCATTCTGCCCGAACGCTGCCCAACATGGATGAGATAGCCAAGGAATACGATGTCATCGTCTTGGGCACCGGTAAGTCCAACCCGAGATCCTGCCCTGTCCTGCGAGATCCTGTCGTGCCCTGCCCTATCCTGCCCTGCCCTGTCCCGAATCCTGTCTCGAGACCCTGGCTTTCCCCGACTTGCCCTCCTCCTGTCTCCACCCCGCAATCGCAGTCGTGTCAACAGAAGCATTTTGGCGGGGTGCGAGAAGCGGTTGTCCTGCGAGCAGGAGCATAAGCACGGTCACGATCACGATCACGAGCACGAGAACGAGTATGAGCATATTGGGAATGCGGTTTGCTAACGAGGTCTTGTGATGCAATAGGTTTGACCGAGTGCATCCTCTCTGGGTATGCAGAGCCCCTCCCCGCTAATAAGAGCTTGTGGCGTCGGTGACGAACTGGACAACGGACAACCAACTAACCATCGTGCATTGCAGTGTGCTGAGCGTCAAGGGGAAGAAGGTTTTGCATATCGATCGGAATGATCACTACGGAGGGTGCGTTGGTCTTTTCCTACTACAAGCTTACATCTACCCCCCTTGAACCACCCTTCCGCTTCTGGGAACTGAGCTAACGGAGAAACAGAGAGGCTGCGTCGTTGAACCTTGAACAGGTACTTACTCAAATATTCCGTCCCCGTTATTACCTCGTCCTTTGCGATCCGCTGACAAGCTCGCCCTCTAGCTCTTCAAGAAGTATGGCAACTTCAACGAAGGGGAGAAGCCATGGGAGAAGTACGGCCGTGCCAACGACTGGAACATCGACCTGATCCCCAAGTTCCTCATGTCCTCGGGCGAGTTGACCAACATCCTCGTCTCCACCGATGTCACCCGTTACCTCGAATTCAGACAAGTTGCCGGAAGTTTCGTCCAGCAGGGCCAGGGGGTCAAGGCTACCGTTGCCAAGGTCCCCTCCGATGCTGCCGAGGCTCTGCGCTCTCCCCTCATGGGCATCTTCGAGAAGCGCCGCATGAAGGCCTTCATCGAGTGGGTTGGAACATTCGATATCAACGACCCCGCTTCGCACAAGGGTATGTAGGAGCTACGATAGCATGTTCGCCACTGTACATGGAGTGTTTCACAGGCTAACGTCATTGTGTTACAGGCATCGACTTCAAGAATGGCACAATGAAGGAAGTCTACGACAAGTTCGGTCTTGAGCCTAGTACCCGGGATTTCATCGGTCATGCCATGGCCCTCTATCTGTCGGATGGCTATATCGATGAGGCCGGCAAGGCACCTGAGGTCATCGAGCGGATCCGCCTATACGGTAACTCTGTTGCCCGATACGGCAAATCCCCCTACATCTACCCGCTGTACGGTCTCGGCGAGCTGCCCCAGGGTTTCGCCCGTCTTTCGGCTATCTACGGTGGCACTTACATGCTCAACACGAAGGTTGATGAGATTGTGTATGAGGGTGATAAGGCCACTGGTATCAAGGCTACCATGACGGGCATCGAGCCGGAGATGAAGTTCGAGACCAAGGCCGGCATGATTCTGGGCGATCCTTCCTACTTCTCCAACAAGGTCAAGGTTGTCGGTCATGTACTGCGTGCTATCTGTGTGCTGGAGCACCCTCTTGCTGGCACCAACGACAACGACTCTGCTCAGTTGATCATCCCCCAGTCGCAGGTGGGCCGCAAGAATGGTGAGTTTTATGACCGAAATTATATGCGAAGATAACCAAAGCTGACCGGAATTTAGATATCTACATTGCTTGTGTCTCCTCCGCGCATAACGTGTGCCCCAAGGGATATTACATTGCCATTGTGTCCACCATCGCCGAGACCTCTGCAAACCACCATCTGGAACTCCAGCCTGGTCTGGAGCGTCTGGGCCAGATCAAGGAGCAATTCATGGTAAGCATAGCATGATTCCCTGCTATAAAAGACTTAGGAACGATACTAATGGGATGCAATAGGGCCCGCCGATCCCGCTCTACGAGCCGATTGATAATGGCAAGAAGGACAACATTTTCATCTCCAAGAGCTACGACGCCCAGTCGCACTTTGAGACGACCACGGATGATGTCAAGGATATCTACCTACGCGCCACTGGCGAGGAGCTCAAGGTCGAGGGCCTTAGGGAGGGCCTGCAGGTCGCTGAGGAATAGATGTGCAGTCAACTTTTCTGATGCTGAGGTTCGAGCTTGTTTAAGGAGATGGTGTGGCAAAGAAAGCCGGGGTGTTGTGTCGTGTAGTGTCTGGCAGTACTCTTCCATTCAGGCGGTTCCAAAATGGGGGGTAAAGCTGAGTAGTTGAATGGGGGAAGGTGGAAGTCAGGGTCGACAGACGGTATCAAACCATAGCTGATCCTAAGTATACTACTTACTACAAAGGTGCGAAGCAGCAGTCAACCAACGAGTCTTTTTTTAGATGTGGGTTGACTTCCATTAGCCGAAATAATAGTGGGAAAATTCATGACATTTCGAGCGAGATATCTCAAGGCATAGCTATCGACGCTGTAATCTTCATGCCGTGACTGTTCTTACTTTCTTCCGTCTGAATATCGAGTGAGCACTACATGCTGTATGTATGCGGTAGCTGCGGCAGGGCGAGGTGAGGGATGAGGTCCATTGTGAGAAGGTTGCTTACCTGCTACATCGTATATGAATTCGATATTTCCGCTATACGGTTAGCTAGGTAATACTGCCTACTACCTGCCTACGCTGGTTGCTGCTTTGTCTTCCTGGAGTAGAATGAGCAGATGTGGCGAGCTTGCAAGCCTACGACCGTAAGATACGTCACAAATGATGAGTTTCAACCCATGGCTTCTACCTTCCACCCCTTGAGACAGATCGGGCATTATGTTTATATATGAGAAGCCGCCTTTTCCATCTTTCGATTCTCCCCGTATTAATGCGTAATAGTAAGTTCTTGTTTGACGCTGGACTCAATCAACTCTTGCTCTGCAGACTTTCCTTAGTAGTGATGTAGACAACGTTGTATGTTTGAGTTACGTGGATATATATATATATATATATATATATCAGTTGCTTATATCCTTTCTTCGTCCATTGGCCACCGGAATCTCGAACCCGTGCACTAGGGGAAAAGCAGATCTCGTTGACCAACCTATAGACGTCCGAAACATATCTGAATCGAAGTTTCAATCAAGGATTAGTATCAAGAGCACATCTCGGTGGGTGAGATTCATCTCTATATTCCGTAACATGTGGTCGTTGCTTCAGTCTGGGTTTATAAGAAATTCCCTAAATCTTCTGAGGTGGACCATAACCCCATATCCTACAAGATGTGGGAAAATGGTAATAACTTATGAGTATCATCAAATGACTAGACTGACTCCCATATTGCCCCGTCTGGTAAGTTAGGTGGCGTGCATGTTTTATTTTGCATATACTGCTGGGTCGTGCTCAACACCTACAGGTAGTATCAGTATAATAAGTAACACACTGGGAGTCATCGCTCGGCAGGCCGAATACTATAAACGTAAGTACCGAAACACCATCTGTCTGCCTGAACTTCATCTGGGTTCAATGGCCTTCTGTGCATGTAGAGGTTTTGCCTGAGTTGCATCCACCGCTGGACCCTAACTACCTAATGATTTATATACCTAACTATGATTCCGCACCAAAGGGCGCGGCATCCTCTTGTGACTAACATACGCTGCGTGGAAAATGTGTGATGAAAGGAAAGGGTGCGGTGCTGCTGCCTTATACCAACTGCATGTCTCGTTGTCCCGGAAGCACATGCTTGCATGCCCGTCTGCAGGGAAACAAGCTGAATGAAATGGGCATTTGAGTGTGAATTTATAAATATATAACCTTCCTGGAAGTGTTCAATAAAATCCAGCTAACTAGCCTTTGCCGAGAAAAATACATTGGTGGAGGCACATCGGAATAAGGAAAGCGATTCATTTGCTTGCTCCGCGCTTGGGTTTTATCGCTATGTACTACAATACAGGGCAACGGCACAATGGCACAATCGGGCCTCCTCATCCTTTACCACTACCGCCCGGGGACCCGTTCGCGTTTGCGGTCACAGTCGGGCGACACCACGGAGAGCCCTCGTACCCCCAGCACCAGCAAGCAGGATGTAATCATCGCCGGTACTATCACCACCACCACCAGCAACGCGGCGGGGGAACAAGAGGAGGGAAAGGAAGAGGAAGAGACCACCACTACCACCAGTGGCTTGGATCTGGATCCAGGTATGGGTTTGGGTTTGGATCCGTTGGGTGGTTGTCATCATCTATCGTGGGATCCGTCCCGATGATCAGCACGCTGGACCTGAGCCTGCGGCCGCGGTCGTTGGCGGAGCTGACGGGCGAGCGGGCGCTGCTCCTGGACGAGCTGCAGCGGCGCGACGGCGACGTACGTGATCTGTTCGCGCGGCTGCTGCTAGTGGCGTCAAATGACCCTGGGGCAGGGTCAGGGGTCGAGCCGACGATATACGACGAGTACAACGACGATGGCGGGGGCTACGATGGATATGATGGCTCCGGCGAGCATGCACAGCAAGAACAACAACAGCAGCAGAGAAAGGGCCACAAAAAGAAGCAGAAGAAAGGGGGCCTGCAGCAGCAGTGGTGGGATCAGGAAGAGAAGTTCCGGCGGGACCTGCGCGGGTTCTTGCACCGACGGATCGAGAATGCCGTCGATAAGGAGAGGGTGATCTTGTTGCGGCTGGGCGAGCTGAGCGTGGAGATCCAGGTGAGTGGAGTGGGCGAAAAAGGGAGCGAACGAGCATCTGGAGAGGTTTTCCCCTAATTATCTTCCCCATTTATTCATTTCTCGTCTTTACCACCCATTCCCTCTTCCTTCGTCTTGTGCCATCTTTTCATTTTCGACAGAATATATAGCTGATATTGGGCTTTATTTAATGACGTATGCTAACTCCGGGACGTGGTTTGAAGTGCCGCGAGCGCTGGCGTCAAGTCAGGCGGGACCACGAGACGAAGATCATGGCGCGTGTTGGGCCGTCGATGCCTGGCTACTGCTATCCCTCTCAGTGGTTCTCACCCCCCCCTCCTGCTCCCCCGCCTCCTCATCCCCCGCCGCCACGAATGTCTGCTTTCCACCCCTGGCCGGCGGGTTCGATGTCCGGCCCTCCCTGCGGTTGTGAACAGTGCAGTGGAATACCGCCACCCCTTCGATCCGTGTGGCCTTCACCCCAGACCGACACTCCACAGTATACCCCGTTCGGCTCGGAGTATTCGGGTCATTTTGAAGCAGGAAGGGGGACCGTCAACGGCTCGGCCTTTCACATGTTCTCCGACTCATCTCGCGTGCACTCGGTATCGTCGGAGAGTAATGTGACTAGTGGATCGAAACCTCGACGGAGAAGTCTCCCTTGACTATGATGCCCATATACGAGGCATGAGACGGGGCGGGATGGGATGAGATGGGATGGGGTGGGGTGGAGCGGGGCTCGCAAACATCTTAACCACGGTTGCCTCTAGTGAAAATGTCGTATTCATACTGGTCGATTCCTGCCATTGATAATGGTGGGATGGGTTCAACTAGTCTTAGTCCAGTGGTGGTGTATCTAAAGCGTGACAGAAGAGAGATAAGGTATCTAGATCCAGGTGGGACGGAGGAACTGGGACAGGAATGATCATTGGTCATATTTGTGTAGAAGTAGTCTACCTCCTCGATGGACGCGTGTGTTCAGTGCCTGTCTGTCTCCCTTACGCGAACTCCCCAAATTTGCCATCGTCGAAACCGAGCTCCGCCGCAGATGGCTGCTTCGACCCCCTTTTGTTGCTCAGCGTGGACGGAGGCGAGGAAAGTATGAGAGAGTTCCGGTGGCCGGCCGATGGGGGCGGCGGGGGAATGGAGAAGGCCGCAAGCTCGGCATTGGGAGAAGGTTGCTGCTGCTGCTGCTGCGGCTGCGTCGCGTCCGTCTTCCGCCTGCCGAACCGCGGCGGCAGGTTGACCGTGATGGTCTCGCCCTCCTTCAGGCTGAGGTCGCGCTTCTCGGCGCTGTTCGCCCTCTGCACGGCCGCCGGCTTGTTCTTGCTGCTGCTGCTGTTGCCGGGCGGGCCACCAGCACCGCCACCACCACCCCACGCCAGCGACTTCTGGGCCTCCTGCAGGGCGACGCTGAAGTCGAAGGCCTCGCTGCGCTCCTCGAAGCCGACGCCGAGGCTGGCCTTGCGGCCGGCCTCGTCCTGGACCCGCAGGGCGAAGAAGCGCGAGCTGTCGGAGACGGGCTCGACGACGGCCTGGGCGGTGTAGGGGGCGGCGGCGAAGAGCTGGCCGGTGCCCGCGTCCTCCAGCACCACGTCCGTCTTCACCTGCTCCTCCTCCCCGCCGCCGCCCTCCCCGGGCACGGCGAGCGACGTCTCGATCACCCGCAGGCGCGCCGTGAAGATGTGGTTCCGGTCGCCGCCGGCGGTCCACGACGCGGCCACGTGGCCCTTGCCCGGCGTCATGGGCGGGATGTTGTACACGTGCACGGTGCCGGCGACGAAGAGCACCCGCTGGATGGCATCGGAGCCCAGAGAGCGGCCTGTCGCTGGGTCGATGGTCTCCATTCTCGCGGTGTTTCTATGTACTTGGGTACTTCTCTAAGCAGCTAGGTAGGTACTCAAGTGAAAGTGTTTCAGTGCTAGGTCGAAAAAGGCGCTCTGCTCTGTCTCTTCGCTGATGTTAACTTGTTTGGTGGATAGATAGGTATCGAGATATCCAGAATCGAGATATCCAGGAATGGACCGAGCCCCGTGCTTGGCTACCTTAAGGTAGGTAGTAGGTAGGTATATAAATATAAGTAACTATCAACTCTTTAAGTAGCACCTAGCTATATCAATCCGGCTTCGGGCAGGCAACAGCAATGAAGATGTTTTACTAAGAAGGAGTATGTATACGGATATCGGATATGAATATTGGATATCGGATGCAATGCAAATATACAAACCAGCTGGAGGTCTCCTCGGCAGTCAGGAGCTGCCAAGTCATCCACCTCCTCAGTAGATCTCCTCAGTAGATGCACGCTCCGCCTCCGTTCCCTCCGTTTCGAGGGGTTGATCTATTGTATGTAGGTACTTACCTCTTACTACCTACAGTATGTATGTATGTATGTACGTACATAGTAGGCGCGTGAGCTGGCAGGCTACCTGCCTCCAGCTCCTACTCCAGCTAGTTACCTACCTAGACAGCTAGACTACCTAAGTAACTACCGGGCATGCACCGGTCCCCCTAAGCACCTGCACTTAAGACAGAGGGCCCTGCCACTTGCTGGCGGCCCGCTATGAGCAGTAGCTACATACCTCCAGCTATGTATGCTCCAGGCTGTATGTACGAAGCTGCAGGTATGGATGCTTCAAGGTTGGACCGAAGTGCAAGTGGGCCGGATCGGAGGCGTGGAGGCCCGCCCGCAGGCCCGTCGCAAATTTCCAAGCTCCGGGCTACACATGCATCTGCTCACTTTGACGACTGACGACTGACGATTGACAAGCCAGTCTAGTCCAACCCCGCGGTCAATTGCGATTGCATTGAGCTCGTCGCTGAGCGCACATCGCCAGACATGTTGAACACTGGGAGTGTCTCTCCAGGTGCCGCGCTCCTGAGAGCATCTCGTATGTTCTCTATGCCGGCACCAATTCCTGCTGCCCCAGGCGACTATTCCTCCGCAACGAAACGTCATTCACCCACGGCCACAATCCCCTATCCCACGCACCTTTCGGTAACGACGCCTTCTTCGTCTCGGATGAACGGTGACTGGGGCTTCAAAAGGCCCCTGCCTTTAAGGACTACGACCAAAACGACCATAGGCGCCGTACGCATCAAGCAAGTCGACTCGATGGAACATATCACAGATTTTCAGTCTGCCACAGATCACACCATCACTCTGGAGAAGTTCCAAGAGTTACACCTACCTATTACGGTTCCACCATTTGAGTACAATAGCGCCAGAGGCGATTGGCACAGATCAGTCTTCGAGGAGGATAGCGACGTGACGGTCATACCAAAAGGACAAGAGAGAGAATTTGAGAACAAACGGTGGAAGTTCAAGGGACCCTGGCTGGCGGGAATGACAGATGGCGCCTTCGAGAAATACCTCGAAAAGCAAGTGCGAGGCAAACGAACAGAGTTCCGTGCCCACTTGAAGGAACGGCTTGCATCAGAGATGACAATGCAGCAGGCCAAGGAGGCGAGCGAAAATGCCGTCGAGCCCCCCGAACCTGTGCTAGCTGCCGAGATTACCGACAAGGCACTCACCGCATACATGAGGCGGTTACGAGGCGACCTCGTGGAGTTGTACCAGATCGTCGGCTCCTTCCTGGATCTCGCCCCGCTGAGCCGTGACGGTAGTAATTCTCCCCAGTCCCCTGCTAATTTGCTTCTCTACAAACTATATAAAATGGGCAGGGCTAGCCCCTATAGCAACAGCGGGCCGCCTATCACACACCCTTCGGCTGGCCTGTCGTATCTACGAACTCGTCATTTCCAAGAGAACCACCCGCTCTATGGACCCCAGGCGAAGCATACGCCTGTCGAGGCAAGAGTTGTGATGCCGCGGCACCTGGGGACAGGGCAGCAAATACCTGTGATAGGGGTTGGAGGCTTCATCGCCAAGGTGGACCAGGGCAGCACGTTCAACAAAGTGAGGATGGGGGTCGCGGTCAGGGACAGGAACCTGGTGGTCCTAGACCTCGAAACGCCGGGCGGCTCCAAGAAGCTCACCGAGCTCGTGGACGCCCACGTCGACTCGAACGGGAAGGTGATCATACGGGTGGACGACTCCGACGACATGGCCGACCTCGTCCACAGGGAGATGATCGGGAAGGGCAACGCGTACGAGGACGCCATAAAGGACTCCCAGAGGCCCGCGACGCCCTTCAACCCGATGAGGGACCGCAGAGAGAACGACTACCGCCGCCCGGCCTTCGGGAGACAACAGTTGGGCAGCCGGCGGGCCTACGGATTCGAGGACAGCCCGGGTCTGTAAAGGGGGGGAGGGGGGAAGGGGAGACGCTGATCCCCTGTGCATGTGTACTATTTCTTGTAGCGTACCCTACATATGGCAATATACGCAGTTGCCTGTTGAAACCGGAAGAAACGTCATGCGCGATGCTGTTCTATTCAGGTACGCTGTGCTAATATCGATATCTCAGCACTCGACGCCGTTGCTGGGAGCCAAGTTCGTAGGCACTATGGTTACATAGGTCCTCATCTTGAGACTTATAATAGGCGTGAAATGAGAATCAGACCTTCCAGCTAGGTAGATATACCACGAAGGATATCAGTCGTGAATTATACGTAGGTAGGTATATATGGATGCCGCTCCTTGCTCCCCCCTTGCTCCCCCCTTACTCTGCAGGCAGCCTGGAAGCTGGCAGGCAGGAAGGCTGGCAGGTGATACGGAGTCTGCCGGTCGTACTACCAGCTGCTGGCTTTGCAATTCATAGAGACATCGGGATGAAAGCCTATCTTATCTCATTCCCACTTTACCTATCAAGCGACCAATCAAACATGTCTGACCCACTCTACCCTCGTTTTTGCCGAAAGCCCCCACCGAACCGGGCACATCCTCAATTAATTTTTGCTTGTGCGGAATTGGAACTTCTGATCTCTGATCGATTAACTCCACAACCACGCCAACCCACCGTGACCCTACGATTTCCTCCTCCTTGACGGACTTCAATTCAGCCTTACTAACCTCAACCACCTCCAATCCCACAGCCAGCACACCGCCAACATGGGTCGCGTTCGTACCAAGACCGTCAAGAAGTCCGCCAAGGTCATCATTGAGCGGTACTACCCCAGACTCACTCTCGACTTCGAGACCAACAAGCGAGTCTGCGACGAGATCGCCATCATCTCGTCCAAGCGTCTTAGAAATAAGGTCAGCAGAAGCCAGGAAACACTGCGCTCCAGCCCCATGTATATACGGGCGCGGAATGGAAATGGGGAGGCTAACTTTCCTCGCGATATCCACAGATTGCCGGCTACACCACCCACTTGATCAAGCGTATCCAGCGCGGTCCCGTCCGTGGTATCTCCTTCAAGCTGCAGGAAGAGGAGAGAGAGCGCAAGGATCAATACGTCCCCGAGGTCTCCGCCCTCGACTTCACCCAGAACTCGGAGAGCGGCCAGCTCGACATCGATGTCGAGACCAAGGACCTGCTGAAGCACCTCGGCGTACGTCGCACTATCAGACCTCCCATAGATAACAAGCCCCGGACCACTCGTAGCTAACATTTCCTCCTCCCTCTAGTTCGACTCCGTCCCTGTCAACGTCGTTCCCGTCACCCAGGCGCAGACCACCGAGAGACCCCGCCGCTTCGGCGACCGCCCCCAGCGATAGATGGAGAGGCGATTAGGAGGTCGGATGTAGGGAAGCTCTCCGTCGACACGGATGATGAAGAATATGTATGGTTGACTTCGGGCATGGGCACTTGGTATGAGTTGTCACTCACGGCACGGCTTTTCACGGCTTTCTACGGCGGCGTTTTACACGATGAAAAACGGACGAACGGTAGTGAGTGCATTCTAGATCTAGCTCTGCAAAAAGAACAAAAGATCTTCTTCCCACACAGGTGTCCCCGATTCTCTGGAGAACTCCGGAGATGACGGTTGATGGCCAATCTCCCCCTTCCCCCCCGTCCGTCTTGTCTACGCTTGTGATGTGATATGTTGCTCCTAACATTAGGCGAATCGTTGACCGTTGTTCTCCACGGTGTACCAACCAATGTCGGCCTCTGAAACCCGAGGACTCTTTGCACGTGTCGTAGAGGATTGGATTTGTTTTTGGCTTGCGTGGATAACGCTGAGGATCTCGTAGTGCAAGAAGTGATAGAACTGTTATTGGGGGAAAGCATTGTCATGTATCGTACCTCATTACGCCGTATGCTCGCTATGCTGTCCTCAAAAGGAGGGTATCTAGTCTCAAAAATTTTTAAGCAACTTCCTTTTCTTCCCCGAAACACCCAAGAATGCGGCTCTAAAGTCTAGTGATGAAAGAAGATGAAGTTTCTTGACGCTCATAGCCCGCCTGCCTCATATCAAAAACTCCCGTTGCTGAGTTACTCATGCGCGTCGTGGTCAGCAGGAGCTTCTTCTTCTTTGACGGGGGCATTCGTAGTGGTATCAGCAGGAGTAGCAGCAGCAGTCCTTCGACTGCTTATGGCCTCCGGCGTCTTGGGGTTGAACTTGTTGGTCTTGTACCCGTCGAGAACGAGGTGGCCATCGCTGCTGCCCGGCGCGGCGAGCGACGGCTCTTGCACAGGCATGGTGACGACCCGCTTCTCCCGGATGGTGACTTCGACGGGGCGCTTCGCCGCCTTCTTCGTGTCGGTGTCGCCCCGCTCGAGCGCGAGGTCCCGAGCATCCTTAGCCGCCTTCTGTTTCCGCTCTGTCTCCTCCGCGAGTTGCAGGTTCTCCAGGTCCCGGGCGGCTTGTCTCGCCGTATCCGAATCCGCATCCGCATCCCCACCTGATTCATGCTGTTGCTGCATTTCTTTTTCTGTCCCTTCCTGTTTGTTCTCCTTCTCACCCCCCTTCTCATTTTCCTCTTTTTCTCGTTCTCGTTCCCGCAGCTGCTGCCGCTGCCGCTGTTCCTCCTCCACCTCCTCCAGCAGCTCGATCCGGATGCTGTCGATGCCGGCCCGCTCGACGGCCGCCGTTTCAGTCAGCTGCACTTTCACATACATGGCTCGGCGCGCGCACGACGACGAAGAGGCAGCGGGGCGGAACGAGCACCACCGCTCGACCTCGGCCCGCGGCGCGATGGCGAAGTCGGCCCGGCCCCAGTTCAGGATCTTGTAGGGGCCGGCGCCGCCCCGCAGCTGCTGCCGCGGCCGCGGGCACAGCGCGTACCCGCACAGGCCCAGCGCGTTCCGCTCCTCGATCAGGTCGTCGTAGTCCGAGGGCTGGAAGAGGCGCACGTGCGACTTGAAGACGTCGGCGGGTGTTGTTGTGGAGGGGGAGGAAGGATCGGGCGGTGGTGGTAGTGTGTTGGGCAGCTTCGCGAGCAGGATGATCGAGTCGGTGATGGTCTCCTCGAGAAGCCGCCGGTCGTGGATGATCTTGGCGTGCTGGATGGCGACGTCGCGGGGGTCGGGCGTCTTGGCCTGCCGTTTTCTCTGGGGAAGTGCGCTTGCGACAGCACTGCCGTCTGCGTTTGCGCTGTCACTGCTGCTGGTAGCAGGCTTCTTCAGGATCCCTTTCGGGGGAGCTTTCGTGGTCTCGGAGGCCATGGTGTGTGTGTGTATCTTGCTCGGCAGTCACCTGCTTGCTGCTTGGTCGGCCGTAATTAAGGATAGGAGTTGCGACTGAAGATACCTATGATATGATGGTGATTGCTTCAATGGCAGAGAATGTGATTACTTAAGCTCGGCTGCCTAGGATAGCTAGAAAGATGGCAAGGATGACGGCACTGTACCTCGTAGTTATGTGGATAGGCATGTATGTATGCATCTAGGTATGTAGGTAAGGGCATCACGGACCAGCCGGTTGTCCCGCCACACCCGAATCCCTTTCACAGCTAAAGCCACACTTACGTAGGTGGGCAGGGTCTCCATTGGCTGCATTCGCATTAACGCACCCCCCCGGTTGCGACGGAATTCCACTCATCCACGCCCCCTTTCAATCTTGTTGAATCAACTGCCCAGCACGCAGGTGATCCTGTTGATTCATTGAGTTAATGATTGACTGATGACTATTGTAGCAAGGCCGGGGTTCGTGGGATCTGTTCATCTGGTTAATTAAAGTCGGGAATTATAGGTTCATCCGTACTCTTGCCCAGGTGGTTACAACATGGTAATGAGACTCATAGTTAGTACTTCGTAATATAGCAATCCAGGCAATCCCCAACTGAGGTAATCTTGAAACCACCAGGTACTTAACCCAACTTAGGGTTCGTTCGTTCTGTTGCATACATACACTGTGCACTGTAGGTATTATCCCGCTCCTTTGATCAACTAGGCCTAACTACATACCGTACCTACTTAAGCCGTCAGTCGCAGTCCGTCGCAAACCACTGGAAACTATCGGACTCTCTTCCCAGGGTATGTGTGAACGTACATGAGAAATCTTGCTGCCTGGAGCTCACTAGTCTGTCTCGTCGACTAGGTTCGTAGAAGGTGCAATACCTACTGAATACAATACCGAGTCCTCCGGCAAAGACTGCCTGCTGCAGAGTGTCTGTCGCTGACCTGCAAACAGCCTGCCACCCAACAAAGTACATACATACTCTGGCACTCCTGGCACTCTGACACTGACACTCTGACACCCTGTTAACGCGTAATAACCCTCCAACCGGTGCTGCACTGTGCACCAACACTGTATTCGCACACACAACATCGAAGCGTTGACGTCGACCTGTTCCAGCTCCAGCTCTTACAGGCTGCTCTCCAATGCTCAGCCTCATCAACTCACTACCACCGTTACCTGGCACTAGGTAGCATTGGCCGAGTCACCCCTTCCTTGGTTTGAGATTGGCGATAAACCCAAGTCCCCCATTGTTCCGGCCTGCCTGACCCTGGGGGTTGTTTTACGCCATTCCCGAGCTTCGAAGCCTCAGTATCACATCTAAGCAGCAGTAAATAGTTCACCTCATCATCAGCAGCTTGTCTTAATCAGTGTGTTTCGTTGTTTGCATTTCCATATCGAATACAATACTACCCCGCCACTGCCGGTTCAATACAACATACGTCAGCTCCTCGGGCTTGAGACAGCGGCGACAGCTTACGACCACGCCGACCACGCCGACGCTGAGGCACCAAGATGGGGCCCTTCAAGGTCAAGGCTCTCTATGAGTATACCTCGAGCCATGAGGACGACTTGCCCTTCCAGCCTGGCCAGATCATAACAGTCATCGATGAAGAGGATGCTGACTGGTACGTGGGCGAATATATCGATGACTCGGGTGCAAAGCTAGAGGGCATCTTCCCCCGCAACTTCGTCGAGAAGTACGAACCTACCGCGCCGCCACGTCCGACGAGAATTCGCAAGAGGGATCCAGAAGCTGTCCCTGCCCCTGATGCAGCTCCTCCTACTCCAGCCCCTACTGGGCCTGCACCATCCGAGCCGGAGGGGCCGCGTCCCGAGCAGAAATCGGAAGAATCTCATCAGGAGCCAGCTATCACGTCGCCGCCTACACCACCCGCCGCCGAACCGCATTCGCCCCCAGCTCCGGCAGTCCCTGCGTCTCTACCTCCCCAGCCCGAGCCCGTTTCTGCTCCCACCCCGCCTACCCCTGCTGCGGCTCCAGCCACTGAGTCCCCAAGTGCCTCAAGCGCACCAGCTGCTCCAAGTGCCTCTTCTGCCCAGGCGTCTCCCAAAGAGCCAACACAAACCAAGAAACCTCCTCCGATCGCAGGAAAGAGCAATGCCTTCAAAGATCGCATTGCAGCGTTCAACAAGCCGGCTGCCCCGCCTGTTGCACCCTTCAAACCTGGTGGGCTCAGCTCTGGTCCATCCGGGTTTGTCAAGAAGCCATTTGTTGCTCCACCTCCCAGCAGGAACGCCTACATACCCCCAGCCCAGCAGGCTCCTGCTGCAAAGGTGTATCGGCGCGAGGAAGACCCGGAGGTCAAGGAACGGCAGCTGGAGAACCAAGACAACGCAGAAAAGGCTGGCCTAGCCCCTGTAGCCAGTACTGAGGGTGAGGGTGAAGACCAGCCAAAGCCTACGAGCTTGAAAGAGCGAATCGCTTTACTTCAAAGGCAGCAAGCTGAACAAGCTCAACGTCATGCCGAAGCTGCCAAGAAGAAGCCCAAGCGTCCTCCACCAAAACGTACCGAAAGTGAATCAACCCAGGACCAGCCACCCGTGGCAGACGAGGCGGAAGCCCACCCTCCACCTTTGGAGCGCAAGGATACTGCTGAGCTCGCTAGTAAGAAGTCACTAGATGTTGGCAGGAGCTCCTTGGATGAGGCTAGCCCACCAAGACAGCCGCCGCCGATGCCAACACGGCGCAAATCTACAAAGGGCCCCATCGAGAAAGATGGGAACGAAGCGGACATGTCCGGGGCTGGAGATACAACTGAGGGACCAGAGGATCTTACCGAGAAGGAGGATAGCGATGCTCAAGCAAAGCCTACTGTGCATGCTCCGGAACCCGCCACTACGAAGCCAGCCGAGGAAGATGCTGGAGAAGAGGGAGAAGAAGAGGATGAGGAAGATCCAGAAGCTAGACGGAGAGAGGAGCTACGTGCTAGAATGGCCAAGATGAGTGGTGGCATGGGATTTCACGGCATGTTTGGACCACCCGGCATGGCTATGGGAGCTCCTCCCATGCCACCCAAGAAGAAGAAGCCACCAACCCCTGAGCGTAGGTCCAGCGAGATGACTGAGCCCTCGTCGCCCAGAGGTGCTCCACCGATCCCGACCATGATGGCCCTGCCTGGTTTAGGCAAACAGAAGGCGAAGGAAGAGGAGCCGGACACTGAACAGACCGAGGCAACTGAAGAAACTGCCACTCCGGTTGCTACTGCGACTAGCCCCAAAAGCGAAGTACCAGAGCAAGTAGCAGAACGTAGGTTTCGTCATATTGACGCTTAGCTACTCGTGAAGTTTCAATCACTAATACCACAGCAGCTTTATCGCCAACCAGTGGTGGAGTACCCCCTATTCCAGGAAGCCGCCCTGCACCACCCCCAGTTCCTACACAATGTAAGACAACTCTAAAGACCAACAATCTGGTCTAGCTACTAATAAATATACTAATAAATAACAGCTCGACCGCCACCACCACCCCCTCCTGCTGGCGCTTTATCCCCAGGATCTGAGACAGATGATGAGTTGTCGGAGCGCCCACAGATGACCCCCTTGGCTGAGGCTCTTCCCATAGCCCGAGCACCACCGCCTCCACCTGTTCCTGTCTCGTCACCTCCTCTACCATCTTCCCCTCGGCCCAGTGTAGATAGGGGATACGCGGGGTTCTCTACCGATGAACCCCCAGTGGCATCACCCCCTATGTCCCCACAATTCAGCAAGAGAAATAGTCGACCTCCGCCGCCTCCTCCAACTAATGCACCACCGCCTACCTTAGGTCGACCACCACCTCCCCCTCCACCGGGCGGCGCAAGCCGCCCTTCTACCTCTGATGAAAGAGTAGTGGAACCCATGAAGCCTGGAACCCTTGACAACGGAGAAGAGGCTGAAAACACCGAGTATGAAGGAGACTACGACACTGATATCGCATCCTCTGCGCCTCACAAGGGTGCTCTCAAGTCTCATTCGCGAGAGTGGAGCTTGGAAGACGACACGCCTCATCTTGAAGCACCGCCATCCCAGCCTCCGCCACCTCCTGCGGCAGCACCTCCGAGCACAGGTCCGCCGCCGCTGCCAAGCCAGCCTCCCCCCAACCCTAGGATGTCTGTAGATAAGCCTCGCGCACCTCCTCCCCCGCCAAAATCGCCTCCCCAAGCATCTACAAATGAGGATTATGATCCGTTCAATTATAATGCGGGACAATCCACCCCAGCTACTCAGTCTTCCAGTGTGGCAAGATTTGAGGACTCCCAAGTTGCTCCGGAGGCTACACCGCCCTATCAAGCACCACCCCCTCGTGGACCGCCGTTGGCTCCACAACCACCACGTGAGCCGCCGCGGGCCCCCCCGCGAAAGTCACTAGATGTCCAAAGAGTAATGGCTGGGCGGAGATCGACCGATGCGTCCAGGTCATCCATATCTGCTGAAACTGGCTTCATGGCTAATGAAGTTGACCTAGCCACGCAGACAAACTGGTGGCTTTCACCAAATGGGCTTCCTCCGGTGTTCCAAGGACGAAAGGATATATATTCGGAATCAACAGAAGCTACTTCGTCCACCCCAGAGGGCCGAACGGTAGTTACGAAGGAAGTTCTCATCCTTTTCCAAGATTATTCGCAGACGGCCATCACTATACTCTTTGACCCCCAGGACCCGTCAAGCACTGAGATTGATCAGCGACACGAGCCGCCTCCCCGCACCCTTCGTCAGGACCAGCTGGAAGAGGCATACGAGACCTACGGCCGGAAAATCGCAACTGCCATCGCCTCGAGAAAGGATTCTGTCGGCGATGGAACTTCGTACGGCCTCATCAGCGAGCTCCTCAAGCCCTTCCAGGACGCGCTGCGCCCCGTCGGCACGCGCTCCTACGGCGCCCTGGTGTACGCCAACCTCGCCAACGCGTCGACGCAGATGAACGACGAAATCCGGCCGGGCGACATCGTGTCGTTCCGCAACGCCAAGTTCTCGGGAAAGCACGGCCCCATGCACGCCAAGTACTCGACCGAGGTGGGGAAGCCGGACCACGTCGGCGTCGTGGCCGAGTGGGACGGCACCAAGAAGAAGGTGCGCGCCTGGGAGCAGGGCCGCGAGAGCAAGAAGTGCAAGCAGGAGAGCTTCAAGCTCGAGGACCTGCGGTCCGGCGAGGTGAAGGTCTGGCGCGTCATGCCCCGCTCCTGGGTCGGGTGGAGCAGCACGCCCGGCTACTCGGCTTCTGCTTCGCAGGATTAGAACCCCAAACCCGGCAGGTGGGAGCGGGAGCGGGAGTGGGAGGAGCAGTACCATCATCACTACTACCCCCGGCCCCAGCCCCAGCCCCAAACCCAACCCCAGTTACACCGTCGCCTCCAGCAGCGGTCTTCGTACGAGTATGAGTATATCCTCCCGGTGCTCGTGAGGGTCGGCCCGGATGGTCTGCAACGCCCCGCCATCGTGCCTGGTAGTGATAGTATTGGTAGTAGTAGTATTTACCTCCAACACGGCGGTGGACTTAGTAGTAGTAGCGGTGGCGGCGGCGGCAGTTGGGTGTGAGAATAGATGAATAGATGGATGTATGGATGAAGGGAGGAATGGTGGACGGGATGATTATGGAAGAGAGTTTTCAAGGGGGGAGAGAATTGAATTAAGAAGTGTGAAGATATGACATCAATCAATCAATGCCCGCTCGTTCAACAGAAGAATAAGAAAGAGAAGTGTACATTGTGTTTGTTGCGTTGATGTAGGTATGTGTTATGATGGCAGTAAGGCGTTTTGTGGAGACTTGCTTGCGTTGAAGATTCATTTCCTGTGGAGAGCAGACTAGGAAAAATGAAGCAGTCGAAGAAGCGACGGGTGAGTAAGGATATATAGAGGCATGGAAGATAGTGCCACCACGGGTTGCGGACCTTTGGGTGTAGTTCAGTCAGTCATCGTGTGCTCGCTTGGCTGGTTCATTGACGGGATGGCCAAATCACTAGCTGACGAACTATGTACCCATGTGTAGTTTACTTTCTAATGGCACTGCTGTATAGATTCACGTACAATACTCAACTTAACACGACTTAGTATGTAGATAAGTACCTTTGTCTCTAAAGTATCGTTGTTGACAGGCATCGTCATCGTGGGTGTTGTTCGTGAGTCATACCTATATAAAGCAAGAAGAAGGATGACAAAGAAATATCTACATTACGAGCATTCCCCTTCATCTTATATCTATTGAGTAATATACAACGTCTGTCCATATGTAGATAGATGGGTAGATAGAAAGATCCATCCCCTTGTTCTTACCTGACAGAAGCCAACGCCCAACTACACGGCTGCAATTACAAGCAACTGGCCGGCTTAGATACGTATCATACTTACTACTTACTCAGAGGTGGGTGGGTAGATTTAGATAATCCCTTGAGCTGCCAAGTATACGCAGACGCCTGTGCTCCAGTGTCCTTCCCACCCCCCGAAAGATAGTTAGGTGCTGCAGAATCAGTGTTTCGAGCAATACTATGTGTTCTTGGAGAGCATGATATTTGCACCTTCACGTTGGAGCCTTCGTACAGTTTGCTCACCTGCATCATCCTTCTACTATCAAGTATGTGGCGCCCGGTATATGGCTGGTTGATAGTTAGCTAGTGCTGCATTCAATGAGGTGTTGATGGCTGTCAATAATGGAAGGGTGTTTTGGTGTTGATGTCACTATCCGATAACTTCGTGAAGGTATGGTGAGGAAAGGGATAAAGGGGTAGGGGGTGGAGGGGGCGAGTGAGGAGAGAGCAGGGGCGTTCTATTTGTTGCGCCATAGACAGTAACTATGTAGTATAAACCTACGATGATGGTGTGTATGTGCCCTGGATCATTATCCAGGTCTCTCTTCGAATAAGGGCGCTTGCCATGGTAATCTCGTTGCTCCTATACCTGATATCCAAGTACACATGGGACCGTGAAATAAGGGAGCCAGAGATCTAACCTACCAATACCTGGAGCTGCCAGCTACCTACATTATATATACGCTTCGTTTCGTGTCATCTGTGCGTGGTTTGAGGTTAATTACATGTAAATAAGCTAGAAATGGTCCAAGCCCGTGCCATCGAGACAAATCAACAGCTGTCACTCTCTACACGAGCTCTAGTCTATACTTTGATAATCCATGGTACCCACAGAGCTGATATTTATTTCTATTTCACAAATTGGCGACAGTGTCATCATTGAGTCTTGGTAAGTCCCTCCGTGTGAGCCATACATTGGAGTATATTATATTCATGGTTATTCCTCGTGTCAGCTATCCATGCTACTGTACTGATATGAGCCAGGATAAGGAAAGGGGGCCGATGTGTGAATGACTTCTTTCCTTGTCAAGACACCCACCCCCTATTACCTCGAAGTAAGAGATGAGTACGTAGCCCGATATATTACGTATGCCAGCTACCAGTTGGGCATCCTTCCTCGAGGCCATCATGTGCTGTTAATCTTGTTTGGGCTGCCCCAGCTCGTGGCCTATGAGTAGGCATACATGCCTACTGAGCGAGCTGATTGGTGGGCGATTTGATCCGGACTGACAAGGCGAGCACGTATGGATATCTTAACCACGAGACTTGATAACAAAGATAACTTCCACATGATTGACTATTCATGTTCTACAAAGACTGTCATGTATCTATATTTTCGAAACCCTTTCCTCGAGGCCTAGTTCAGGGGCACATGACTCGGGTCGTGAAGCTAGCTAAGAGGTAAGCAGCTCTGCAAGACCCCTTCGCCCCCCTAAATCCAATATAGCTGACGTCGACGGAGATTCTAGCAAGAGGAAGGAAGTCGTAACCGAGATGTTACCGCGGGATCTATGAAGTCACAGCAGACCATACAGGATCTCCGACCATCAGTGGCAAGAGGTGGGCGGACGAGACGTCGGATGCTGAGAACCGTAATTGGTACCACCACCACCAACAGGACTTCTAGAAAGAAAAAAGAAAGGAGAGAAGTAAGAAAGAGAAATCCGGTCGGTCGCAAGAACCTACCCCGGATTCTCCTCGCTGACTGGAACAGGAAAGGGCACGGGGGAATATCCCTGCAGACGATGGCGGCGGCGACGAAGAAACCAGTGACAACTTCTCCGGCCCGTTCAATCACGGTGCGTGGCGGTGAGAAAAGCCAATGAGCGTCGAGTCTGGCTGCATAACACGATGGTCACCGTTTGCACAGTGACGGAGTTGTTGGGTAAGCAGTATCGTTTTCGCCTTTCTTTCATTCCTTTCCGAGTTAAAACATCACTTGCAGGATCTCGGGAGTCCTGCTGCATAGTACCTACAGATTCTCCTTACACGACCTCAGCGTCGCCCGCCAGTTATTGAGGCGCAGAAATGAACAGGGGTATTTCATGTCTTTACGTAGTAGATCTGAGAATAGAAGAAAAGTTTTTCTTCGAACGTTTGATTCGGAGAAGGCCCAGAGTGGCGGCTAACAAATGAGGGTGCGAAGGAGTCACCCTCACCTGCCGCCCCGCGAGAAAAAGAAAAATCTCGATCGCCCGGCCTAGATTGGTTCGGAATTTGTCGCGAAAGTCAGGTGGGCTATACATACAAATGGGATGAATGAGCGATGATGATGAGCGATTTATGAAAATGCGCAGGACGGCGACGGGATTTATCGAGGATTTAATTAATGCTGTAGCCAATGCTGAGAATCGGCGGCTTGGTGCTGCCGTGGGGGACCCAATGAGAAAGACCTGACTGCAAGTAGGGTTGCGTCTTATGACCCCCCTCAGGTAGGACGGTAGGTAGAGCAGCTCTTGGGAAGCGGTCGCTTTTTTCCCCTGCGCTCGGAATTTTTTTCACCCTTTTTTCCAAAGGCACATGGGTTTGGAATTGGGCCTCAGGTACCTAGGCAGCCATCAGATCAGGAGAAACATGTGAATAGCTTCGTGCGGCAGCATAGAGCCGCGAGCTACCATGAGGCTGTGAGTGCCCAATCCAAGTGTGAGTGAGACATACATCTCCAATTCAGGGGTAGTAATGGTGAATAGGGCATTCCTCGAAGGGGCAATGGGCTATCCAAACAAGAACGGCCTGCATATTTCCAAGACAAACACCTTACCGAAAACGCATCAGGATGCGGCCCGATAGAGAGCGTGGTCCAGTAAGCACACAGCCTTATTTTGTGGACGTTTATTCGCCCTGAAAGTTTTTTTTTTTTTTTTTCCAGGGCCAGCGGTGCAAGCGACGAGCTATACATCCCTATACGGGACAGCCACTGCCCAAAAAAGTGCAGGAGTTGACATCTGGACTCCGCTGAGCGCGCTCAAAAGCCGCTACCAATACATTCAGGGCCATAGTTCTCCGGGCGATGTTCACAGTCTATGTCTGTTCGCCACGCTCCGTTGATATTCACCCTCTCAACCGGCTTCACAGGAGCAAGGGCTAAACCATGAAGGCATCACGAACTATTGGGCACTGGGGTCCGCTTTGCTCGGATAGCATCCGCGGCTATTCCCGTCGACACAGCATTAGGACGGCTCGAGGTTTTCAGCAATAGACATATGACCCCTAAAGGACCCGATGCTGTGGAAATGACGAGCACTTGTTATCATTGTACGACGGCTGCTTATCCGTACGGGGAATATATCCAAGCCGTAATGTGCAATGGTAACACGCCTGTTAGCTGCTTTAGTGACCCGTTAACGCGTCTGCACTCTTTGAAATTGGCTCCAATTGCGTCAGGAGGGTCACAAAAACAGCCAACCGAGAGCATCCAGCAACCTGGGTTACCGACTTCGGCAACCTGCATTGTGGGGTGCGTGGCAGGACAAACTGTTGCGTACGCGACTGGTACATCTGTAGATCAAGCTGATCAACGGACTTTTGCGATCAAATAGACAGCATCAGAAGTGTAGAACACGGTCTGGATTAGCTTCTGCTTCATCACTCTGTAGTATAGAGAGAGTATATACTTCTTGAGGAACTGAAACTGGTGATCCGACCTAGTGACGAGCACCAACATCCCGGAGCAAAGGATGAAACTTCCTAGGCGTGGTGGTTCCTATTACACGCATGAGATAGCTAGAAATGACGACTCTGAGTTGTCTAGAGCTGCGGAATAGCAATGATGTGGACGTGGCATTGAACAACATCAGGCACTTTTCCGTCCAAGCGCGCCCCATCTTAGGTCACGAAGTGTTCGGAAAGGATCAGACGGCGGGTCTAGAATATTAAAGCTAGGCCGGACAACGCAGACATAGCGAACCGAGAACCGACTTGGAAGTCCCGCTGCCGTGTCGTGAAAAACCCGATGCGCTTATAGGAGAATGCATGCGGCATGATGACCCGACACGCGAAATCTCGTGTCGTCTAGCAACCGCAGCACGGGGCTCAACGTCTTTGGAGGGAAAGATCCGAGGAGGACAGACAGATCCCAAAGGAAAGGGCCAACTAACGAGCCGTGCGGCGGGCGCGCTGTCGGCTGTCCTGTACTATGTATGCGATATGCGACATGCGATATGTATGCGACGAGGAAAGCAACCCTAGGGTTTCCAGAATGCGCAAGATGGCGTCGTAAGCACGTGGCTGGCAATTGAGTCTCTGCGTAGACTGCCAATGCATGTGCCTAGGTAGCAACATGGGATTTGGCATTCGAGATCGGACCTAAATATGGCAGCGAATGAACAGCTGACACACCAGTGCTCCAGAACAGACTCCCTGCAGCAAAGTCGAAAAGAGATGAACAACAAATCTACGCACTAACCAGATTCCCATTGATAAGTGAAGAGTCGCTTACCTGAGGAGCATCTACCCAGACAGCCCTTGATAGTTAGAGTGATAGCTAAAGAGCATCTGAACCACAATTCCCTAAGAGGGTGAGAGGCCCCTCGTAAGAGCCAAGCCAAGCATCTACTAACTATGTAAGCATCCAAGCATCTGAGATGGGGTCTGAGATGGGGAAAGAGTGGGCGAAGATCGACGGTTTTCCCCAAGTCGGTGCTGTCGTGACGAATCGCTGAATTTCTTTCAGTCAACCGATCGAGGATTTTCACAGGCCGCTAAACTGGAAGAGACCTATGAGACAGCAGAATTGATATACCATCCCCGTCCTTACGATGCAGGATACGCATTCCGAGATCATTGGTCTATAGCACTGCGGAGTGGGACTCGGGACACAGCTTTTAAGGTAAGCGCTCCTCGTACAACATCCTGAAGCCGAGAGGTTGGTTTTCATAGGTAAGCATACCTACCTGGCCCAGCCATACAAAGGGTAGGTATAGATAGGCAAGTATGCATCATTGGTGTGTGTATTGGAAATACATTGAACACCATCGCCGGCTCGGTCGAGCACCAATCGACTGCAGCTCTCACTGTTGCAGCCCTGACGACAAGAAGAAGGGGAGAGATCAGAAGGGGGCTTTTGGGAAGAGTGAAATAGGAGAGGCCACCCGGGCTGTTGCAAGTGTGCACCATAGCAGGTTCCATGGGTTGGGCATCATCGGCAAATCCTGGGGCGGGTTTCTGCGGTTTGGCGTGACACGTAATACGCTGCTTTTTTTTTCATGAATAACCCGAGGTCGAGGACGATACTACTAGTTATGGATGTATACCTGATTGGGCGATGGGCTTAGGCCTGATGGGTCTACGCGATACCATGGTCGTATACAGACCGATTGGATGGGTTATGAGAAAAGGCGCTGCAGTCGGGAGGCAGCACTCAGAAGAAAAGAAGCTGTGCTGTGAACTTCATATGAGCTTCAGCCTTCAGATGAGAAATCCCAAGTCCTTCGTACCTGGCTGTTAACACAGATTTAAGGTTAGTACGAAGGTAGCGGCCAAAAGTATGCGAACTGCTCCACGGCAAGAGACAGTATGGCGATCCTCAGATTTGGACAGTATACTTCAGTCTTAAGCCGAATTAGCGTACGGCTGCTAAATTGCGCCCTATTACGAGCCCCAGATACGTCCTGAACTGGAATGTTTTTAGGGGACTTAAGCCATTTAGCTGCCCTAACATAGTCTTGGCCGCCTGTGTTCCTATGTATACTGTATAAAACTACGACCCAGCAGACTGTAAGGAAAAGTAAAGCAGTTCGCATACTTTTGGCCGCTACCTTCGTACTAGGTAGGGTATAGCTGGAGACCTCGGGAAGGAACCTTCACGTCATGATGCTTGCCAGCTGCAGCTTTCCGTCCGCGAGTGTCTGCAATTCGCATCAGGTGACAGACTGACAGGAAGCTCAGGCTGTTTCACACCTGCAGCAAGGATTATTCCTGTGAGGTAGGTACATTACCTAAAGTGTGTAGTTACGTACCGACCTCGGTACCTAGGCAAATTTGCGATATGGCTTCAATATTCATTAGTAGGTACCTATATAAATTTACTCAGCGACACGGTGAGACCAATAGGTACGGTGAGACCGCAGCAACGTGGCTGATCACTATAGCGAGTTTCGGCGACTTCAATGAAAAAGGCCAAAGCCGGAGGGGCACGAGGGGTAACTTCCAAAATGTTCCTTAGCACCTTAGTAAGAGTCTCATTAGGTAGTAAGGAACCATGTCGGAATGTCGGGGAGCGCTATGGGGAGAGGAACATAGGCCTGAAAGGTTGCCATTTGACATTTGACATTTGACATTTTTGATATCCAACGTGACAGACAATAGTTGCCATCAGTCATCAACACTGCATTTTACATCCCGCAACAGGGCGACAGAACACCAATAGCAATCTTCCCGTCGGTCTTGTCCGACCCTTTAGGAACCATCAAACGTGGGACGGGATACGGCGTAAGCTCCTAGCACAAGTACATATGTAGGAAAGCTCGTGCAAAGTCTAGACCAAACTAGCTGGGACAATAGTTGCTACCCTTTCGCAGAAACACCAATCGGCCGTTTCCAGTCTGGAGTCGTGATCAATCAATAATTCCATCCTTCACTTCAGGTTTTGGAGATGATGAACCCAGTATGCTTATGTATTAGACTACTAGTTCCCTCGCTACAATGCAACGGGAGGACCTCCCACTTTAGGGACAATCTTAAGATACCTGACTGCTTGGTACTATCGAATAAGTTAGTCGATCTGCTTCGAGACAATCTGGACCATCGTGACCACCAAAGGAAATAGCCAAAGAGCTGACTGAACCAAGGTAAAAATCCGGGTCATTGTCACCGGCCAATTCCCAAGATCCCGAGATATCTTCGGCGTCCGCGTTCGCTCGCCCGTTTACATGCAGACGTGCAGGATGCAGGCAGATCCATCCCCTAGATACGCAGGCGACCCTTTGCTTCGGGACTAGAAGAAAACAAAAAACAAAACAAAAAAAGGATGAAACGAAACCCCATTGTAAAGACTAATTAGAAGGACTGTGTCAAACTCTTCCGTTCCACGACTTGAGCGCCTCACACATGATAAACGTGAGGGCAAAACCCAGAGGGCTGCATATGTGTTGACCGACACAACGACCCTACACAGTCCCGAAACCAGTAGGTTATATTTGCCTTCCACCTTCAATGTTACAGTTGCACGATCCAACTGCTCAAGCGCTTCCGAACATGAGTCTTGAGGTGCCGTCTCCATACCTAGAACAACGGCTTCCTACAGGTAACAGTTTTGGGGTCTCCAACAAGCTACCTACCTGCCTGGTATATACCTACCTACTATGTAAAGTTCTTCAGAAAGCTTGAGAGATGCTCTAACTACATATATAAGTAAACAACCCTGATAGTGAGCTGGGAGAGCGGCGAAGCGGTAGAGCGGCAGAGCGGCAGCAGCGGTCGTGAAGCGCTATCATTAGTGGGCCGAATAGGAATTGCCGCTCGCTAATCCTGTATGCACCCAGGCAGCCCAGGTATAGGTATGTAGGCAGTTGGTTAGGTATGTGAGTATCTGCAGGCTGCAGTTATACGGTTATACAACCTGGAATGCAACCTATAGTTACCTGGTATTGTTAGATATTCTGGATACATTCTGGATATTGTGCCTTATAGCCAAAGCTACGACCTCCATGCAGAACGTGCCTACATACATATACCCGCGTATCCTAGCTACCTACCTACATACATACATACAACTTAGGTCCATACAGGACTTAGTGGTGTTCTGGTATCACGCCAGCGGTGCCAGAGCCCCAGGGAGCAGCGGCAGGAGCAGCAGCAGACTGTCAGAACTGCACCTGCAGTGTCCTCGGGTCTGTCTGACTGCAAAGTGGTTCCACCTGCCACCCGAACCCACCAGCCCACTTCCTCACCAGCCCACCAACCCACCATCACCACCACCACCACCACCACCACCGCCGCCCACCTCCACCACAGACGCACCTCCACCTCCCACTCGCTTGACGAAATTCATTCAATCACCGTTCACGGCGCAGTCCTGCCCAGCCTATCCAACCTATCCCGCTTGTCCAGCCTATCCCCCCACCCCGTCCACTGCTTCCCAAAACCGGCTCTGGCAGTGTTTGGCTCATCACCCTCCAGGATCAAGGGGAGGGGATCTCGTCAACCTGCAGCCATTCAATCATGACGATAGATGGCCTATGAAGCCCCGGTCATCTCTGCCCGTCTACCAACGGGAGCCGCCCTGGAATACCCCGTAAAGGGCCAGGATGCAAGAACCAGTATGCAAGAAGTAAGAAGGGCGAAGGGCGAAGGGGGGCTTACCTGGCTATCCCATCTCGATGCTACCATACTTGATACATACCTCTGGGAGTCAGAAGATGTATTATCAGTTATGAGATGCTTCTGGTCGCCTCCGATCTTAGTCCGTGGGTGCGTTGTATGGCGCACTTGGCCCTTGACCCTCCGTGAAACTGGTGAAAATGCCGTCAGCTAAGTGAGCTCTTACCAATCGCCCGTGAAGCTTCCCCATCATTCCACTTTACGTAGCTACCCTAGCTCTCTCGTCGTGCCATGTTGCTCCAGTCAGCTATTCTCGTTTTTTCTTATAATGGACAATCCAGCATCATTCATACACATAATATCTGTCGCCAATTCTGTAGTGTGTAATGCATTGAACACTGGCCTACATAACTAGTTGCCGTTACCTCAGCACAAGACATCGAGAGCCCTGCTTTCTGCTCCCCTGCTCTGCTCCCCTGCTCCCCTGCTCCCCTGCTCTACCCTGCTCCCCCTACTCCCCAAACATCGACCTCCTCCCTATACCTACCCCTCCAAACAAGTATTTAGGCCTCAGTTCGACCCTCGCCCGAGGCCTACATACGGCCAAAAAGCTTAAAGCGTTACCGTTCCGGGAAACCACCGTTCTCAGGCGCCAACCAACCCCTGCCGCTCTGTCGAATCAACAGAATCTGACTTGCATGAGTTCCCACTTATCGCCTAACCTACAAGGAGACCCTGAGACATCTACGTACATAAAACACTGCATACCTAGAGGCAGATATAAGAAAACTCCGGCTGCCTAGGCTGCGTCCACTCTTCAGTTGATCTGTAGTCATCATCATCGACTTAGCCTAACCTCAACCCATATCCTCCCTACACCATGTCGCGAAGAAAGGTCGTCGTCTCTCAGCACACCGAGAGTTCACGAGGCTCGGATGAGTCTTGCGACTCTCGCAGCACTGCTCCCACGTCGTCTTACGGCAGCCCAAGACCGTCTACGAAGGGGTCGAACTCGAAAGCTCCTGATCTCCGGGTGTCAAGCTACGATGAGGACCTGTCTCCCTCGACGAGCCTATATCCACGGTCATCCGTCGATACTTACTCATCACAAGCATCTACTGCTGAGATTGAAGACACGGATGTGGAGGATGGCCTGGATTATCCCGAGATCCCGCCATTACCCATCTACCGCCATGAGATAGAGGAGACCAATGTCCGCCCCTCGACGCCAGAGGATTTCGCCGCTCTCTTCCCATCAATGAACCGGTTGACGATCCGTCATGACGATTTCACACCAGACGGGAACATGAACCTGCGGGTCGATACGGTGGTTTCTGGTCGGCGGAGAAGGACTATTCAGCTGTTTCACTTGCGCATGTATGACCTTAGCAGACGGGATTTCTCACTTCGGAGGTATTGCCGGGATTCTGGTCGCGAAGTCTGCAACTCAAAACGGAAGTATGTTGAACCGACGGCCGCGACGCGTCCTTCATTGCAACGCTCCGTGTCGAGTGCGATGAAGACTCTTACGGGGCGACCGCAACTCAAGCGCACACCGACTGCTGGTTCCATGCTCAACACCAAGAGTAGACCTGGAACAAGCAATTCGGCTATGGAGGCGGAGGACGAGTTTACCGACATCTTCGCCCAGAATTTCTCTTCCGACCAGAAACAGAAGCCGCGCCCCATCCCGACAAACAACATGAAACTTGAGTTCTCCAACTATGCTCGCGTGGACATACAGCGACGAGGGAACAGGACTACGAAGAGGTATGAGTTTTCGTGGTGGGGTCACAAGTACTCTTGGAAGAGGGTGGTCGATAAACACACGGGCGTGGTCTCCTTCCACTTACTCCGCAACGGCAACCACCATACTCCGGTAGCCCACATAGTTCCCGAGACTCGATCTCCAAACCAGATCGCCATTGACGAGCATGCCGGAGGCTGGGTTCCTCCTTGTCATATGTGGATCAGCGACCCGGAAATCATCGATGCCGTAACGGACGTTGCCGAGTAAGTGCCTCAACCTCTCACGATTTCTTCATATAGAGACTAATATGCACAGTGTTATTATTGCAACGGGACTCATGGCCCTTGTCGACGACTGCATCAAGGAGAGATGGCAAACCAAGAAGCCTCGCCGTCTTAGCCTACCACTTCCAGCTAAGGGCATCGACCCTAGAGCCTTTATGAACCAGTTTCTCACTCGGCGAGGATCGGAAAGCCATCAGACTCAGCCGAGCCCTCTCCGTTACCATACCGCAGTCGCCGCCTACTAGGTTGTCTTAGGACTTAACGACATCGACGACAGCATATTCCTCGAACCAGTGAGGGACTGGTTGCGCCTATCTTTTGGCACGATCATTATGTTAATTTCCTTTTCACCTAGCGAAAACACATACCCACAGCATCATACTTGATCCTGATATACGACAAACATTCTCTATGATACCACGAGCTCCTTTGACATACCATATACCTTAACGCCGACCCGTTTCACCATCGCTTCATTTCCTCTGTCAGAGTACGGCATCATGAGTTATGAGTCGCTGTTTTATCAAATGTTATAACAATCTACTGGCCTCAATGTCACCTTCCATTTCACAGTTCCTCTTTTTTGTCCTACAATATAATGTCTCTACCGATGGAGACAGGATGTCGCCACAAACACACACATACACACACGCAAACACAAACACAAAAGTGATTTATTCACCTTGCATATTGGAGTTTTCATAGTACATTGGGGCTACTACTACTACAACTACAACTACCACTCGGCGTTCACTTTCGGTCTGTATATAAGGATGCATAGCAAGCGAGGTGTGGTGGGAGCGGCCAAGAAGGTCGGGTGTATGACTATTATTGCACGGAGTTGGGATGTAAATCTTTTTTGACGACGGACACGAAGGGGCTAATCGACTACCTAGAAGCGAGAGAGCCCTCTGGAGGAACGGCTAGACGAAGTATGAACGGAGAAATGATAAACAAATTCCTTCCAAGACCAGATTCTATTCTCCACATTGAACCTTGCAATTTACTGTACTATCTCTTTAGAAGTGCCACAGCATGTACGATTGATTCGTCATATAGAGATTCATTGAACTATCGCTACGTATATGCGCTCGTATGGCACGGATACCATGTGAAGATGAGCCAAGACAAAAAGGGGGTGAGGAAAACGTTTCTCATGTCTATTATCATTCCATTATATTCTAGTGAGCTCCGAGCCATAGGCCATAGTGAGTATCAAGGGTAGGCTCAGATCAATTCAATCACGGGTGCCCGGACCTGATCGAAGGGCCGGGCGGAACCCGGGCCTCGGGATCGGTGCCTTCCCAACGCCCGTCTGCTGCTACAAGCCTCAATATGCGTGCGTGTATACCTAGCGGGTAGCGAGTCCGATCGGATTGACAGATGCCTACGTAGGAAACCACACTAATCCCTAGGTGACTAATAGGCTCACCATTCACTAACTGTGGCGGCGGCATTGGATTGGGGGTCCGATCTGCATTGTGGTTGTAGCAAGCGCTCCGTTTCGTAAGGCTGTGTTTTTTCTCTTTCGTATGCGTTGTGCAACACGGGTTGGTCCCCTCAGGGGTAGCGGGGGCCCCATCGTTTGCTCATTGGTCCGGGACCAGCGCCAGAGATCCGAGATCCGAACTGTGTGTTATGTGTTGTGTGGGCTGTTTGTTGTTGCTGTTCTTGCTGTTATACTAGCTAGCTAGCTAGCCAGCTATACCGAACACCTAAGTAGTCAGTTGAACCAGAGGTAGTAGAGAGACGCACGCAAACAACATGCATTATACCCTTACGTGACGTAACGTGACCTTGCTTCCTCGCCCTTCTGTCGTATACTATATCCTCGTCTGGGACATAGTTCCTGTTTGACGTCATACCGCGCGGCTGCTCCTTTCGTTGCCCTTCCTTCTGCCATGTCGCCCCTTGCTTGCCCTGTCCTAGCTCCGAGCAATGGGATTTGTTGTTTTCCTTTTCTTCTAGAAGATTAACCGGCAGTCGATCTTTGGTGTGTTTGCTGCCGATCAACCCAAGGGACCTGCCCTCAGTGGGCAAACAGACCCGAAGCTGTTCATCAGACTCCGCAGATGATCGGCATGGCTGCTGCTGCTGCTTACGTTCAATGTACGGTAAAAAAAATGAGAACTGATTACATATGCCTATATATATACATGGTTGGTTCTCCTTCACGTACACGCCCCCCTGATGCGGCTCTGACTAGTGTGGACAACGACAGCGTCACAAGCTAGCCGGCTCCCTTTCTACCTATAGCGACACGGCCATCTGCGAGGGGACGGAGACGCCGCCTAATGCAAAGACGAACAGCATATACGTGCGCGTTACTTACGTACAGGGTTGGGTAGGTAGTCGTGGCGCAGGCAGAGTTCTGCCACCTGTCTATTGTTCTACGATAGAGCGGTGACGACGAAGTTTCTTCTTTCTTCTTTTCCCTTTCCTATTTCCACAGACACGCAACAGTCCTCTAAACTTCCTTTCTACCACCCACTCCCAAACCTGGTTTAGAGATATATGAATAGGGAGAGAGTAGAAAGATGGGTATGCTGGGCCCCAGAATTAGAGATGGAGATGGACCATGAAACACTTGCGTGTATTTGATAATTGCTGGCCGATGACCTCAGTGTACATCTCAACTGCTGCCTTAGACATGGAAAGATTCCTCCAGAACTTGCTGTTGGGCATTCCATGGCCATGTAAGTTGTGGTTTCCGATGGGATACTGCACATCTGAGATGTTTTCGTCGACGCTGTATTTGGAGTCGGAGTTCCCCCAGGAATATATATATTCTCATCATTTGCCTTTCTCAGAGGCCCTGTTGTACACCCAGACTTCTTTGGAAAACCAGTATATTTTACCCAACGCTTGTAAATCGTGTGTTGCCCATAATATTGAATTCCTTGGGGTATGCTAGTGGCCAAGCCCCCTTTAATCTTAAGAATGAAGGGTGGTATAATTATGTTACTGCTTCGTTATTTGACATACATACTCTTTATAATTTGATAAGGCCACGGAACTATTCCAAATCAACCAAAGATGCATTCTTCATTTCGTCATACTCTCACCTTATATTATGGACTTATCAGTCCAAACGAGTTGTGGTTCAAGCCAAGCCTTTCATCCATCTGGTAATGGTGTTTCAGCTCACAATACGATGTAATCAACCGAATATACTCAGTCAGCCTAATACAATCTCATAGAAAGCCAGGAAACTAACCATTATGATAGAAATGAAAATGCTACCTGGTACCTACAAACGTCATCTCCTAGGTCGTTGATTAGTAATCTGTTACTGGATGTGGGCCCTCATCCCAAGTGCAGTCGCTAACGACCTTAATCCAACCTACCTGCCTACGTCATTGTAGGTCCTTGCCTACGTCCTCGTAAGTACCTGCCGACCTCACCTCCTGGCCTACTTCCTGAGGAAGGCACTTAAAGGGTTGAAGCTGCGTCTCTAAACAAACAACGCTGAACCACGTGCCAAAGCCGATTTCCACTCATGTCTTGGTGTCTGGGCATCCCCTCAGTTCCCCCAGGAGACAAAGGCTAGGCGGATGCCAACAGATGATATCAACATATGAAAATTGGTAGCTAACAAAGGTTACCATTGTTGCTGCCCCGGGAAGCAGTGCTACCACTGTTGTTGGTGTAAATAGTGTCTACCTAGGACTAGGATTAGATTCTGACTACCGGGTACCTATACATAGGTATATATGAGTCTCAGATATTGCTCGATGCCGCTATGAAGGAGGATCTCACATCTCTGTATCACCATCACCACGGTACCCGCACCTAAGTACAATAACATACCTACCTGCATAACCTCTACATACATACCTACTCTGACCCCTCCCCCTTTTCTGGTACCTATATCTAAGTACCTAAGCAACTCATCCTCCTCCCCGCCCTCCACAACATCATCTCCATCACATAAATGACTCCCCCCACCATCGACATAATCCGCCATGCCGAGGCCCTGCACAACATCCTCGGCTCGCACATCCGCGACCCGCCCCTGACAGCCGCCGGCCGCGCGCAGTGCCGCCAGCTCGCCCGCGTGTTCCCCCAGCAGTACGCCCCGCCCCACCGTGTGGCCCACGTGGTCGCGTCGCCTCTGCGGCGCACCATCGAGACGGCCCTAGAGGTCTTTGGGAAGTCCGTCTTGGCGGCGGAGGACGTGGACGTGGACGTGGACGTGGAAGTGGAAGCGGGAGCAGGATCGGGAGCGGGAGCGGAAACGGAACTAAGCAAGGGGCCGCCGTGTCTTCTACCGCTGCCGCCTACGGACTCCTCCCCTGAGAATCCCCAAAACCAGAAAAAGGAGAAGGGTGGCGGTAGAAATACCACCACCACCACCACAACAACAACAACAACAACAACAACAACAGGGACGACCAAAACAAAAACGAGAAAAGCGAAGAGTAAAGCGAAGGCCAAAGCAAAGGCCCGGAAGAAGCTCATCCTCCTCCCCGAGATCCAGGAGGTCAGCCCCTACCCCAGCAGCACGGGCTCGGCCCCGGACGCCCTGCGGGCCGCCTACGGCGACGACGCGCTCGTCGACTGGGCGGGCCTGAGCCTCCCCGGCCCCCACTGGTACCGCAAGGACCCGGATACGCCGTTTGCGCCCGACGCGGCTAAGGTGGAGGCCCGCGCGAGGAAGGCCCGCGTCTGGTTGCGGGAGCTGGCGCGCGCGGCTGTTGCTGCTACTGCTGCTGCTGGGTCTGGTGCCGGTGTCGGTGTCGGTGCCGGCCCCGTCACTACTACCGAGGCTGCTGCTAGCATCACTCCTACTACTACTGCTACGACCGATGGCGGCAACAGCGACAGCGACGACGACGGCGTGCACATCGTGGTCGTCACGCACGGCGAGTTCGTGCACTGGCTGACGGGCGACTTCGCGGGCGTGGGACGCCGGCACAACACGGGGTGGTGGAACGCCGAGTGCCGGTCCTTCCGGTTCGCGGACCTCGGGGGCGACGGGAACGACGACGCCGAAGCGGCGCTGGTCGAGACGGCGCGGAGCCGCGAACGGCGGCGCCACGTCTCCCTCCAGCCGCTGGCGCCGGCGGAGAACGCGCAGGCGAAGGCGGTGGCGGCGCGCCGGCTGAGCGGGTATGCGGCCGATATGGCGGCGGGGCTGGCGGGTGCGGTGGATGGGGAGGAGGGGGTGGGGGAGGACGAGGATGAGGAGTGGGAGGACGTCTAGTTAACTAGGGCGAGGGATTAGACTGGACTGGAGGAGATGACCAGCGCTGGTCGATGGTCGATGGAGGGAGCCTGAGGGAGCGCTTCTTCGGAAGCTGTGCCGGCTTGTAACATGATTACCCCGATGTATTTTGAAATCAACGGGGTGCGTATGCTTATTGCCCTCAGCATATTACCTGTATAGATATGATTGAACCTCACCGGCCTACCAATCCAGGACGGGGAAAATGAACAAAACTGGACAACCTTCCTTTGTATGTCCATCATTCCTAGTTGCGCTGTGCCATTAGAGACATTATCCTAGAGGCTTTGTGTAGAAAATATGGCCTGATCTAGCTGGGCCCGTATTCCCCTTCGTTTACTTCGAAAGCTAGGCTAATAGCCTCGGGGTTTAAGTCTGCTTAGGTTCGGACATTGGTGTTAACCGCGCCTAGGATGATAGCGAGACCCGTCCCTGCCTCATGAGAGAATAATGGCACTCTTGCGCCTCATATCGTTATCTCGTTAATGATTACCATTCCCTTGCCTTTTCTGCTGTTTCGAACTCCAAATCACCTACCCAATCAATATAATCTCAGAACCCTAGACTATTACAGTCTTCCCCGCCGTGTCCACCAAGAAAACCAAACGCCGAGTTAGCTTATGACAGAACCGTTGCGGCCTGCGAACCCCCCGTGGTCGGCACCAGCTCGCCTAAACCGCCCAAACCGCCCAAACCGCCCGGGCCGTCGCCGCTGCCGCTGTTGATGACCACGGTCCACTTGCGCAGGAACCAGGGCTTGGCCTCCCAGCTGCGCACGTCCCAGGGCTGGCAGGCGGCGCCGCGGCGGGAGCGCCAGCAGACCAGGGCGCCGCGGACGTAGATGTCGAGCTTGAGGTCCCAGGGGTCGAAGAGCTGCGGCAGCGCCGCCGCCATCAGGATCGCCCGGTCCCGGAACGCCGGCAGCGGGATCAGGTCCAGGCTCACGTGGTGCGGGATCAGGATCTGCGCCAGCGTCGGCTGCAGGTGCGGCGGCAGCCCGCGCCGCGCCGACGACGACACCAGGAGCGTTGCTGCTGCTGCTGTGGTTGTGGTTGTGGTTGTGGTTGATGCTGATGCTGTTGCTGGTCGGAAGAACGGCGATGTGCAGGTGCGGCCGTTCGCGGGGCACGCGGCTAGCTCGCTGGGGTCGAGGCCCAGGCAGTGCGCGTTCCGGAGGCAGGCTAGGTAGACCGTCGTCTGCGTGTCCTCTAGCGTGTTGGCGTGCAGGTCTACTGCGCCTGTCGCCGGACGCGGCTGTACTACGTCGAGAGTGGCGTCGTACGCTGGAAAAGCGGTAACCTGTGGCTCCTCGACCGCGTCTGGGTCTGTCTCGTACGGCTGACTAGGGTTGCCGGCAGGGGAGATAGTAAAACTGGAGTAGTCATCCCCTAAGTACGAGGGTGGTGTGAGACAGGGCAGTATAGGGTCGGCCTGGTTGATAACAGGCGGGCCCACCACCACACCTGTGCCAGGGGCCAGGGAGGCAGAAGGCTCGTCGGATGTTAGGCCTCTAGGGGGGGCTGCTTTCTCAAGGAGACCTTCCGAATGGCATCGGGGCTTGAGCCTTCGGGGGGTTCTGCGGACGTCATTGCATTGTGACGTTTGCTTTTTTAGCCTTTGTCTTTCTCCTGCATTTGCGGTTACTACGAGATGTCTAGTACTCCCCTTAAGCCTTAGCCCTTAGGGCACGTTCTGTAGACTACTTACTGTAGGTTCTCTGCGCGATCTTGTTCTGCTCCCGGCGAGCAGCGGTGACGACTCTCTTCTTGCGCTGCTGCTGCTGCTTCACGAAATCTGGGAAGTCGGCTCCGATGGACTCGGCCATTTTCTCGCCCTAACTCCAATCTGAAGACGATAAATTTCCCATACACACGATGCCCTGATGCTTGCTGGGAACACGAGAGGGTAAGCCATTCGAAGGCGAGCCATGCCTTTTATGATATGATGCACGTTAACCCCGAACCCTTGCATATATGTGGCTTATGTATGTCCGATAACCCCGGCGCGAACTATATATAAGGCAGTATAGCGTCTTCCAGCTTACGGGATTGCAGCCAATCAAATCCAGTGTCCGTAAGCCACTGTGACGACTATAATCGTGAGCCACAAGGAGCATCAACGATCATCCTGAGTAGGCTGATTTCTAATGAAAGTCGTTGGTGTCGTATGTCGTAGGGATGTAATGTAAAATATAGCCCCCAGCCCCCCTTTCCCACTCTGTCAGCAGAAGAGACGTCAACGATGAAAGTCAGGCTAGGTATATAACCACTTGACGGTTCGTCGTGGACTGACACTTAAATGTATCACGACTTTCCCGCAAGCTACAACAACACAAGCACAATACCCAGCGCCGCCACACATCGTCCCGTCCCGTCTTGGATATCAACTCAAACATGGCAAGCGAGGCCACTATCAAGAAGACCATCGCCGTCGTCGGGGCCACAGGCACCCAAGGGTCGTCCGTGGCCCGCACGTTCGCCCCCCTCCCGCACTGGCACGTGCGCTGCCTCACGCGGACCCCGTCGTCGCCGAAGGCGCAGGCCCTCGCGGCCCTCGGGTGCGAGGTCGTGGCCGCCGACCTCGGCGACGTGGCGTCGCTGCGGCGCGCCTTCGACGGCGCCCACGCCATCTTCCTCAACACGGACTTCTGGGGCCCCTTCCGGGCCCAGGTCGCGCAGGGGGCCGGCGACGCCGTGCGCTCCGCCTTCGACGTCGAGGTCTCGCACGGCCGCAACGCCGTCCTCGCCGCGGCCTCGGACTCGGCAACGCTCGAGCGGCTCGTCTACTCGGCCCTGGGGCCCATGAAGGCCGCGTCGCGGGGCAAGTACGGCGACAGCTACCACTGGGAGGCCAAGGCCAGCGTGGTGCGGCACATCGAGGAGGAGGAGGAGGAGGTGGTGGCGCGCAGGACGTCGTACATCTACGTGGGCGCGTACTGCACCAACGGGCTGTTCTACCCGAAGCGCGACCCGGGCACGGGCGAGTATCGGCTCGTGCTTCCCGGGCGGAGCGCGACGCGGTTCCCGCTCATCGACGCCGAGCGGTCGGTCGGGAAGTTCGTCCGCGCCCTGGTCGAGTCCGAGCCGCCGCGCACCCGGCTGCTCGCCTACGACAGCTTCCTGAGCGTCGACGAGGTGCTCGCCGCCTGGTCGCGGGTCACGGGCCGCGAGGCCCGGTTCGTCCAGGTTACGCTCGAGGAGATGCAGAAGCTGACGGGCCTCCCGAAGGAGGTTCTAATCGTATGTATTTGTTATTACGTATCAAAACACCAACAAGTCGATGTTGCATTGATTTTCTCGTTCGGTTCTGGAAAGAAAATCTACAAGATGTGAGGAAGAAAGTCGCATGCTAACTAACTTTTTTTTTTTATAACTGAATAGGGGCCCGCTTACGTGGACGAGTTCGGATACACCGCGGGAGTGGACAATGTGGTGGGGCCGGAGGACCTAAAGGTCAAGGTCGAGACTCCCGGGTGGGAGGAATGGCTGAGAACAAGAGACGTTCAGGAGTTGCTGCAGAAATAGAAGTCGAGATAAAATGTTCTATATCAGTCGGCCACTCCCTACGCAACTATGGGTAAGGCGGACTTTATGATCTGACCCTTTGCCGCGGTAGTATCTGGACCAAGTTGCAACAATGCTTGTTATCTGACTGCTCATAAAAACTGGTGAGACTCCCTTATTATTTCACTAAACAAAAACTGTCTGTCTTGAGGAGTTAGAGACGCGACAATAAAGGCGGAAGTAGACCTAGTTGGGGAAGGAGTTGGAAAAGTAGTTTCTGCGTAGAGTAGTATCATTATTCATATTCAGAACGCCGACTTTGGACTATCCCCTATCTTTGAAAGAGCCAACCGACAGATCCAGGGATCAAGAGTCATCCACTCGGACTTTCGAGCCGGGCAAGCCGTAAACAAAACCTTTTTATCCCTCGGCCCAGGCTTTATCCTCTCCTCCAATCCTTACTACCTTCCACGCTGCAAGCATCGTCGACCAGCTTTTATGGAGGGCCTACTCAGAACCCGTCGCCCACAAAGCCATCGTCGTAGTCGTTCCTGCGATCAGTATTGCTGAACCAGACCCCGAAATCGAGTTTCATCAGCAGGCGATCGACGCCTCCGATGCGGCGCGGCCTGTACCTTCCGCCCCCCTCACCCTCACCCTGACTTATGCTCACGTTTCCACCGCCCTCGTCCCTAGACTTATCATTCGCGGCAGCGCTATCCTTCTCGCCACCCCCTCGGGCGTCCCCACTATACTCCTCTCCACCCCCCTCGCCTTCCTCCCCATCCTCCCCCTCGCCCTCCAGCTCCGCCAAAAACGCCGGATCGGCGCTGAGGGCGCGCAGGGCGCCAATAGCCTGCTCGACGGCGCGCTTGACGCGGGTCTCGGCGTCGCGCAGCGCGTTCCGGACGTCGCGTTCCTCGGCGTCGAGGTTGGAGAAGGCGTCGACGACCCCCTCGTCGGCCTCGAGGTCGAGCGCGCGCCAAACACCGTCAAGGCGTCCCACCAGCGCCGCCAGCCGGTCCACGTGCAGCAGCAGTGCGTGCAGGGGTTCCGCAAAGACCGCGGCCCCAGCTCCCGTTGTCCCCGTGCCCGTCCGTGTTAGTAGTAAGCGTCGGACTAGGGCGCTAAGGTATCGGCGGTGGGCGGAGGCGAGGGTCTGCGGGTCGTGCTGCTGTCGTCGTGTGGTGGTGGTGGTGGTGCCGGTCTCGTTTGAAGGCGTATTACTACTGTCTTGCCCTCCTGTCGCTCCTCCCCCTCCTGATCCGGCTGAAACCCAGCTGTGGAAGTGCTCCCACAGGCCCTCGACGACCTCGACCTGCAGGTAGGACTCGGTCTCGGCAAGGAAGAAGATGGCGGCGCTGCTGGTGCTCCAGGGCCCGCGCATGGCGGAGGCGCGGGCGGCGTAGCGCTCCCGCAGCGTGCGCGTCTTGGCCATGCCGCCCCGGGTGCCGCTGTACGGCGGCCGCGGCGGCGCCAGGTGGTGGCGGCGGAGGGAGCTAATCTTCCACAGGTCCGTGAGCCGCAGGTGGGCGCGCCGGATCGACAGCAGATAGGCGTTGATAGCCGTGTAGGTCTCGAGGTCCGATGCCGACAGGAACAGGTCCAGCGGCGGCGGCACCTGCAGCGTGAGCACCACGGGGACGGAGAACAGCAGGTTGCGGAACGGCGTCGCCACGAGCTTGTCCGAGACGCGCTGGCCCGCGTCGCTCTTCGACCTGGCTTTGGTGGTAGCCGTCGGCGTAGAGGAGGACGCCGCCGCCTTCGGCTTGGTGGTGAGCTCGAGGCGGAGCAGGTCCCGCGCCAGCTCGAGCCCCTCGTCTTCCTCGGCGTGCTCGCCCTGCATGGAGCCCAGTACAGCCCAGGTGCGGCTGAGCGCGGCGGCGACCTCGCCTTCCTTGATGACGACGGTGCTGAGGCCGTCGCGCTTCTCGTAGGCGAGGTTGTCGGCGCGCTTCCAACGGCTGCGGATCTTCTCGTCGGCCTGCTGCGTGAGGGCCAGCGCGAACTCGCCGCGCCCCAGCAGGAAGAAGTCCCGGAACAGCTGCAGCATCTCGAGCACCTTGCTGAGCGGCAGGAGCTTCTGCAGCGTCGTCCGCGACAGCGTCAGCCGGATCGACGTGATCGCCCGGGAGAACATGGGACTGCTGAGGGGGAAGGTGAGGCTGGAGAGATCTTGCAACGGAGAGGATAGGTTGGCCAGATCACTGCTGCTTGGATCGGCGCTGTTTTCGGCCCGCACCCTATTCAACGACGTACCGATGAACAACATCGAGCTCGCCGTATGAGGTGTCACGAACGAGGGCAGGAGGGTAGGGTCGATCGAATAGCCCTGATCCCAAAATATTTAGTAAAAGGGGTGCCAGAATGTACCATGTAAAGAATGCATGCTTACACGTTCATCGTCCCGATCCTCCCGTATGAAGAAATCGCCTTCGCCAAGGACGGGGATCCGTCCATACAAGACCCAGGCAGATATTTGTTTCAGCCATGCGGTCTCGGCGACCCTGACGAGGCTCAAAGCCGTCTCTCCAATGTCGGCATAGCCGGTCTGGAGCTCGTTCCGCAGCCTGTCGATGAGAGCAGCGGCGCGGCACGGCGGCGCTTTCCTGCCGCCATCGCCGAGCATGAACTGCGCCAGCTCCCAGAGCCACTCCAGCCGGCGGGTCCAACCCGAGAATTCGCCGACGACGGCGGTCAGGGGCACGATATTGTAGGCCCCGACCAGCGCGGCGTCCTTCCGGAGGATGCCGTCCTCCACCTCGAGGATCTTCCGCTGGAAAGCGGCCAGGTGGATGGACTTGATGGCCGTCGAGACGGCGCGGCAGATGACGGAGGGGTGGGACGCGCTGATCTGTGCGGTGTGGCTGATGAGCTTGCAGTGCAGGTCGCTTAGGTGACCGGCGGTCTTCAGGAGTTCTCGCTCGGGCGGCGATAGGACTTCCTGGGCCTTGAACTGGGTGAAATCATTTCTCAAAAGGGGCGACTGGTGCCCCGATAGCGACAACAGGATCTCATGTAACATTTCGAGGTTGGAGTTTGGATCCGGGAGTATTAGGGCTTGTATTGAATTTTCTAGGCGATGCCTTATCGCCGATGTGCTGGAGAAGCAGGATGAGAGATCCTAGGCATTCAAAGCGACACATCGAGGCGACTCGAAGGCCTTCGGGTCGACTTCCGGAGTGGCATCTACTACCACACGATACGCTACATCCAATGTAGGTACGTACAGCCAGGTCTGCAGGGAATCTGAGCTTGGATTTATTTCCACGTGGATTTCGCAAGATGCAAGTGCCAATGCTAGGTAGCAATGTCTTATCAAAGACTATAGGTGCGATGGAGTGGGTAGAAGTATGTATGCACTTTTGATGTATCAAGATTCCTAGGGCGTAATGATGTTATTAGATGATCTGGTTTCATCCAAGTCAAGCTGTTGTATCAGGCGTTGATATGGAGATGTATGAAGTACAGTGCGGTAGTACCTGCATATTAAACAAGGTAGGTAGCTTCCCTGTTCTGCCTGTGTACCTGAAGTATCTCTAGCGTTGTTTTAATATGTACGATTAATCGCGTCTCCATTCCCAGGTTATCGAAAGCTCTTATCGAAACCGCGTCAAATGCGACTGCTGGTCGGGTTGTCACGTGATCTAGGTTGAAGCACATCCAACTTCCAGGTTGCATGCAGTAGGTCGTCTTGTACGTACTTACTTACATAAGGAGGTACGTACGTAATGCTATATCACAGCTGGGCACCCGCAGAATTCTATACTGCCAGAGGCCCGGGGGTTCGTAGATCACATTGTTGGTTGGCTCTACGAGGTAATTTTCAGAACCACACCTCAGCCCATGTTATGTAGGATTCGTATAAGCAGCCACGCCGCCAACCTGCATGCGCATACGCTTCACACCATGGTCATGGGAATTGCTGCACATTTGCAAGACACCCTTGTCCTTGTACCAACGTTGCCTCGTCACGATTCCGGACTCTACCTACCTGTAGGTAGTTAGTCCATTAGGTAAGTACAATGCCTATGAACCCAGCCCGCACAAGAAATTGACTTTCATCCCGCGTACTCCATCATTGCGCCCCCTTGAAATGCAATATTACATTTAGGCCGGTGACCTATTGGATTACAGTCTTGCTCTTCGTCGATGCGCCGCCAGTGCTTGCCGTGTCTTTCACCAAGTTGGGGTTGGAACTGCTAGGGCTGTCCGAGTCTCTCATCTGAGCAGCGGCCGTGTCATCGCCGACAATGATCTCGCCTCCCCCTTTGACTTTGCCAATCACCATGCCCTTGCCGACGGCCTTGATGAGAGCCCTTCGAGAGACACCAGTCACGTCGATATAGACGAGCCCGACGTTCTTGGCGCTTCCACCCAGATGTTTCGACAGCTCTCCGGCTTCGTTGCCCCACTTATGCGTAACCATGTGCGTGGTCGACTCTGAGGCCGAAGTCATCAGGTTGCGGGCAGCATGCTCGATCCCATCAGCGACCGTGGTGAAAGCCATCATGCTCTTGTTGAGCAGGCCGGGCTTGAAGTTCTCGATGGGTTGCCCATCTGGGCCGTAGCCTCTCCGCCCAGCTCGGTCCTTGTTGCCCCTTCCGGCAATTGTGGCCCCCAAATTCTGAGCTACCTTGGCCACCTGCCCAACCGTCTTGGCTGACAATCCAGCTACGTCGCCGGAGAACTTGCCTATCTTTCGAACCCGGTCATGCGTTGCCGGCTTGAACGTTACTGGTTCGCTCACAGGCTTTGCGTTCTTAACAAAAGTCTCCGATCCGCTCTGCATCGCTTTGGATACCAGGTTCGAAGTTGTGACGACCAGACGCGAAGCATATGTCGCCTTAGACACGAGGAATGACTTTTGATACGCGGGATGTAGCTCGATTTCGAAGGATTCCGGAGACGCTGGAACCACTTGAAGTTGGTTTGGTTGCCCTTCAGCGGGAAGGGTGATCTCGACGGGGTCTATCACGTTGTTAGCTACTGCGATGGCAAAACACCAGTGCGGGAGTTTCGCACCTTTGGAACCAGGCTTAACGCCAGTCTCGACAACATCGTATCCCTCACTAAGCTCTCCCAGAACCTGTCCATCTTCTTCATCGACCAACACAATCTGGCCTCCATGGTGCGAGCTATGACTGCCCTGGGCATAAGCCTCCCCGGGCTTGTAATCGGCCGGATTGTATGTAGGAAGTTTCTCATCGGCGCTAGGCTTCGATTTGGACAAGGTAGGTGACGACTTGGTAGGAGGGGTCCCCGATGACTTCTCCCTCGTGATTTTGGGAGGTGGTGACCTTTCTAGGAATGCGGTGCATTGTGCTAGAATGGTTTCAAAGGTATCCACATCTTCCTGTAAGCTCTTGCGACTTCCAACTGGGGGGAACTCTAGTCGCGTGAAAGCGCCACTCTCCGGTCCAAGGTCCCAGCGTGGGATAAGATAGCTTGTTGGTGGTTGATGATAGATTTGTGTCGTCGCTGGGAGAGGGAGATCTAGCTCGGGAGGCAGGTGGAGGTGCAGATAGAAGTCCTCGGGCTGCGCGCCAATGGCGGTATCATACGATGGAGGATCTGCGAACGAGGATGAGGTGGGTACCATTAGAAGCGACAACGTCTGAGGTCCAGCAGGCGTGAGCGATTCTTCTTTGCCATGGGCGATGTGATATGCTGAGACGCCTTCAATGGCGTATAGCAGTTTCGGGTCCTATTAGTCAACGCGGGGCCAACGATTAGCAACAGAAACGACATCGTCAAATAACTTGGTTTGGATTCGGATGAATGCGCCACCAATGCGCTTCGACTTACATTGTGTCCGGATGCCATCTTTGAGGCGCGTTCGATGCCAGATGGTGATTGCAAGAAAAACAGAGACGTCAACTAGCGATATCGATGTCGCTTTATGAATGCAGCGTTGCGAAACGAGCCGTGAGTTTCAGGAGGGTCCTGGCAGTAAGGATGGCGCTTAAGAAGGCGCTTGAGGCGCTTTAGGGTGATCGTCAATATGTCTAGCGCCAGTCAGAAAGGTGTTGGTGCTTTGAAACTCTCTAAAGGACAGGGTAGGTGTGGACTATGAAAAGGGTATGTAAGATGTAAGGGAGAAGAATCACCAAAAAAGATAACAGCAGAACAAAGACTGCGTGTAGGGCGGCTCACATGGAATAGCTTCAATGCTGTTGGTCGCAACTTAGGAGTTTATCACAAACATAGGTATACAATTGAGCTGCAAGTTGACTCTGAGCGCTTAACTTAAGGCGCCGTGATACTGGTGTCGGGCAATACGGGCTGGCAAGAGGCCTCACTTGCGACGTCATTGGCTAGTTCCTATTGAAACTTAATCGCCACAAGGTGTGACATGTGATGTACTACATTACGTATATACGTTTTAGCTACCACTTATTGTACGAAATATATACCTACCTAGGTAGGCATCGAATATGGCCTATTATCATTTTTTGCCAGGAGAACAGGTGTATCTGCTTCTCCTCAGAGAAGCGCTCCATGTCTTCCTCAGCCATGTTGATTACAAGAAGCATCGCATTGTATGTCACCGCTTTGGGGGTGCGCATGTTAGTTACCTCTAGTGGATTGGGCCTGTCAGCCTGTGACGCTAGTACAGTAGGTTGCTAAGGAGATAGTACTTCGGATGCACTGGAAAGACCAGTTGGCTATCAGCCGACGAGGGGTAATGTTGCCAAGGGAAGAGCTGGAGAGGGGCAACATCAAAAAGGCTGCGCCACAATCTGACTCGTCCCTCACTGTCCCTCACTACCTAGGTAAAGGCGTCCGGCTAAAGGGGCAGAGGCCAAGACATCAGCCACAGCAAGAGCAAGAACCATCCCACCAATCCCGAGGTCCCCACCAATCCCTTGAGCGCCAGCCAGCATACAGGTACGACTCGGGACACAGAGTACCTCTACATACAGTACCTAGGTGCTTTTGGTACTGTCGGGTTGATGGCACTGCCGGGTTGACGGCACGTAGTAGCTTGAGGCGTTGCACAGTTCCAGTCATGTTTCTACTATGATGCCACGATAGCTTTGATCAGGTTCTTGTGCCGTCTTGTTTTTCTAACCAGCACAATACGTGAATGATCCGCTCGACCTAATAACCACATGGGAATATATGGGAATGACAACTGATATCTCGGCATCGTGCAAGGCTTGCCAAATCACCACCACCATCTTTATCTTTAGCGCCATCTAATCTTCCTGCAGCTCAAATTACCGGTGAGTCGGTCTGCATTAAAAAAAGAAACAAGATGCGCTGATTGGGGGGGATGGGGGTACTTAAAGGAACACCGATTGATTCCGGGAGTTGCCGCCCAGCCTAAGTTCTGCATGGCGACGTAAGTGACAGTCGTTTACCTGAGATTAGGGAAACCCTTACATAAGTGCTTGATTTCCATGTTCTCACTGCCCAGGGAGGTACCCAGATACATAGTTGCCTCGGATATACTGTGCAGTGTGTGTGGCTAGATGGTACCTAGGTGCCCGCATATTTGATGTCTGGCGCATGTAGTATTGTTTAGACATGGATATGTATACGTGCTAGATATATTCTGAAGCATGAACCACTGGCCGTGGTGAGCATCCAGACATCCTGACAGTACAACTGGGATTGACCCGACCGGCCCTTCGGTAACTTCAAGTAGATAGATAGAATCATGACATCTTCCATGATGTGACTCTTACACGTGCTTCTCGCTACCTACATCCATGCACCCTACTCAGGTGGCTACTGGCTACCTAGTACCTTGTAAGAGGCATGTAAGAGCTACGGGTCAGCGGCTTTACCCACCAACAGCATGGCCCGACAATGCTCACATCTTGAATCGGCAACTTGCTGGAAAGAACGCGGAAGGGCAGGGCACAACCGGCTCTCAGTCAGAAGTTTATTAATAGACTCCCCCGTCCATAGTTCCCGACCAATTGGTTTACAGAGCCTTGTGGACATTGCTAATGCTTGGTTTAGCTTAGCTTATCCACCGCACAGCATCCCTGCAGCACCCCCTGCACCCCTGTAGCACCCATGTAGCATCCATGTAGGGATAGTGGGATAAGGTGGGATGGGGTGGGATAGGCTATAGTCCCCCGACATATATGTCCGAAAGGAGGATGTACTCGCTACGTACAACCTCCAGGTGCCCAATGGCCGTCCACTATTCGAAAGGAGCGCTGCCCACACCCACCCCACTGCCCACCCACTCCTGCCACTGCCCACAGCGATACGTAGACCGCCGCGGGCGTGTAACGTGTAACCGACATAAGAAAAACTCGGAAGCGGTTCAAGACGGGCCTTCTTATCGAGAGGAAACGTCCAATTCGGCCCTGCTTGGTGACTTGAACTTACGTCCCGGAAGAAGATGACGGGCCCATGTCCCTATTGGACGAACCGGCATTGCAGTCAACATGCGACGCTACGTCGTACTTGAAAATACTTGCTGCTCGCAATATTGTCTCGGCTGCTCGATGCGCACATAAGTATGCATGAAAGTTCCTCGGGCCATACGGAATGCTACTCACCATGCAATCTCTCTTTCACTTGAGGTCGCATGGAACTTTATCTTATGTACGAAGTACCTACACACGCACGTATGTAGTAGGCATTTGCGTGTAAGTGTAGGCACTGTAGTGTGAGAACCTGAAGATACTAACGCATTGAGGTGAAGCGTAGGCTCTCCAGCGGGCGGACGGTCCTTGCCGCGTTTCTCGCCCCCGTCCCTATTCGACACATCCACATCCGGTCCGTCCTGATACGAGTCTAACTGGAGAGTCGAGTTACTGCCACACCGGTTTGAACATGCTCACGTATTTGCGCTCACAACGGCATCTCCTTTTGCTTTTGCACTTTGCCCTTGGTTCCACCTGCTTACCCGAAGTGCCTACTTTGCGAGACTGTCCCGGTTCCGGGCCAGAGAGGATGGTGTTGGAGAGGTTCCAGCCAACGTTCTCTCGCAAACCCCCTCACCTGCTTAGTGGTAGGTAGTAGTCTCTAAAGTAGGGGGCACGGGGGGCAGGACGGGGAAGCCGAGGGTATCTTGGACGGTGGAGCGAGTGGCCCCCATGCGCAGGTCCGTACCGAACAAGTGAACTTGGCCTCCAAGCCTTCGTGCTCCCCTTTTTCTGTCGCTCCCTCCAAAGGTTCCGAGCCGATCCTGAGTCCATTTATTTTATACTAGCCGCCGCGCAGCCAGGATGATGGTTCCCAGATCCTTCCGAAGTTACAACATATGATTACACACTACTAAGTATGCAGTTGTGAATTTGCATTTTGACTGCAATGCTTGGTAAAAGTACCCTACCCGACTGCTTACGTTATGTAACTAGATTGTCAAAGTTAGGTAAGTGACTGAGCGTGGGTGAGTATAGTGAACAGCCACCTGCATACCTAGGTACATACACACTTAGGTATATCCAACTATCCCCATATGAACCACATCCATTGCTCCACGGTGCCCGAGTCCAGACTCTATCTACACTCACTACAAACATATGTAGCTACAAAATATCCTAAGTAAAGAGGTAAGCATGCAAGTACTACAGCGAAGCTTATGTGCGTGCAAAGAACCTGGAAGTATACACCTGGAAGTATACACTTCGTCACTTCGTAACTACATCAACTACCTAGGTATGTACATGACATGGAAAACTTGCCCTACACCACACTACTACTACCCGATCCGCCCGCGTCCGGGGTAGCTGGCAAGCGGCAGGCTGGATACCTACACGATCCAGGCAAATCGTGGCCCGGTCTAACTTAGTTGGTTCTGGGTTCTTGGCTTAGCTGCCCTGGAGTCCTGGACTACAGGGGGCTCCCAAGAAGCCAAGCCAGTTATTCGTCGAGATGGCGCTGCGAAGGCTGCAAAGGCTGCAAAGGCTGCAAATGTAGCAGGCCATTCAGAGTCACCAACCCAACTTCAGTAAAGCCACCCGCCTACAGCCCGAGACCCCGTGCCGCCTGCGCTTGGTCTTCAAAACGGACCTAGACCATCTTTTCATCTCTCAGAATTAGGTATTAATTTTTACAGTATTTTCCCAAGTATTTCCCAAGGTATTTTCTTGGGGCCTGTACGAAGTACTGACGTTGGTAAGTCCGTACCTAGGTACATGCATACTTGTCTGTACTTCCATCGGATGAAATATGATATCGGCTCGCCCGTGGTTTTCTCCATCACCCATTACCCATTACCCATATCATCACCATCACGGCCGTCACTATCACTATCACTACCACCACTACCATCACCACCACCGCTACCACTACCACTACCCATGCAGTCAGTATCCAACCTGGTGCCAACCTAAAACCTCCAACCAGACCACCTTCTTTCGTAACCCATGATTTCTTCTAAGCCGACACCGACACCGACATCTAGTGTTGAACCTCGCTGTATAAGCCTGGACCAGACAACGAGAGACTATCGCCGAAACCTGCTTGGTGTCCTAGACATCACCAGCCTACCGTGCCTTGTTATTCTTAGTCACGTCGCTCTTCAGTTCGGCAGCCGGCCTAGTCCAGCCAGTCCAGCCAGTCTAGATAGCCAACTAACTGCCTAGCCTTGGTAGCTAACTCTGCGTCCTAACGCAACTCTAACCATCCCAAATCCGCCTATACTAAAACTACGTATACCCCGATATCCACATACAGACATACAGACGTACTTGCATCCCAACCTTTCTACCAACAGCCTTCAACGTTCCGGCGCCACAACCACCCGCACGATTCCGTGTCGCTTCTTTTGCAACCACTCGCTCGCTCCGCTCTCTCCAACGACTCGTCGTCTCAGTCGGTCCTCTTCGGATAGTCGCAGTTCATTGATGCTGTAGCACCCTGCCAGAAGCATCTTCACCAGTCAACGCCCGCCTCAGCAAATCCGACAGGTCATCCCGCACCCGCGTCGCCCATGTGAATCCTCGCTCCGTGATCAGCTAGTTCCTGGAGAGAGAACACTTACACACGCGCGCGCAGCACATACGAGAGCAAGGTCCCGCACCATTCGTGATCCCTAGCATAGCCCCTAGCATAGCATAGCGTCCTGTCTAACGTAGCAGTGCAAGCCTAGCTTGCTGTTGCTCTGATCTTGTATCAGGGTCTATCACCAGGGGGTTTATGCCCTCAACCATACCGGAATTCAGCTTGTCACGGTCTGTTGCCAGACAGACCCAACCGTCACAATTAGCACCCCAATCCGAATCCAGTCGATCCTATCCCCTCCCTCCCCTTCAGATACCCATGAAGTCTCGATAAGGACTCCATATCAGGGCAGCTCCAAGGGATACGCCGACGAAAGCTTTGCCTCTCCGGCCGATGCGCCCTTAATCCGCCCGAGCCCGTCCGTACCGCCCGAGAGGCAGTTACCAATCACGGAGAGACCGCCGGCGGGAGGACAAGGGGGTGGCGTCAGGGGGTATGCCGAGGAAGAGAGGAAACCCCTGATGGCGGCCCCTATGGAGAGCAAAAAGCCTCCCAAGATGCGGCCCCCTATGCGCTCGAGCATCGCGTGTCTGCGGTGCCGTAAATCCAAGATCAAGTGTGAAAACACCGGCGGTGCGAGTCCTTGCGACAGCTGCATCAAGACCGGAAAGGACTGCATCTTCAAGCTGCCTGAGGCGAACCCAACACCCCCCAAGCGGTCAGACCCGCCTTCTAGCGTCAAGCAAGAGCGTGATGGCGGTTCTGAGAGGAAGAAGCTCAAGAAGTTTGATGGTTTCTCCAAGGTGGACCATGAGAAGGCGACCGTCTATGCCGAAGAAACGCTCTCCGCACCGTTTCTGACAGAGGACCTATGGGAGCAGGTGCTGGATCTGTACAAGCTTCATTTCGCCCCCGAATTGCCCTTCTTACATCTAGCAACCATGAAGGAGAAATTGGGCCGCAAATTTAGATCCCCTGAGCCAGACAATTCACCCGACTTCAATTTCGTACTGCTCGGAGTACTTACTCTTACTGCCCGTTTCCACCCTGATCTTGTCAAATATCTTGCCCACCTTTCTAACAATCAGCCCGGCAATGCGAGGTCCCGACCTCTACAAACCCAAATCGATCCCACTGCCGCATCTGAGTATTATGCCGATATCCTCCAGACTGCGCTAGGTCCACTGCGAACGGCCGTCAAGACTGCCTCAGTCGAGAGGGTTCAAGCATGGTTGATGCTTGGCATGTACGAATGGAGTCAAACGACGAAGGATAGCGGAGGTCTTGGCGCTTGGATGTGCGTTGGCAATGCTATAAGGTTGGCTCAGTACCTTGGCCTTGGCTCCGGTGATCGCAAGAGCCGTTTGCCCAAGGCAGAGGTCATCCAGGGAAGAGGTGCCTCGTACCAATCACAAGTTGCCTTGGAGAAAGAGACGAGAAGGAGAACAATGTTCAGTTGTTTCATTCTCGATCGCATGCTCGCTTGTGGCAAGGAACGCGTTGTAGCCATACAACCACGCGATCTTCAAATACAACTGCCCTGTTCTGAAGACAAGTTCGACTTAGCCATGGAGGTTCAGACTGGGTTCCTCGACCAGAAGCGGGGACGTAGTGGCACTGACGACAGCGTCTTGAGCCGGTTCATTCAATTGGTATATATTTGGGGTGAAGTCTCGGAATTCAGCTCTGCGGGTGGTCGTCTGACCGAAGAACATCCGCCTTGGGACGAACGTACCACCTTCTACCGGTTGTGCAAAGAGCTCGAGGAGTTTGATGCGGATCTCCCAGGCACGTTCACGTTCTCGCGGTCTAACTATTTCAAACACGAAAACCACCAGGCTTCAAGCGTCTATGTCCTCTTGCATATGCTCAGATCCCTCTGCCAAATAATGCTGCATCGAGAGTATATACCTTTCATCCCTATCCGCTGTGAGGGACCAGAGGGGCCCATCGATAGTCCAACGTTCCGCAAGGGTGAAGAACCAAACGGTTGGTGGGAGAGGAGTGCCGAACAAGTCTTCAAACCTGCTAAGGACATCGTCGATTTGATCGAAATCTGCCAGCGGAAGGACAAGCTGCCTCAATCTACCCTCGTCCTCTTCGCTATATGGACCGCATCTTTCGTGGGGCTCTATGCTTACCATTTCCCTCAGATGGATACCGAGAAGCACATGCTCAGGAATCTTCATGGTGATCCTCCACCGAGTACTATGAAGCCGGATGCTTTGCAGTATGAGCCGATAGCTTTGACTTACCACACGCTTCAAAAGATGTCCACGTGGCTCAACATGGCTGACACTTATGTTGGGATCTTCCGGCAGATGGACAAGTATCTCCACAACATCAAGCAAGACTATCACAAGTATTCCAAACTGAATGCGAAGCAAAATGAGTCGGGTGGAACGGTAGAGCTTGGTATCCGTCAAGGTGGGCCTGGTGGCGGGTTGGAAGAATACCACCACCTGCCCCTGAAGGGCTTTGGGCCGCTTCGTCCGGAAGAGCATAGTTATATTGATAGCCATGATCAAGGAAGCCCCGTCGAGAGATCCTCATCGGTCAGCCCAGATGGTCATACTGCGCCTTCTTTGAGCAGGACAGCGACATCGACTCCCACTGTCTCATTCACCGCCATCAATCGTACTCCTCTCTTGCCGGCACCACCCGAACCAGATCATGACTCTGTATTCCGCCCGCCTGCCATGCCGGGCTCACATTCCAACCCATACGTCCAGTCCTGGCGGCACCACAGCGCGTCCCATCAACAGCCGCCTCCTCTTCCTCCGCCGCCCCACAGCTACCCCCCGACCCCCACTGCAGGCATACTCGAGCCTGCCGCCGTCGCTCAGCAGGCCTTGGACCAAGCCATCCCGCATTACGAAAGTTATGACGACTTCTTCAAGGACTTCCCGATCTTGGAGTGGCGGCGGTGGGGCACCACAGGCGATCTCCGGCTCCTCGCGACCGGCGAGTCCCAGGATTTCGAGCAGCTCTTCGCCGGCGAGCTGGATATACCGCCCGACTCGCCCTACCACTTCGTCGGGGCGACTGACTACGATGGGCCCATCATTTTGGGGAGGGAAAGGAAGCCTCCGCCACCGCGCATGGTCGGATAGGTCAGGCAAGGAAGGCATGATTAGGATCGGACTGTTGTTGGTTTGGTTATGTACGGACATAAACCCGGCGGCGGCGGCCTGTTGCTACTACCCACTGACTAAAGTAGACATTGGATGGCGTGCGTGTTCGGAGTTCTGGGGGGGGAAGGGGAGGGATGAAATTGCCTTTTGTTTTTTTCTATTTTCTCATGTTTGGCAAAACGAGAGCGAGCGTGCGAAGCGAGAAAGCGAGAAAGCGAGCAAGCAAGCAAGCAAGCAGGGCGTCCGTTGGGCTGTGTGGTCATCATCATCACAATCATCATCATCATTATCATTATCATCGCCACCATCATAAAATCTATCATTATCCATCTTATCCTGCTCTATCGATCCTTTTTATCAAAAGACCGTATGTTGGTTGGCATATGTAGTTAGTTAGCTACATAGCTATCGTTGATCTCCCACCTATCCTATCTCTCACGCCCTCTAACGCAGCATCTTTCAGAGCCCGGTCGCTTTCAAATGAAACCATTGACAATACATTACCTGATGATACTTTTTCGGTCGGCTTCTGCTTCGCTGCGTTTCTTCTCTGTTCTTTGCTATTAGCTAGGTGGCCATTTCTACGTCTGGCTCTGGTTGTAGAGGAGTTGGGGTGGGTGATTCGTCGGATGGATGGATGTAGATGCTGTGTCGTGTCGACCAACTTGGCATTTTAGAGTGTTCAGATTTGACTGGTGGCCGGTCGTTGGCCAGCATGCCCGTTATGGTTCCGTGATGTGCATAAGTAGGTAGGTATAGATATGACTCTCCATAGAAAGTGCTCGGGTCTCAATATATCCATGAACAGTCAGTCTTCTGGTAAGATGCCAGTAAACTTTCTGTATAAATGAAAGATGCATGGATGCTACCGTCGAACAACGTCTCTGTCGTGTAACAACGAGATCTAAGTCATGTTCTGGCTTCCCAACATATATCAAGATTTTCAGGGATAGTGTATACTGCGCATACTGATTACAATCTGCTTTTCATCTAGAAACTTATGTCAGACCTATCCGGTGGGTATTCTCTCGACATGAGTATGGATTCGACCAGTTAGCTCGTGAGGGAATGGTATGTGATACGGCACCTGGGTGTACGTATGGGGTTTCTCTAGCCGTCTTACTCGCATAGGGCTTGTCATCGAAGCTGTGTTCGGGACTGTATACTTAGACACAACCCTCAAAGCTTTACTAACTGCGCCCAAGCACGCAATACTTGCCTATGAGGTAATTATGGGTTGGTTCCGTTGATGGGGGATTTATTGTATTGGATTAATACACGAAGACGCTAGCAAATTTCCGACACTCTTGCTTGACTGAAGCGAATAAGCATTGGTATTGTGTTATTGCCGAGTAAAGGGGTTCAATAGTCTCGTGGATCAGGCATGTCAACCAGCACCCATCAACGATCTGTGAGGCCACCAGCTACGTCGATGTACTGCCCCGAGATGAACCTGCTCTTCTCCTGGACGAGCAACAGCACGGCATCTGCCACATCCTCGATCTCGCCTAGCCTCGCACCCGCACGGGTCTTCTGGATCAAGGCTTGGTGTACCTCCTCTCCACCGGGAGACGCCCTGAACTTGAGATTCTCGGCCGTCTCTACCGGGCCGGGAGCCACCGAATTCACCGTGATCCCGCGGCTCTTGCCGAACTAGCAATTTTTCCCGTCGAGTTAGCAAGTGCTTGACTTGGGTAGGCCATGGATAGGAGGCGGCTTTGATCACGCCTATGGGAATAATGGTACTATCAGAGGGGGTTGGTTATCCATACCTCAGCCGCCCAGCAGAGCGTCAGCGTGTCCACAGCCGCCTTGGCAGCGCTGTAGAATGGGATGCTGGGGATGCAGAGCTTCGATGTGACACTGCTCACGTTGATGATGCGCCCGCCTGGCGGCATATGCGGCACTACCGCCCGCACGCAGTCTGCATATCTCGAGGTCAGCATCTCGCCGAAGCTTCTTCCCCCTCCAGGTCCTTCGGTCACTCACGAATCGCCCCGTACACATTGACGGAGAACTGTTTGTCGATGTCTTCCAACGGTGCCTCGAGCGTGCTCCCCGGAAGGTTATGGCCGGCATTGTTGACTGGTGTCTGGTTAGTGGCCGCCTCACAGCACGCGGTCATTGGCCGTGGGGGACGCACCTAGAATGTCGATGTGGTCGGTCTCAAATGCCTTGAGAGTCTCCTCGGCAAGTTTCGCAGCTCCTTCTGGCGTTGTAATGTCCGCCTGAACAGTCGCTACTCGGGCACCATACTCGTTGCGTAGCCTTTCCGCTAACGCGGCTGCTTTAGGGGTCGTGGAATCGCTCACGTAATTCACCATCACAGCTGCACTGTTGCGAGCCAGGGCCGACGCGATTCCGGCACCAATGCCAGGTTCTCGTCCGGCCCCAGTGACAATGGCCACTTTGCCAGCGAGTGATAGGGTCTCAGGTGCCATTGCCATTGTAGTTTTCGCAGCAGCTCCTCAATATAACCTCTTCGACTAACCCTGAGGCGGAGAGAAGAACGTGGAGTATAAAACCCCGCTTGCTCTTAAGTTTGTTGGGGCAAGGTAGCTGTTGCGTATAGACGATGTAACCTATGACGTTTGAGCCGCCCGTGTAAAGACTAGAGCATAAAGCAGAAACTGATGATTGTCTGGCCAGATACGAACTCCCTGAACAAGAGTTGGAAGAGCGGTTTATATACACAGGCCAGTCCCGATAGAAACCCTTCACATCTCAGTATCGTGGAACTAAGATGTGAAGGGGTTTCTATCGAGGTTGGCCTAATACAGAATGGAACAGTATAGATCTTCAGATAGATAACATTTATTTACCGCGCTGGTGGAGCTGACTTAGATCCTATCTCCGAATGGAGCCCCTGATCTGCAGCACCTCATGATCTATCTTATACGCTAGCTCCTTCGTGTGAGGAGTTGCATTTCGACTTATATAATGGACGACTTATATAACGAAAGATGGAGGATTTATAGATGGGACTCAGCCCAGGTGGGCATATAGGACCTGATTTCTACACCTTAGACAGGGGGCATAACCCCTCACCTAGTTGAACTGCCGACCCCGACATAACCTCAGATCTATCCTTTGTGGATCCTCAGGGTCTAGAGATAAGCTATAAGTTAGACGCCCGAGGGGCGCCGACAAACTATAGGGACAATAAACAACTAAGGGCAATAGGGGTGGATTCCCTAGGAATCCATCGTGTCAATTTTGTATTTAAACAGCTAGATAAACTCTCCTCCCCCTCCCTTCCTTCCTAGTTGATCGGAGTTCAGGACGCCTTCGGAAAAACTAGTGGTTTGCTTGCATAAGGATAACGGGGTTTAAAAGGGGCCTGATTATAACGCACTTCTTAAGGCATTAGAGATTGCATGATAGTTTTTCAATGAGGCAAGATAGTTCTAGTTGGTTTTGTGAAGTCCTCGCAACGGTGTTGCAATTTGCGTATAGGGCGGTATTAAAGTAGCTGTAGAATCAGACTAGGCTTTTACACCTATGATATCTTCAACAGACATGACCTTGGTTTCAGAGGCAACATCATGATTGAGTTACTTCCGCCAGTCTTACAATCGCCAAGTGTGAAGAGAGGGGCCAGATAGGGGTTTCCCTCTCGAAGCTGCCCCTTGCTTGGATCGCATAACCAAGTCTACACGTCTCATCTGGGTTGCTTGACTGTACCGGTACATCTAGCTAGATCGCTTGACAAGAGGACCTGACCACAAATGATACTCTGTATAAGTTCGATATCTAGGGGAACTAGCTGCATCGATAATCTATCCAGGAGACCCTGTGAACGAGTTCTTATCTTTGTCAAAGTACTGATGGGATTGGCCAGTTGGGAAGATGGCTGAAACCGAAACGACGTTGAAGTAACAAACAAACACAGTTCCTTGGCCCCCACGCTGATACTCGTGCTACCCACGTTCTGCGACTCTGCGGCACATTTACCGAGACTACATACATATGCAGGTACTTAACCAGCCCATGTGCCACATTCAGTGTTGGATCCCACAGCAATGGTACACATCTACACGCCTACACACCTACACGCCTCTGAAAATGGCTGCTGAATACAACGTCATCATCATTGGCGGCGGTCCCGCTGGCTTGGGTGCTGCCTCCTCAATTATGTGCCAGAGCCACAAGACCCAAGACCCTTCTGCTCGATTCGGGCAAGTACCGGAATTCCGAGAGCAAGCACATGTACACCGTGGCCACCTGGGACCATCGGAACCCCGAGGAGTTTCGCGCTGCGGCCCGGGCCGACTTCGCGCAGTACGGCACCATTGCGGTTGAAGATGCCGAGGTCGAAACCGTCAAGAAGCGTGAAGATGATGGCTTCTTTTGAAGTTACGGCGGGTAAGGCGAAGACCTGGGTCGGCAAGAAACTCATTCTGGCCACGGGTGTTGAGGACACCTTCCCTGATATTCCCGGCTACGCAGGATGCTGGGTCGCGTGCTGTCTGTAGTCATCACGTGAAAGCCTCCAAATTGCTACCTACCTGCGCCGTACGCCAACGAGCCGGTGCCATGCAAGCTTCCGTTGCCTCTACTGCCACAGATGGGATGAGAAGGGCGCTCCGTCCGCAGGCATATCAGCCGAGGGCGACGCGGGCGCCGTCGCCCCCGCTCTGCACTTCGCCTGCCAGGCCCTGCGCCTGTCGGACCGCGTGACGCTCTACACCATAACGCCAACGCGCAGCTGGGCCTCGAGCTGACGCCGATGGGGACCGTCAAGGTCAACACGCCGTTCAACCAGACGAGCGTCAAGGGCGTGTTTGCCGCCGGTGACTGCTCCACCCCGATGCAGACTGTGACCGCGGCTCTATATTCCGGGACGTGTGCGCGTGGCGGTACTCCGTTGCAGATTCAGGCCGAAACTTACAGCCAGCCTGCGCCTTTTAAAGCTTATTATTACCTGAACTTGGATGGGTGGGTGGTTGTAGACAGGTATGTATGCTCAAGATCGAGTGTCGAATATGCATGAATGCATCCCTCCCCAGGGGTAAAGACCATTTGCTGCAGCACCCGATCTGTCGATCGCATGTGGCCACGTTCCGTGGAATTGGTGATACATTGGTAACCAATCTAGGACTTCATCGTTACACGATATGTAATACATGTGTCGAAGTTTGAGGCCAGTTTAAGAGCTCAGGAGAGGTCGGGGGAAAGGGGAATATGATTCGCGCCAATGAGGGGGGACTATATAACGATGCCCCTTTCAACTACCGAGCTTGGGTGTCGATATACCTCACCAATTCCAGGGGCGCCGTCTTATTAAGCACAACATCAGCCCGGAACACCATCATCTTATATCATAGGTTTCACAGGTATACCGAAGCTGGTAAGACGTGATGTGACTAGAAGACTAGAAGAAACTAGTTCCTTCGGGAGTAACTCCTGCTAATAGCCGCACCAATCCTTTCCCGAGAGGAAGGTTCTCGGGAGACTGCTGCAGGTGTTCTCGCGGTGTTCTCGGGGCAACTATTAAACTTACCTGTGGGCTGTAGTGGGCCCCTCGATTTAGTGCCATCAAAGCCCACTCTTAAGCTGTTAGGATTACTCCATTCGGACGTAATTGCCCCTCCTCGCCTTGCCAAGGCTCACGATGTACGTACAATCCGAGGTCTATGGCGGGGTAATCGAAACCCCCATGTGGCTTTCTGTGACGTTCTTCGGCTTGGTCGAATAGATAAAAGTCGCAGTCGACGACCTGCCCTCCTTAGAAAAATATTCAATCTTCCCTCAACTATTCTCGTTCACTTCATACCACCAGACTATCAGAAAACATGGCAGCCCAAGCCCCAACGATCAAGCTAGCCTCCGGCCATGTAAGACATGCTTCAGCGTTGTTGCGCGTGATTGAGAAAGATGCTAATAGTGTGTAGGACATGCCGCTTGTCGGCTTTGGAATCTGGAAGGTGCCCAATGAGACTGCCGCCGACCAGGGTACGTGAAGACCCCGAGCCTGAGCAAACCCATAGATCTATAACTCTGCCTACAAGTCGCACTCGATTCTCCTCATTGACTAACACACCTTTGCAAAGTGTATAACGCCATCAAGCTGGGCTACCGTCACATCGATGGCGCGTGGGATTACACCAACAGCGCGGAGGCCGGAAAGGGCGTGCGCCGGGCCATCGAGGAGGGCATCATCAAGCGCGAGGACATCTTCATCACCTCGAAGCTGTGGAACAACTACCACAAGCGGGAGCACGCGCTCGAGCAGGCCAAGCTCGAGAACGAGGCCTGGGGACTCGGCTACCTCGACCTGTTCCTGATCCACTTCCCCATCCCCCTGGAGTTCATCCCCTTCGAGCAGATCCGCTACCCGTGCTTCTGGTCCGACAAGGAGCAGACGAAGGTGACGCCGCGGGCCAAGGTGCCGATCCAGGAGACGTGGCAGGCGCTCGAGGAGCTGGTGCAGAGCAAGGACAACCCGACCGGGTTCGTAAAGAGCATCGGCGTGTCCAACTTCCACTCGCAGCTCATCTACGACGTGCTGTCGTACAACAAGGTGCCCCTCAGCGTGCTGCAGATCGAGCACCACCCGTACCTGACGCAGCCGGACCTGATCGCCATGGCGCAGGAGAACGGCATCGCGGTGACGGGCTACTCGACCTTCGGCCCCCAGAGCTTCCTGGAGCTCGGCAACGCCGCCGCCGAGGGCGTCAAGCCGCTGTTCGAGACGGACGTCGTCAAGGAGATCGCCGCGAAGCACGGCAAGTCGCCCGGCCAGGTCCTCCTGCGCTGGTGCACGCAGCGCAACATCATCGTCATCCCCAAGTCCAACAGCGTCGACCGGCTCAAGCAGAACCTGAGCCTGTTCGACTTCGAGCTGACCGGCGACGAGATCAAGCAGATCTCGGGCCTGGACCGGGGCCTGCGCTTCAACAACCCCGCCGAGCTGGGAAGTAGCAAGATCTTCGCGTAGACTGATGTAGGCGGACGATGATGGCTTCGGAATCCCAACAGAACCGAAGGTCACCTCTTGTACATAATTAATTGCCCGCTAGATAATATGAAAGAGCTGCTTGAAGTTGTGAATGAATGTTCTCTACTGTCACCTGACTGCTCTACCAGTACCTCGTGACTTAAGTTTCTAGATTGTGAGTAACGTCGCAACTATCACGAGCTGGAAATGAAGAAGGAGAAAAAGAAAGAGAGGGGAAAAAGAAGGTAGTTCGAGAGTTCTGACCAATAAGTGATCGATCGCCCCCAAATCCCCTGTATCAGCAGCGCCCGTACTCCGTATTTCGCACTATAAAACGGCTGCTAAGTAACCCCTGCCAAGTACACTAGCCACAGTGGCATGGCCGCCACCTACGAAGTACCACTTTATCATCGCTAACCCACCTCCAGTACCTCCAGCTCATATCCACATATCTACATGTACCTACAGTAACTACCACATGTAAAAGTGTAAAGTCGCGTCTCCCCGCCAATATCGCGTCCCCTTCGCCAATCGATAGACGATTCGATCAATTGCCTTGGCAGAATTGCTACGCTCAATCCCGCCCATCGAAACTTTCGAAAAATGGCGCTCCCGCTGCCGCCAGGCCTGGTGCCGACCGAAGTCGCCTTCCTCTGCGAGATGGAAATGGTCACGATCGTGCCCCGCCAGAGACTTGAGTCCATACCACTGCTCAGCGTACGGGACCTCCCCTCCCCCTATTACAGACACCATACACAGACAATCGCCCCGGCAGCATGATCCTCACCCCCTCTCTATCTATCTTATCTCCAAGACTAACGCGACCTTTTGCCCCCCTCTTCTTCGAAACCAACAGGGCTCGACACCAGCGCTCCGACCCCCCCGCCGCGCCGAGCTGCCCCTCTGGCTCGCGCTCCTCCTCAAGAAGCAGCGGCGCGCCAACATCCTCGCCCCGCCGTGGCTGCACCCATCCTCGCTGCAGGACATCCTGCAGCACGAGACCAAGACGGACCCGGAGGCGTTCTCGCCGCCGCCGCCGGCCGCGATGCGATCGGACGGGCGGGGCGGGGCGCGGCCGTACGGACAATCGATAACAGGAGGAACAGCAGAAACCAGCAGCAGCAACATAGCGCTGTCGCCGCCCTTCCTGCCCTCCAACACGCAGGCGGCGCCGGGCGGCTACCTGCCCTACCACTGGCTGGAGCTGGGCGAGGCGCTGCTGGCGCACGCGGCGGACGACGTGCCGGCCGCGGCCGAGGTGCGCGGCCTCCTGCGCGACCTGCAGGAGGTCCGGGCCGCGAAGCTGCGGGCCGGCGCCGCCACCGCCCTGTCCGGGGGCGGCGGCGTCGTCGGCCTGCGCGGCGTCGGCGCCATGGAGCTCGCCGAGAGCAGGGGGTTCGTGCTCGGCGTCGTGGATGGCGTGAGGAGGCTCGGGGCGAGCGCTGAGGCGAGCCGGAGGGAGGAGGAGGAGGAGGGGGATGAGGAGGGGAGTGAGGATGGTGGAAGGAGGGGGGGAAGAGGGGGTGCGGGTGGGGGGTATAATAGTGATGAGGAGATGGAATTGTAGGGATGGGAGGGGATGGGCGAACGAAAGAACGAACGAATGAATGAGCGAATATGGCTTATATGATATGAACGACGAACATGCATGATGGATGGCAGACTATATAAGATCTCGAAAGGAGGCATTGGGGGGTTGCATACGCGCACGTATATGCATATATATATAAGAACGAGGCATACTTTTAGCATTGCGAGGGACGGAGAGGCTTGGCATTGTAGAGGAGTTTGGCCTTGTTTAGCATGAACATCAGTAACTACTATGCAATCATAGTTGTTATGCCACTGGCAGAAGATGACCTGTGACTACTAATCTCTAGGGGGAACCGTTCGATAGATGAGTTGGAGGAGATGAGAAAGGAAGCAAAGCAAAGCTTCAATGGAGGAATGGCATTTACTCCTATACAGATTGTATGGTAGGCAGCATGAGGCAGTCGCTATTGCTACAATATGCAAGTACTCCCAGTGCCCAGCTTCCCAGTATTCAATTCCCATTATTCCAGATTACTACAGTAACGACGGTTCCCCTCCCTCTCGGGGTTTTCCCTTCCATCGCTATGGGTATAAGTACTTTGAAAAGGGGTTGTTCTATCAGCCGTACCACTTGAGTCTCTGCTCTAAAACCAAACCAAAAGAGCATCGATGGCACAGTGGTAGCACACAACGGTGATGAAAAATCGTTTCGGAGGTTTTTCGTAGGTAAACCCGCCATATCCCAGATGAACTTCTGGTCGTATCTGCCGGGCGCGTTGAGCTTTTCTTTTTTTTTTCTTCTTCCTTCGTCTCTTGGTTGGCACTCGACCGACATAGAAAGTCGGTAGTTCGACTCTAGATCGTCCCTTGATTTTTCCTTGCCATTGTTATTTTCCCGTATTTGAATTCTACCTTAACGATGATAATATGGAAGTTTCGTCAATGTAGAAGAAGCTGTTTGCTCTGAGCCACCAAGTACATGCTGCAGCTCGTAACAAGGTGTAAGTGAAACCGGCCAGATAGATTTTCATATAACAGCCAAGATTCCTACGCTAAAGAGAATAATTGCAATACAACATGTTCTTCTAAACGGTCCAGATTTCCGCAGTAACAGAAGAATGCTGGTGACGCCGTACAAAGCTGATTGTGTAGTTCGACGTATGGTGTTACAAGCAGTGTGGCCTTAAAGTCACATATTCTGTCGGATGTGACTTTGAAGAGGGCATCACCAAGTTATCACGTAAGCTCTGCACGAGACATCCCAAAGATAGGGAGGTACCTAAATTCTAAGGTTGATCATCAGTCCCGGAAAAGGGGTCAATAGTAACAGCATACAGCATCATAATGTATGCACAGAGTAGCAACCAACCAACGAGCTGACATCGCAATAACCTGAATGACCCTGAACATGTACACCGACATGTCGATGCTATCCTTCCTTCGTATCCCCAATGCAGAGCAGACCAAATAAGCACCCAAACGAGCAGTACAAGCAGCTCTATCCATAATCAAAACAGTCATAATACAGTAGTGCAAGGTTGGTACCACATCACTCGCCCTTCATTTGCGTGATACCATCAGCCGCAGTTTCCACAACCTGGAAACCATCGGCATTGCCAGCACCCCTAGCAGCCCGCTCATAAGCCTCATCACTCCTGTAAAGCGCAAACAGTCAGCCGGAGGAATTACATTTCACGCACGAACCACGAAACAAGGAACCGACGCATGCCAAACAGAAAAGGAGAAAGAAAAGTTAAAAAGAAGTGGAGCGCATACCGATCGCACAGGACGTCCAGGTCCTCCTCGCTGAAGATGCGGTCGGCGCCGGAGTGCTTGTAGACCTCGCCGTCCTTCAGGAGCAGGGCGCGCAGGGTCTCCTTGTCGAGGCCGTGGCCGTCGTGGCCGCCGCCGTCGCCGCCATCGTCGAGCTTCTGGCCCATGGTCCGGAACCCGCCCTTCTTGATGACGAGCTTCTCGAGCCGCCGCTTCGCGTCCGCGCTCAGGAGGAGCTCCTCCTCGACCGTGCCCTTGGTCGCGATGCGGTACACGACCACGGGCCGCGTCTGCCCGATTCGGTGGCACCGGTCCTGCGCCTGCAGGTCTTGCTGCGGGTTCCAGTCGCTGAGGGAGGAGGCCGTGTTAGCCAAAGTCATCAATGCGAACCAAAAATCAAATCGGTTCCCCAAGCACGCCTTTCTTTTTTTCTTTTTGCCTGCATCCCATCTGTTGGTGGCGAAGAGTAAATAAAACTAAAACCAACTTACCTGTCGAACAGGATGACAGTATCCGCGCTGGCGAGGTTGATGCCCTGTCCGCCGGCTCGGGTGGACAGCAGGAAGACCTTGAAGTCGGGGTCCTCGTTGAAGTCCTTGATCTGGCGGCGGCGGTCGTCCTGGGCGACGCTGCCGTCGATGCGGCACACGTTCCACCTGCGCAGCTCGGCGCAGTAGTCGTGCAGGATGTCCAGCTGCGTCTTGAACTGGGAGAAGATGAGGACCTTGTGCCCGCGCTCGAACAGGGCCGGCAACAGCCGGTCCAGGAGCAGCATCTTCCCCGACGACGTCACGATGCTCTCGTCGACGGCCACCCGGGTGTCGAAGGCCCACGGGCTGTAGAAGTTGTGCGGGCTGTTGCACACCAGCCGCAGCTGCATCAGCGGGTTGCCGAGCTTCTTGTCGGCGATCTGGATTTCTGCCCTCGGTGTTAGTCGAGCGGAGTCGTCCCCAGGAGGCGTTAGGTTCCTAAGTTAGGGTACGGATTACATACTAGCAAGTTCGAGCGTTTCGGCTCGCTCGAGTTCCTCTTCATCCAGGGGCTCTTCCTCGTCTGAAAGCGCATCCCTGGCAGCAAGCTCTTGGGCTAGCTTGGCCTCGAACTCTTCGTCGTCAAGCTTGTCTTCGTCGGAGTCGTCCAGAACGTTGTACGAAGGCCGACCTTTGCGTGAGCGACCTCGCACGCTCTTCGTGGGAGTCGGCTGCTGGCTTGATTTCGTTCTTTTAGACGCTGGTGACTCACTGATTGGCGCACTAGTCGGCGATGTTTTCCTTTTCGCACCGCTCCGCACCGAAAGTTCCTTTGCAGCTTTTGACTTGGACCCAGATCCGCCATTCTTCTTCCCCATCATCATGGAGAACGCATTCTGTGGTGTGGTTGAGCCCGTGTCTGTTGGCTTGATACTGCTTGCTCTCGATGACTGGCGACTCGATTTTCGCGAGCTCCGCGGAGTATTAGTCGCACTTGTTAACCGCTCGATAACCTTGTTCTCTAAATAGGACCTCGTGTCGATCTTCTTGTCGCTGATGACATTGTATAGATCTGTCTGCTCTTTTGTCATGGGCGCATATAGCACATATTCTCGCTTTTTGGGCAGGTAGCTTGCCACGTCGGCCTTGATTCGCCGAAGCAGCAGCGGTTGAAGAACCTTGTGTATCTTCGCAACGAGGTCTTGATTTGCTTTGTCCTCAATGAACTGCTCGGTGCCCTCCTCATCTTGCAGATCGCTGAAATCGAACCACACTTCGAAGGCCTCCCAATCAAGGAAGGTTTCAGGCATTAGAAAATGTAGGAGGGACCACAACTCTTTCAAGTTGTTTTGAAGAGGCGTGCCGGTGATTAGCAGACGAGTCGCTGATTTGAACTGTTGCAATTCCCGGAAAAGCTTTGCATCGGCGTTCTTCATTCTGTGGCCCTCATCCTACTGTATGTGAATAAGGGATACATATACTGGGAAGTAAAGCTACTCACGACAACGATAAAGGCCCAGTCGATCTTTGACAGAGACGAATGATCTCGCAAGACCATTTCATAGCTAGTGCACACAATTGGGAACTGATCTGTAGGCGCACCCTTTCGATAGTGCTTCATGATCTGGTTACGATATATATTTTGCCGCTCCTCAGGGGTACCGTGGTACAGCACAAAGGGGATAGAGGGCGTCCACTTTTTAGATTCATCTTGCCAGTTCGACAAAGTGCTAAGAGGAGCAATGATAAGGTGAGGGCCAAAGTACCGCTCCTCTTCCCTCAGGAACGCGATCAGGGAGATAACCTGTATCGTTTTGCCTGACCCCCTCATCAGTCTACTACATCTAGAACGCGACCAACTGTTTTGTTTACTCACCGAGTCCCATCTCATCGGCCAAGATGCCGCTCAGGCCCTGTAGACAGATTTCAAACATCCATGTGAGGCCTTCTAGTTGGTAATCTCGCATTGTCCCGCCAGTCATGATTTTAGGTTGCTTCTTCAGCTCCAGGTGCGCATCAGCGAGAGCCTGGTTGTCGAAGTCGCGACCGACCCGGCCCAGAGCCTTTGTTTTCTGCGTAATAATATCACTGAAAACCTTGCTTTTCCGCAAGAGCTCATCAAGTTCCTTAGCTTTACGTGCCCTCTCCTGTGGAGTCAATTGGATCTTCTTCTTTCTCTTGCGGGCATCGGCGAGACGTTTTGCCTCCACTCTGGTGTTCTCAGCCTTCGCCTTCTTTTCCTCGGTGAGCATCTGCTGCTCGGTGAAGGTCGAGGTGACGGCCATCTTGGCTGCGCCGGAGCCTACGGTGGATGGTGGCGATGAGGGTGCGCTAGTAGGCAAGCGCGATGATGAGGATGAGGACGAGGATGCGGATGCGGATGCAGATGCGATTGCGGATGCGGATGATGAGTTAGGAGAATTGACAATTGAAGGGGCGATAGCCATTTCCAACAAAATCCACCGAGACAAAACGGGTTATCTAGAAAAAGCATCTGGAAAAAGCAACTTCGCCTGATTACGAGAATGCCTTATCATGTCGAGGGCCGTGGCTTTGACGCGACTCGCAAGGGACAAATGGTGATCTCATTTCAATACCGAACTAGCGCGTTGAAAGCGATCGGCGCAAACGCGACTTGGATACGAGATCACGCGTAAAGTGGAAAACGGGACGCTTAGGTTGCATGTGGGCCGTGGCAGCCTGCCAGCCTGCATCCGGTCTCCATTAAATTACCCGCATGCCTAGTCCCGTTTCTGCCGAAGGGACATTACCTAGGTAAGTAGGTATACATGCACGTACCTATGTATGTATGTAGGTACCTCAGGCAGGTACCCTACCTACAGCCACAATCACGCCCCGCCACACGCTGCCCCATTCCAAGGTTCCTACAGCCGACAACAATCCCCGATTCCCCGGCCACCCCAGCTGTTGCTGAGTCATACAACAATCCACCCATCTTACCATCCCCACCGCCACACTATTTAAACGTCCAACCTCACCTCTTTCAACAACCACGACAGTCCTCGTAATCGCCAGCGAGGTCACCAGAAGAACTGCTGATACACCCGGATCAACATGGCGACCGCGCAGAACTTCTATGAGCTCTACCGACGTAGCAGGTACGAAGCGCATTTTGTTGTTGACTGACTGCCTGACTGTTACTGTTACTACTGTTCAACGCGGCAAGTAGGCAGGCAGGCAGGCAGGCAGGCGTAGAGCGTGGCTGTCAAGTCAAGTCAGAGTCAGAGTCAAAGAAAGCTAACGTGTTAACCAAAAACTTGTACGATACACCACAACAGCGTCGGCGCCGCATTGACAGACACCCTCGATGATCTGATCACCGAGAACCGCATCGACCCCCAGCTGGCCATGAAGATCCTGGCGAACTTCGACCGCGCCATCACCGAGGTCCTGCAGGAGAAGGTCCGGTCGCGCCTATCGTTCAAGGTGAATAACTTTTTCAATCTCCTTTTTGATGCTGATGGAAGTTTTTCTCCTCCCTCGAGACTTCTGCGAAAATCACCCCACCGACCCGACCCGACCCGACCTTACATATACATATACATACATATCGATTAACCAATCGCTGGCTCCGTGAAATAAAATATCCTGTCGCATTGTACGTATGCAAAGCAAAAAGCGCCGAGGCTGACCTTGTTATTATCCACCCACGTAGGGAGCCTTGGACACCTACCGGTTCTGTGACGAGGTGTGGACCTTTCAGCTGAAGAACGTCACCTTCAAGATGGAGAACGGCGGGCAGATCGTCACGGCCGACAAAGTCAAGATAGTATCTTGCACTGCGAAGCCGCAAGGTAGCACTGCGTAAGAGTTGGGACGCCGTGTATCGCACCATCGGTATCTAGTTAGCTGCGCCGTGATCGCATCCGCTATGCGCCGCCCGGAGCGTATCGTAGTCTGCGCAGCTTCATCTCAACCAAGGCTGAGATCCTTGACCGATAATGGTGTTAGGGAGGGAAAAGACCTCATTTGGTCGCGTTGTACGATCAGGTTTCTGGTAACGGCATGGAGTTCGTTGATTTTGAAGGCGCCCCTGATTGCATGCATTGGCGTTATGGCAAACGGCTTGGCACGTTTGGTTCATAGGAAGTTTCATATCATCGGGGTTTCCCGCATGCACGCACATGGTTTTGCATGAATTAATTCCGTGGTGGCCAGTATATCATTAGCCACCCGAGAAGTATAAAACCTACAGTCTTCTTTATTCGAGTGCCACGGACACAACGAAGTAAATTTCTTATCCGAATGTGTTAATCCGCCCCTCGCCCCCCCTTTCGCTAATAACACCACTAATCCATTTGCCCTATCCTAGTAAGTCCTAACTGCGGCATTCGACGATTTCCTTGCTTCTGGTCACTGCATAGCCCGACATGTCACCGCAGTACTATTGTCGTGGATCAATATGATAATGGGATTCCAGTATAATACTGTCCCGTCCCTATCCATCGTACGTAACTACGTGAAATCAAGCTACCCCTATCTAATGGGCAATGCTCAGGTGGGGACTGGGGTAAGGGGGGATGGGCCAACCTATCCATCCAGCCTTTCATAGCCCGTCCAATCTGCTGCTGATTCTGCAAAGAAAAAGAAACCCAAAAGCAAGCAGGGCGCAAGTGCAGCCGTAGGACCCGATGATAACGATATTGTGCGAGTGTATGTGGCAGAGGCAGAGAGCGAGCAAAACAACATAGATGTCCACCATCCCCTTTCCTTCCCATTCCACTCCCTCCCTTCCCCTTCCCCTATTCCCTCATCAGCCCACCCGATCACCAATCAGACCAGATCAACCCAAAGAACATTCAACAACCACTGTTACCAATCCACCGCCAACCCGCCCACGGTACCACGGAACCGGCACCTACACCGGCACCGGCACCGGCACCGGCACCGGCACTGGTCCGCCGCTGCTTGAGGGAGCCCTACTCCGGCTTGCGGAACGGCGGGATCGGGCCCGGCTCGGGGACGTAGTCGAAGTGGCCCGCCATGCCGAAGAGCCAGACCCTCGAGGCGGGGCCGGCGTCGCCGCTCTTGCCGCCGCCGCCGTCGCCCGAGTTCACCGACGCGGCGGCAGCGCTGCTGCTGCTGTAGCCGGTGGCGCCGTACAGGAAGTTCAGCGGGAAGCCGATGTCGAAGGGGGCGGCGTCCTCGATCTCGCGGACGTCGCTCGGGTCGAGGGCGAGGGACAGCGCCTCGATGTTGCCGCGCAGGTGGTCGACGGTGCGGCCGCCGACGATGGGGAACACGTAGGGCGCCTTGTGCAGGACGTAGGCCTGGGCGACGCTCGTGAGCAGCGTGCCCTTGCGGCGCGCGACCGCCTCGAGCGCCCGGCTGACCTGGACGTCGCGCTCCGTGACCTGGGTGGCGCGCCCGCTGCCGGCCCCCTGGGCCTGCTGCGCGCGGCGCTGCTCGTCCGTCTTGAACTTGCCGCCGCCGAGGGCGCCCCACGGCGCCAGGCCCATGCCCTCGGCGCGCGCCATCTGCAGGATCTCGCGCTCGAAGTCGCGCTCGGCCGCCGACCACCGCCCCTGGTACACCGAGAACTGCCGGAGGCCGTGGTTGCGCGCGTACTCGTTCGCCTTGCTGACCACCCACGCCGGCGTGTCGCTGATGCCGAGGTAGAGCACCTTGCCCGCTACTACCAGGTTGTTGAGCGACTGCATCACCTCGGGGATCGAGGTGCTGAAGTCCCACCAGTGGACGTACAGCTGTCGGTTGTGCAAAGCTTGGTTAGCAGAGAGAATGGCGTACATACGCAAATATATAAAGATATAAGATGCACACGTGCACAAAAGGAAAGGGGGGTGGTGGGTAAAGGGGGTGAGAGTGGTGGCGGGAAAAGTGCATATATGGCTGGGGGCAGGGGGCAAAAAACAACAAAGAAGGAGGGAGACACAACATACCAGGTCGATGTAGTCGGTCTGCAGCTTCCGCAGGCTGGCGTTGACGGAGGTGTGGAGGCTCTTGGCGCCGTTGCCGGTGAAGTTGGCGACGATCTCGTCGTCGCGGTGGGCGCCGCGGAAGACGGTGGTGTACTTGGTGGCGACGACCATCTGGTCGCGGACGCCGCGCTTGCGCATCCAGTCGCCGACCCAGGCCTCGGACTCCTCGTCCTGGTAGTTGTTGGACGTGTCGAGGAAGTTGCCGCCCTGGGCGTAGTAGAAGTCGAGGATCTCCTCCGTCGTCTTCCGGTCGCACGCCCCCATCAGGTCCCGCCACCGGCTGCCGAAGTTCATCGTCCCCAGGCACAGCGGGCTCACCCGCACCGACGCCGTCGGCGACAGGATCCGGTACCGGGCCAGGGGCCCCTTGAGCGCGGGCGGTCCGAAGGACATGGTGGTGTGATGGCGGATAAGTAGGTAGGTAGGTAGGTAGGTAGGTAGGTAGGTAGGTAGGTAGGTAGGTAGGTAGGTAGGTAGGTAGGTATGTAGGTGGTAGTGAGGAAGATGGGCGAGAACCAACTAAGTCGATGCTTTGACGAGAGACAAATGGTCCAAAGGGGTGTACGTGTGTATGTGGGAACGAGAGAAAGAAAGTATGTAGGTGTGAACGTCTGTAAAGGCCTACCCAGGTAGTTGGCCAGAGATTTGGAACTGATATAGTTGGGTAGTATCAGGTTTATCAGAGCTGAGGTAGGTGGTAGGTAGTTCTTTCCCAGATGTCCACTACTTGGGGGAGCAGTGTGATACTTATATGCCCAGGTGCCGCTCTATATTCTAGTCGAGAAGGTGCTCCTCAATGATGAAGGGCGGTTTCAACTGAGCGGGAGGCGGGAGGCGGGAGTGTACTTAGGCATCAACCCTAACGCCGATATTGACGTCGATACCTTCCCGCAGTGCATACGTCCTGGCGGAACTATTGCCCAACCTTATGTCGGTAGGTACTTGTTTAATGCGATCTACCTGTCTCGAGAGGCAAGTGACAAGGGAATTACTGAATATTGCTTACCCCCTGGCATCTCCCAAACTACCTACGTAGTCGTCACGAACTTTGATACTGGTGATTCTGATCTGTAAGCAGGGCAATCGACCAATGTCCAACTGAGACAGACCACCTCGATATGTCTAGGTGATCGTAGACGGAGAGCTTCGAACCATAAGAGATCACCATTAAATTACTAGAGTGTTCAGATAGGGTTGTTGAATAAGTGACTAAAGACGGCGTATCCCCGATGGTGGGCGGAGGTGCATATTGTATTGACCTCGAATCTGATTATATTCTATATACATATGTAATATATGCCTTGGTAGTACCTTACATATAGTGCATGGGAGTACCTATGGGAATGTATCGCTGCTATAAGTAGTACGAAGATGGGCTTTGAAAAGCTGGTTTACCTATCTCCGCAAGGTCCGTGAAGTTGCATTAGAGACATAAGAGATGCGTCAGGAGCTACCAGGTACCTACATAGGAACTACGGCTAGTTTCAAAAGTTGATGGCCTACAGATATCATGCAACCCAATGCCAGCAATGCAGCTATAGCTTATAGCACCCGTGGACCCGAATAAGGCCATGACGATGACGTGGGGTGTGCATAATACCTACAAACCCCCTCCCTGACCTCTTAGGTACTGAGCACACCCTGATGACACTTACAGAACATCAGATCCTAGACCACCAGCTTAGGCAGGGCAGTACTTATATATGTAGGTAATAGGCATATTGACGGAGTTAGGCGGAGCTTAAGGAATGATTGCATTTGTGTAGTATCAATGTTTGTCTTGAAGGACCTGCCTGCCATCTCACTTATTACTCGAATGCGAGTTCTGCGCGTGCAATTCTGTAGGTTATGTAGATGCCTGCAAACTTTAGATTCGCTAATGCCCTCCGCCCTCCTCCCCTTCATGGAAGCATCAAGCCCTCCAGGGCTGTCAACCTATCATCATGAACCCACTATTCCCCGCCGGTTAAGTCCGACGACTTCAAGTTCGCGGAGAATTGTGGCTCTTTGGAAATCTAGCAACGGAGGTAAGAGGTTGGAACCAGTAGGTACCTGCATAGTAATCTGTTGGAAGTGGGAATTGCGGGATCTTACAAGAATCCGAAATAAAGAGTCCGGATGCCCATTAAAGGGAGAACTAAACCTCCGAATTTGGGCTCCGGATGTTTACCTACTTATAGTTAAGCCGGGCCTGGACAGATTGGGGCTAACCAGGTACTGCAAAGACCGCAAAGGTTTAACATCTAGGCATATATCGACCTATTTTAAGTAGGTGCCGCTTACCCAACCAGAGATGATGCTGTTGGACATTTATGTGAGTTTGCTTGACCCATGTGGCTTAGTTACCCCTATATATCTCCATGCCATCGCCATCGCCATCTACGCTGGCTGACCGGGTAGCCGTAACGATATTGTGTGCGTGCCTGCATGTATCCAAAGTGTGGCACGGAGTAATTGCTACCAAAAGCACCAGACCGAAAAGCAGACCACCTGCAATATTCTGCATCCCGCAGTTCGAACGTGTTGGTAGTGGCGGTACTACTAACATAGTATCTAGAGTACACTGACATGTTATACACAGCGCACCTCCTACCCTAACATGCCCAGACGCCCACTATGCCGTCGCGACGGCCTTCGATCATATACCCATCCTTGATGCGGACATGGTCGACAACAGCGGGCGTCTTGTTCTCCTCCGCCTGCGTGATGCCCGCACCGCACTCCCACTGCCTCGACTCCATCTTGTCGTATACCTTCACCACGTCGTCGCCCGCCGCGCTGACGATGCGCCGGTTGTCGAACATCATGCTGGTGACCCCGTTGTCGTACGCATACGCGTCGAAGATAGAACCTGTCCTGAGGTCCCATATCTAGAAAAGGGGGAAAGTTCCGTTAGCAAACTGAAAACACCGCTGGCTGGTGGCGACCAGGCAAGCAAAGCAAGCAACTCAGCTCGTAAATGCCTCCCATGACTCATGACTTACCCGAATACTGCGATCTAAACTTCCGGTCACCAGATGAACATCGTCGAATTGGAGACACGTGACCGGGCCGGTATGTCCGACCAGACTGCGGTGGACTTGCCCACTCCGTAGATCCCAAAGCCGCACCATGCCGTCGGCTGTGCCACAGGCGAGAGCGGATTCGAAGACCTGCAACGCACCGACGAAGTCGGCCGTGTGCGACGTTGTCCGGCTCGTCTGTCGCCACGTAGCATCGCCAGCACCGATAGACACAGAAGCTTGTGCTGCTGCCCACATGACATCGAGTGTCTGTATGCAGCGCCCCTTTTCTAGGTCCCAGTGACGGATCGTCTTGTCTGCCGAGCCTGACACCATCACGTCACCCCTGAAATGCAGAGCCGTAACTTCGTCCATGTGGGCTTGTAAAGTGAATAGAGGGCAATCCGCCATGCTTCCCTCCGGAGGGTCTATAGCATGATCATCGGGGTTCTCAAAAGCGATTCCGTCGTCATCTTCGTCGTCTCGTCCAAATTGGCTACCTTGCGGGTCATAATGAGCCTTACTCAGATCCCATAGCCGAATTGTCGCATCCATCGATCCAGTGGCAAGGATGTTGTCTTCTATCTGTAAGGTGCGCACTGATGCCGCATGTCCTTCGAGCATGCCGATGCAGCGCCCAGCGTTGAGATCCCACACCCTAACAGTGTCGTCCATTGCAGAAGATACCATGGTGCCGAATGGGACGTCAAAATCTATTGCTGTGATACTGTCAGAGTGTGCCTTGATCTCCCGGATCATGGTGCCAGGATCAAAATGTTCGTGTAAGACTCGTGTTGATTTGCGCGGAACGTTTTTCCGCTTCTTGGGTCGTGTGGTGCCTGGATTAGACGGGAGCTTCTCGTATATCGACTTGGACATGAACTCATCCGCCTCTTGCTCTGTTACAAGATCAAATTCGTCTGATTTCGTCGGGGTAGAAGCGGCTGCTGCTATGGATTCGGCTTCTTCTAGGAGCATTTCCGCATCATCGATTTTGCTTTCCATGTCCATGACTACTCAAATTAGCATAATTTTGTTTTTGAGCGTGAGGTTTCTCTTACTGTCATGCTCTAGTAAAGCTTCTTCCTGCTCCAAACCAGCTAGTCTATCAAGGATGATCCTTCTCATGCCACTTAAATTCGCAATTTTGGTATCGATTTCGTGTATTTCGCTGCTAGCCATGTTCTTTCGTATACCAAGCATCTCGAGGTCGTGCATCAACGAGGACCTTTCTTGCTTGAGCTTGTGCAGATGCTGTGGGCTGTCGGGATCGGAGGGATGATCGTCGATCATTTTCCTGCCCCTCGAAACCCTTCTCCTGTGATGCCTCTTGCCGTCATCTGCCATATCGGGGAAGCTCGCCTGGAAGCCCTGGAAGAGGGAGTAGGAATTGTCATCCTCGGGGATGTTCTGGAGCATCTCGTCGGGAACGAAGGACAAAGCACGGTGGTGGATTTCCGAGGTGGAGAACCTGGAGCGGACAAGGTCGGTGGGAGTGGTCCTCGCCATGGAGAACATGCTCCTCTGGATGCCGGGCTTACGGAGTTGCTTGTGCACCTCGGCCATGGCGTTGTGGTAGTTCGGGTGCCCGGCCGGGTCTTTGATGGGGCCTACCAGGTGGCTGGCCGTGGTGGTCACTTTTCGGGTGAAGGCCTCGATTCCACGAGTCTATCCCACAAGTTAGTCGGAAGCGGCCTGGTTAGGGTTTGGGGAGGGGCTCCTAGATACCGAGAGGATGGAGTCTTCGCCCACGGAGGCTTCATCGTGAAATGCATGGTTCAATTCTGAATCATCCATGCGCGTGTTTATGGGTCAAGGTCTATGCGCTTGGTGGATCGACTCGGTTGACGTGGGAGAACAGACTGGCGCATTGAGTTGTCACGAACTCCAGAGTGGACAGGAAGCAGCTATAGAAGGCTATTCGAGGCCCAGAGCTACATGTATGATAGGACGACGATAGGTAGACGCTACCTTACATGTATGTAGTATGGAGGCGTATGGAGGCGTATGGAGTATTGAGCGCACAGTGATGGAAATCGACAATCAAGATTAGGTAGATAAGTCCTAAAGGCAGGCAGATAGCCGGATAGAAAATAGTCTCGTGCCAAGATTTGCCATTTAGTTAGGCGGGCAGGCCTTGGCATCGGGGCGTAAAGGCTGGAATGTGACGGGCTGGCGGGCTGACGGGCGGGAGAGGGGAGAGGGGAGAGGGGAGAGCAACTGGAACTGACCAATCTGGAGGTCGCCATTCCCCTCCAACGAGCGACTCTACAAGGCCCCAAGGCCCAACCCCACAGTGGACGGGTGACGGATCTTTCACCTGCAGAGCCTCCTCTTGCTCCTCTTGCTCATCTCCAGCTTGCTCCCTTGCTCTGCTCCTCTTTCTGGCCACCCGCCACCGTCCACCGCTTGATTTTACAAGTTTTCGAGCAGGGGCATCAGGGGTAAGCGAATCACGGAGGACGCTCGTCATATCTCCCGAGCCTGCCTGCCTTACGTCCTACCTATTATGACTTGCTTGCGGCTTGTGTAGGGCGGGCAGCATACATACACACGCTCAATTTATCGCGGGGTACTTCGTACAGTCATTACATTACCTCTACGAAAGCGAAACAAGACTGCCCATGAGTGAATGCGCAATGAACAAACATGTAACACTTGATTATACTCAAGTCGATGCCAGCATCCCGATTAACGATGAATACGAAGAACCCCAAATTGCACATCGGGTACTGAGACAGGAGCTATGTAATGTGTATATGACATACATACGTGTAGCCGTTAACTACGTAGTGGAGGGGTAATCGGGGTGCCACATCTGGCTTAACCCGCCTATACGAACAATCACAGAGGTTGCTACGAATTGTACACCCGATTTGTACTCGCGCGCATGTAGCTGGCCTATAAATTCAAACGATTCAGTATTCCGACAGGAGACAAGTCGCCAGCAACGTTGAAGATACCAAACGTTCCGTGCAGAACGATTGGCAGCAAGATACGCAAACAGGAGAGCGTACCTGAGTAGTGTTGCCGTGCTGACCGTCGGGCTTGCTACTGATAAACCAATCAAGGCGATATCGCAGCTTTTCGGGGGCTGTCCCACCACCCACATAGTTACCCCGTACCTGATCTGTTAACCTCAATATATCGGTTTATGTTCACTCGACATTTTGCTTCCAAATACATATCAGCTTGATTTCTTGGATTCTCGCCACACCCCAGCTCCGTCTCGACAGGATGGATACCATAATTGACCTCTCGGAGCCCTCGAAGGCGCTCGATTTAGCCAACATCCGGTTCCAGCTCATGTTCGCAGCCCCACCTCCTATCCTCCTACCAGCCCTGCCACCCCGTCCTTTCCCCCACCGCTGTTCGGTCCAACCTCCACCTCCCCGATCTTTGCTAACGTGAACGCCCTCTCCCCCCCTCCCCCCCGGCGCTCCCTCGCTCCAGCCGGCTAGAAGACACCATCACGTTCCACCTGATCGAGCGGGTGCAGTTCCCGCTGAACAAGACGATCTACGAGCCGGGGGCGATCCCGATCGGGGAGCTCGGGCAGGACGACGACGCGGGCCGCCTCAGCTTCGTGGACTGGTACTTGCGGGAGCAGGAGCGGCTGCAGTCGCTGATCCGGCGGTACGAGTCGCCCGACGAGTACCCGTTCTTCCCGGACGCGCTGCAGAAGCCGCTGCTGAAGCCCGTCGCCTACCCCCGGATCCTGCACCCCAACGACGTCAACGTCAACGCCGAGATCAAGCGCTTCTACACGCGCGAGTTCCTGCCCCGCGTCTGCCCCGACTTCGGCCGCGAGGACCGCGGCGAGTCCGCCGAGAACTACGGCTCCACCGCCACCTGCGACATCGCCTGCCTCCAGGCCCTCTCCCGCCGCATCCACTTCGGCAAGTTCGTCGCCGAGTCCAAGTTCCAGTCCGACCCCGAGCTGTACACCCGCCTCATCCGCGCCGGCGACCGCCACGGCATCGGCGAGTCCATCACCAACGCCGCCGTCGAGAAGCAGGTCCTGGACCGCCTGGAGCTCAAGGCCCGCACCTACGGCCGCGACCCCAGCGACAACAATACGAACGGCCCTGGCAAGATCAATGCGCAGGCGGTCAAGTCGATGTATAAGGACTTCGTCATTCCACTTACCAAGGAGGTCGAGGTTGAATACCTCATGCAGCGGTTAGACTAGAGCTACTGGGAAGAGGCAATATGGTCTGTGGCGGCCGACGGGGACTGAATAAACTAGAGCGGATTTTACGGATGGGAAAATGTGACAAAAAAAAATTGTACATTCCTCACAATAGCATCATCCAACGAGGGGGTGTTGCCATGTCAGTTGCCTTTTGGGATCTTTTGTTCTTTTCCTCATTTATTTACTTATTTTACTGGCATCATGGTTACATAGTTTGAAAGAAGCTTTTACTTTTACGACGGCGGGCTCAGGTACTCGCCCACCGCCTTGACCGCGTCCGCGAACCTGCTGGCCTCGATCAGGATCATGTGCCCGTGGGGCGAGACGCCCATCTCCTGGAAGGCCCTCTTGCTGTCGGCGACGGCCTCGTCGGCCTTGGTGAAGGGGTAGCTGCCGTAGGCCACGGCGTGCTTGTGCAGCACCTCGTCCTCGGGGTGGAAGTAGAAGGTCGACTGCTCCTGCTTGCCCTTCTTGCGCCGGCGCTCCTCGACGCCTAGCGTCGACTCCGTCTCGAGGTACGTCTTGGACAGGACGAGGTAGTGCGAGAACCGGTAGGGCTCGCCGTCCTCCACGGCCGCCTCGATCTCGTCCGCCAGCATCCCGTACATCGGCGGCGCGATCTCCGACGGCATGTTGATCAGCCGCTCCGAGAGCACCAGCCCCACCTGCGCGCCCGACGACGATGCGGCCAGCAGGTCCGGCACCGCCCCCGCGAGCGCCTCGCTGCTGCTGCTGCTGTTGCCGGGGGTGCTGGCTGCCTCCCGCGCCTTCTCGCCGATGTACCGCGTCAGGTCGGCGATCGGCTTCTTCTCGCGGTGCTCGTGCAGGTTCAGGGCCGTCAGCAGCGCGTAGGCGTCGTTCTCCTTGCCCTCGACCTTGACCGTCGACCCGATGGTCGGCTGCGACAGGATCAGGTCGGCCAGCCCGGAGATGTCGAACAGGGCCGAGTCGACGTCGAGGAGCTGGCGCAGCAGCGATTTCGTGCCGTGGAAGTCGATCTCCGGGTCGAAGTTGAACCACTCAAAGTCCACGTTTACGATATCGAAATCCTGAGGGAGAAGGGTCGTCATCGGTCAGCCACGGGGAGGAACAACAAAGTCACGGCTGGTTGGTTGGTTGGTAAGGGGGCATGCATGCAAAGCAATAGGTAAATGTAATCAATCTCACCTCGTCATCGGAGCTGTCGCCGTCCTCGACCATCTTGTTGGGGTCCTCGGCTGACCCGTCTGCCTCTCTCGCCCTCTTCTTTGCCATAATGGATTATCTGGGGGCGCGTATAGGTCGATTGTTAAGTGAAGATGACTGTCGCAACTCCAGAGAGTGTGGTGTTCCAGAATTCCAAGCTTGACTCTATCTGAGCAACGATAAGGTAGCTGTAAAGGTAGCAACTATACTGGTAGGCAGGTACTACTCACGTCGTCAATGATCTATGGCGTACCTACCTCCATACCCACCATGCCACCCAATGTAGCGTCCCGAAATTTTCTATCTAACAGGTTGATACCCCTCACTAAGCCTATTTCGGACTGAGATAAGCTTTTTACGTGCGTATCGATAAGGCCATCGATACCTAGGTATTCTTTATATAGGTACCTTAGGGCGCAAGGGGATGTTTTAAAAACAGTTTTTAAAAGGGTTTTTTAAGGGTAATTTCTTTTTCCGTAAAATTGCTTTCTTTATTTCGTTATAATTAAAGGGTATTTGTCGTTTAAAATGACTTATATTTAAAAATCGTTTTATAATCGTAACTGGATATTAATTATATAAGAATTTTAAACTTTAAAACTATTTTTAAATAAAGATTATTTTCGATTATTAATAAAATAACTACATCGTTTTCGAAACCGGCGCTAGCCTTAAAAAGAATAATATTACTAAGTTAATATATATATATATATTAATTAAAAGCCTAGTTAATTTTTTTTTCTTTTTTTTTTTTTATTGCTAAAATTAAACTTAAGGTTTATAAATTATAAGTTATATTATATATATATAAGGCTTATTATTACGATTACGGCTATGGTTTATACATATAGGCTACGGAATTATAATTACTTACTAAGCTACGTACGGTAATGAAAACTTTCTTATTTTAACCTATAAGGTCTTAATAGCGGGTAAGTGTTTCACTAATAGCCTAGCCAAAAAAGGAAAACTAGCCCCAAATTGGAAAGCTGGTCCCAAAAGCGTTTTGGCTCGTAATACACTTCGGCCGAACAAAACGTGAGGCCCCCCCGATCCGGAGGAGCACAAGAGCCCAAGTGTTAAATGCCAGCTTTAGGTGGTCAGTGCGTACAGCTTCTAGTAGCTGTAAGTGCGGAAAACCTTCCAGTGGCA